>SJXQ01009455.1:339439-571650 GCA_006408695.1 Aepyceros melampus | reverse complement strand
AAGCTGAAACTCCAATACTTTGGCCACCTGATGCGAAGAGCTGACTCATTTGAAAAAACCCTGATGCTGGGAAAGATTGCGGGCAGGAGGAGAAGGGGACGACAGAGGGTGAGATGGTTGGATGGCATCACCGAATCAATGGACATGGATTTGGGTGGACTCCGGGAGTTGGTGATGGACAGGGAGGCCTGGCATGCTGCGGTCCATGGGGTCACAAAGAGTTGGACACGACTGAGTGACTGAACTGACTGAAACAATTTGGAAACTACTTTTGTTATAGATTTTGGTTCTGCTTCATGCTACTTTGTTACTCCCAAAAATTGATATTATGTTTTATATTGTCAGGGTTTATTTAGATTCCTTCCCCCCAATTTAATTTTCTTTAATCACCATTAGTTCTTTCACCTCTGACTTTCTACTGTTTTCTGCCTGAAGTGCATCCTTTAAGATTTCCTTTATTGAAGATACAGTGGTGGGATAATATTTGTTTTTATATACAGATGTCTTTATTTTCCTTCTATTTAAAAAAATGTTTGTATTGGGAATATCATTGTGTGTGTGCGTGTGTGTGTGCCACTTCAGTTGTTTCCACCTCTTCAGTCGTGTCTGACTCCACAGACTAGTCCACCTGGCTCCTCTGTCCATGGGATTCTCCAGGCAAGAATACTGGCATGGGTTGCTATTTCCTCCTCCAGGTAACATCATTAGGGGTCAACAGTTATTATTTCTTAGCACATATTTCTCAAAAGATATACCCCTATCTTTTGTTTTCTGGTTGCTGTTGAGAAAACAGCTTCATTTCTTTGAAGCTGTTTTCTGTGTCTTCCTTGGTTGCTTTTAATATGCCTTTGCCTTTCTAAATGCAGAGAATGGATATTGAATTGAGTATGGTATGCATTTCTTTTTGTTTATATTACTTAGAACTTATTGCATAACCTGAACTTCAACATTGTGTCTTTCTTCAGTTCTTGACATTTTTAGTTATTATCTTTTCCAATATTGTTCCTACTCTATTCTCTGTCCCTCTCCTGAAACTCCAGTTGGATGTGTGACCATAATGGATAACATTTGTATGATACTTACAGCTAATGGTTTCACTACTAAGTGCCGAGTATTATGGTAAAGCATTATATTGAATCATTTAATCCTCATGACATCCTCCTTAAGTAGATACTGTTATTTTACCCACCTGACAGATAACGACTATGAAGCAGAAAACAGTTTATCACTTGTCAAAAATCACGGAAATACTAAGTGGCAGGGCTAAGATATGAACAGAGGTCATCTAACTCCAGAGTCTCAGCCACAGTGTTCTGAAACTGCTTTATATTTAGCTGCTCCTCAGAGTTCATTACTCTTCCTTTCATGTTTAAGGATTTCTTGTTTTTGTTCTTTTTTTTTTCCACACAGCTCTGGTTGTCAACTGAATTTGGCACCTTAGCCGTTTCCAGTTGTTACAACAAAATTTAAGAGAGCAGCTTTTGATGTCGTTACCCAGGTGCTGCAACACACTCAGTAATCATTTTGTCAATGAGGATATAATCCTAATAAATTATAGACATTCATTTCTCCAGTCCAGACTTTGGGCAGCTAGGGTCAGGATATTTGTGGGCTATGATTCCTATTTCAGGAATTCATGTCCTGTTTTGTTTCTTTAAATAATGGGTTTGTTGGCCTTCAGAAGTGGTACACATGCTATATTTAATGTGCTTATTTGACTTTCATGTTTTAAATATTGTTTAAGAGGCTAGTCTTCAGACTAAAAAACTTTAGTTGTGATGTTTACTGAAATTAACTCAAACTTAAGTGGGAAACTCACAAATTTTTTTTGGTTTGTTTTGTCTTTTAGTTTATCACTCTTTGTCTTATCTTAAAATTATTACATGCTTATTGGAGAAAATTGTAAAGAAAAGTCATCCTGTTATATCACCTATAGAGGTAACCACTATTAATGTCTTAAACTCTTACAATACTTTTTGAAGTATTTATATATAAGTATATATTGTATTCCATAACATTAACATTTTCTGATGTCACCATGTTTTTCTGTAACATTTTAATGTTGCCTTTTATTCATTTACTGGATATATTATAATTTGTAAACTCTCTGTATTCATTGACTTTCTTTCCAAATTTTCATAATGATAAAACAGCACCATGATAAACAACCTTATAGCTGTACTTCTGTATTAATACATATTTATGAGTGTTTCCTTAGGATATATTTTTAAAAAGAGGAATAACTCAGATCAAAGAGTATGAATGTCTGAGGTTTTAAAATCCATATTTGTAAACTGTCTTCCAAGAGATAGTAACAAATTGTACCTCCATTGACACAGTATAAGACTTTCCCTGCCCTCATCCTTGTTATTAATACTGGACATAATTATTTTTAAAAACATGCCATTTGTTGGATATAGCATTTTTTGGTGTCAATTTTCTTTCTTTTTTTTTGAGGGATTTTAGGTCTAACCAGGGATTAAACCTTTGCCCCCTGCAGTGTAAGTGTGGAGTCTTAACCACTGGACCACCAAGGAAGTCCTGAAACTATCATCTTAATGATTTCAATTAAATTATGATACTTCAGATTGATTGGAAAGTAGAATCTAAAGAGTGGGTCAAAGAGACACTTTAGATGTGAATGGAAGGGAATGTTTTCTATTTTGAACTAATACTAGTGAGAGAAGAATATAATACAACAAACTGTAGCATAAAGGCAAATAAATCCAAAGTGAAGTGAAGTCACTCAGTCATGTCTGACTCTTTGCGACCCCATGGACTGTAGCTTACCAGAATTCTCTGTCCATTGGATTTTCCAGGCAAAAGTACTAGAGTGGGTTGCCATTTCCTCCTCCAGGGGATCCTCCCGACCCAGGGATTGAACCTGGGTTTCCCGCATTGTAGGCAGATGCTTTACCGTCTGAGCCACCAGACCTCAGTCAATTGTCATTATATTTATAACCAAGGAAGCATATGTTTATCCACTTGAATAGAAAATAATCCAGAAAAAATGAATTGAAAATTTTCAAGATTTATTTAAGCATATTTGGAGCCAGTATGTACCACGCTAACTCATTTTTATCTTGGTAAATGACACTTTCATTCACTGACGCCGGAAACTTGAATGTCATTATTGACTCCTCCCTTTCACTCACCCCTCAGGTCCCATCCGGTCTTGCTTGTTCTACATCTCAAATAGAGCTTGGAAGAAATTCTGTTCATCTTCACTACTGCCACTCATTCAAGTTACTGTTATCTCTCACATGGATATCTGTGAACACGTCTTAACTGGTTTTACAATGCAGCAGCCAAAGTGATCTTTTAAAACAAGAACACCATCATGCCTCTCTCAATGTAGAACCTTTTCATGGATTCCCACTGTATTTAGGATAAAATCCAAACTCTTTTACCTTCTCCTGCATACCTCACTAGCCTCATCTCTTGTACTCTCCCACTTGCAGTCAATCACCCTGGGCTTTTTCCAATTCTCCATGCTTGCTCTTCTCTATCTGGAAAGTTCTTCCTTGGCATTTTCAGGGCTGGTTCCATCCATTCTTGAGAACTCAGCTTAAATATCACCTTCCTAGATTCCTTGACTGCCATATTAGTCTCAATGATAGTACCCTGGCTATTTCTAGAACTTATCACAAATATGTCATTATGCTATTTATCTGCTCATTTAAATAATTTATTTATTTAGCTGTGTCTGGTCTTTGTTGTGGCATATGAACTCTTAGTTGTGGCTTGTGGGACCTTGTTCCCTGACCAGGGATTGAACTCAGGCCCCCTGCATTGGGAGAACAAATCTTAGCCACTGAACCACCACCAGGGAGGTCCCTGTTCATTTATTTTTTTAAAGGGCAAATAAATGAAAGTGTAAATGAATGCAAAAACCAATTTAGATACCATATTTCACCCATAGGATGGCATAACAAAAAAGACAATAGCAAGTGTTGACGAAGATGTAGAGGAATTAGAACCATAACATCACTCTCATTATTTAAAGAAAATAGTGCTACTTCTTTGGAAAACAGTCTGTCAATTTCTCAAATGGTTAAACATAGATGTACTGTATGATTTAGCAGTTTACTTGTAGGTATATACCCAAGAGAAATGGAAACTTACATCCACACAAAAACTTGTTCACAAACATTTATAGCATCATTATGCATAATAGCCAAAAGTGGAAATAGCCTAAATGTTTATCAGTTGATGAATGGATAAGTAAAGTTGTTATATCCATACAATGCAATATTATTTGGTAATAAAAAGTAATAAGTTAATGCTACAACATAGATGAATCTTAAAAATACTAAGAGAAAGAAACCAGACAAAAGAGTGCACATTATGATTCCATTTATATGAAATATCCAGAATAAGGAAGTCTCTAGAGACAGAAGGTAGGGCTAGGGCTAGAGGGTGTAGGGGTTAGGGATGACAACTAAAGAGCACAAGTTTTCCTTTTGGTGTAATGAAAATGTTCTAAAATTGACTGTATGTATGTTGCATAAATGGGTATACAACATTAAGAATTACTAAAAGCTACTGAATTGTACACTTTAAATAAGCAAAGTGGAAAGTATTTGAATTATATCTCAATAAAAGCAGTTTAAAGAGATAAGTGAATGATCTTGTGCAGAAAGTGACTAATATCTAGTCTGTAGTTTAGTTGTGTGTGTGTGTTAGTTGCTCAGTCATGCTCAACTCTTTTGCAGCCCTGTAGACTGTAGCCCGCCAGGCTCCTCTATCCGTGAAATTCTCCAGGCAAGAATACTATAGTGGGTTGCCATTCCCTTCTCTAGGGTATCTTCCTGACAAGGGATCGAACCCAGGTCCCCTGCACTGCGGGTGGATTCTTGACCATCTGAGCCACCAGGGAAGCCCAGTTTATTTTTAGCAGTTACCAAAAGACTGAACTTGTTTTTAACATATTTCTGTTTAAATCTTAGTCTGCCACTTATTTGTTATATGACACTGGGGAAGTTACTCCTCTGTAAATTGAGGATGATAATCGTGTCGTAGGTGAGGGTTAAATGACATAACCTATACAAAACACTGAGCAGAGTGGTTGGCACTTAGTAAACACTCAGTATGTGTCACGGTAAAAAATCTCAGCAAACTAGGAGCAAAAGAGTAACTCCTCATTCTGATAAAGGATATATTCGGTAGACAGAAGAATGCCCCCCAAAAGAGTCAGACATGACTTAGCGCCCAAACAACCAACAACAGCAAAGATGTCCACATTCTAATACCCAGAACCTGTGAACACATTATGTTATGTGGCAAAGGAAAATGAAGATTGCAGAGGGAATCTTTGCCATCTTGTGTTAACAAACTTAAATGTGACAGAAAAACACAAAACATGAAAGAAACAAATGGTGAATCGAACTTCATAAAAATTAAAAAAGGTTGAAGATTTTGTTAAGTCAATGAAAAAACACACCACACACTGGGAGAAAATATTCACAATCCATCTATCCGACAAAATTTTTGCCTCTAGAATAATTTAAAAATTGTTACAGCTTGTCATTAAAAACATGGACAAAAGATTTGAACAGATGTTTTACCAAAGAAGATATTCTTTTGATCAATAAGCGTATTAAAAGTACCCAACATTGTTAGTCACAGTGGAAATGTAAACTATAACCACAATGAGATGCTACTGCAGGCTCATTAGATAGCTATATTGAAAAAGACTGATATGGGACTTCCTTGGTGGCCCAGTGGTTAAGAATCTGCCTTCCAGTGCAGGAGACACAGGTTCAATCCCTGGCTGGGGAACTATTAACAAGATCCTACACACTGCAAGGCAACAAAGCCCGCATGCCCTAGAGATCGTGCCTCGAAGTGAGGGAAGTCTGCGTGCTGCTGTGAAGATTCTGTGTGCCACGCTAATAACCACACAGCCAAATAAAAATAAATATTTTTTTTTTAAAAGAAAAAGACTGATAATACTAAGCACTGGAGAGGATATGTATGTGGAACTCTCAAACACAAAAACAAACTTCAGTAGTTACTAATAAAGTTGAAAACATATAGTTAACATGGGATCCATGAATTCTAACTACTTACCTAAAGAAAATCTATGTCTATGCAAAGATTTCTAGGAAATGTTCATAGCAGATTTTTTTATTAATTTTTTTGAAGGATACATTGCTTTACAGAATTTGTTGTTTTCTGTCAACATCGACATGAATCAGCCATAGGTGAACCTCCCTCCCATCTCCCTCCCCATCCCACCCCTCTACTTTAATACAGAGCCCCTGTTTGAGCTTCCTGAGCCATACAGAAAATTCCCGTTGACATCTATTTTACATATGGTAATAAAAGTTTCCATGTTACTCTCTCCATACATCTCACCCTCTCCTCCCTCCGCCGCCTCCCGTGTCCATAAGTCTGTTCTCTATGTCTGTTTCTCCATTGCTGCCTTGCGAATGAATTCATCGGTACCACATTTCTAGATTCCATATATATGTGTAAGTATATGATATTTATCTTTCTTTTTCTGACTTACTTCACTGTATAATAGGCTCTAGGTTCATCCACCTCATTAGAACTGACTCAAATGCTTTCTTTTTTATGGCTCAGTAACATTTGATTGTATTCCATAGCAGATTTATTCATAATAACCTAAAACTGGAAGCAACCCAAATGTCCATCAATAGATTAGTAGATAAATGGATAAATTGTGATATAGCCATACAATGGGATAGTACTCAGCATAAGAAGGAATAATCTACTGATACACATAAGGATATGGATGAATACCAAAGCCTTATGCTCAGCGATAGAAAACAGGCACACAAATGTATATGCTTTATGATTCCATTCATATGAAATTATATATAAGAGAAATTATGATCTATAGTGACAAAAAGCAGATTGGTGGTTGTCTGGGACCAAAGCTACAAAGAGGCTTGAGGGAAATTTTAGAGTGATAAAAAGGTTCTCTGTTATGTTCATGGTGGTCTTTATCAAAACTCATCAGCTGAACAACTTTAAATGGGCACAATTTCATGTATGTAAACTGTAAATCAATACAGTTGATTTGTAAAAAAGAGGCTATATTGCACAGGGACTCTGTTCAACATCTCATAATAACCTATAGTGAAAAATAATCATATACATATATGTATAAATAAATTATCTTGCTGACACCTAAAATCACTGCTGCTGCTGCTGCTAAGTCGCTTCAGTCGTGTCCAATTCCGTGCGACCCCATAGATCGTAGCCCACCAGGCTGCCCCGTCCCTGGGATTCTCCAGGCAAGAACATTGGAGTGGGTTACCATTTCCTTTGCCAATGCATGAAAGTGGAAAGTGAAATTGAAGATGCTCAGTCGTGTCCAATGTTTAGCAAACCCATGGACTGCAGCCTACCAGGCTCCTCCATCCATGGGACCAATTAAATGCTATAAATCAACTGTACTTCAATAAAAAACATAAAGAAAGAGGCAAAGGACTTGAACAGACAATTCATAAAATAAGGACTCAGAATTTTCAGCAAAGATGAAAAGAACTCAGCTTGACTAATACTCTAAAGAAAAGCATAATCAAATAATAGTGGTACCATTTTATATTAATCAAATTAGCAAAGATTAAGTGAATAATAATGCAGTGCCCAATGTTACAGGTTTTGAATGTTTCATCTCTCAATAGTTACATTGATACATCTTTTCTAAAAAACAGTTTGACAAATTGTATATCATACATTCATATGAATGAATGTATACTGTATCATTCATATTCATTCATATGATATATCATACATATCATACATTCAAAAGTATGATTTTATTGCACCCAGACTCTTGAATCTCCCCAAACATAGTGAAGTGCTAAAACTCATTAATTTGAGCTGTCTGATTTTTCTCTTGACAAATTTTATTTTAAAATATTTAAAAGGTGTATTTTCTTTGACACCAAATTTCTGTTTTTTAGAATTTCTTCTGGGAATTCCCTGGAGGATCACTGATTGGGACTTGGCACTTTCGTTGCTAGGGTCTGGGTTCAATCCCTGGTTGGGGAACTAAGATCTCACAAGCCATGCAATGCATCCAAACAAGAAAAAAGAATTTATTTTAAAAAATGTGCACATTGAGGACATTTCAGTTCAGTTCAGTCGCTCAGTCGTGTGTCCGACTCTTTGCGACCCCATGAATCGCAGCATGCCAGGCTCCCTGTCCATCACCACCTCCCGGAGTTCACTCAGACTCACGTCCATTGAGTCCATGATGCCATCCAGCCATCTCATCCTCTGTCATCCCCTTCTCCTCCTGCCCCCAAACCCTCCCAGCATCACAGTCTTTTCCAATGAGTCAGCTCTTCGCATGAGGTGGCCAAAGTACTGGAGTTTCATCTTTAGCATCATTCCTTCCAAAGAAATCCCAGGGTTGATCTCCCTCAGAATGGACTGGTTGGATCTCCTTGCAGACCAAGGGACTCTCAAGAGTCTTCTCCAACACCACAGTTCAAAAGCATCAATTCTTCTGCGCTCAGCCTTCTTCACAGTCCAACTCTCACATCCATACATGACCACAGGAAAAACCATAGCCTTGACTAGACGGACCTTAGTCGGCAAAGTAATGTCTCTGCTTTTGAATATGCTACCTAGGTTGGTCCTAACTTTTCTTCCAAGGAGTAAGCGTCTTTTAATTTCATGGCTGCAGTCACCATCTGCAGTGATTCTGGATATTTATTAAAGATTAAAAACTGGACACAATTTAAATGTCCAGGAGAATAAGTAAGGAAATTGTGGGACATCCATTTAATAAAATGATACACTGAATCATCTTCTTGAGTTATTTCATGTTATGGAGGAAAATCCCAAAATTCTTTATGAATTGAAAAAAATCTGTTTGTAAAACAATCTACCATGATCCCAATTGCATATGGTCCTAATATTATAGAGATACAAAGATATAAGAAAATATAACTGAAAGGATAACATCTCAAAGTGTCAAATGATTATTATTGTGAGTGAGGTCTGCGTTTTTCTATATTAAGCTTTTCTATGTTTTCCAAATCTTCTGAAATTAATATGTATTACTTTTTAAATTTAAATATATTTTGTAAAGATAAAAGCAGTTTACTTTCAAACAGTAAAAAATATATCTCATTCAGTGCTTTCTGTATTTTCTTCATTGAACCAAAGGTAATCAGCTCATTAATTACATACAAAAATGCTTTTGCAGAATCATTTTTTAAAAGAGAAAATAGTATATTCACTTTTCAAACATAAATAGCCTAATCTAGGACCACCCTCAATAAAGTCTGATGGATGAATTATTTTAGATACTAACCAGTTATCCCTGCTCATTTTTTCCTCTCAAGAACTTTCTCAGTGGTCCTGAGTCCATTGACCCAGAAATCTAGAGCATCTGTGGTTGGGAGGGGGAAAAGCCCCTCCCATCCAGCTTCTGGAGGCTTTCCTATAGCATTCAGGAAGTCTGACGTTCCCAGTCTTCCATGGGAGATGGGAGAAGCAGCGAGAGAGCCAGCGGAGTGGAAAGGCAGGAGTGGAAAACATGCATTCAAAGGCTGAGATGTAAACTGCTGACTTGGAGCAATAGGAGGAAAGAACCACACTTTAGCAGTCTCCTGGCATCAGGCAACCAGACAGAATGCACATCAGGAAATGTAACTTAAACACCCAAAAGCCAAGCACCACACTCAAGGTGAGCACGCCAGCAGCATGCTCCATCAGAGGAACTGAGTGGAGGAGAGGATTCTGATCCTCTTTACTGCTGTTGGAGGCAGAATTTAGAATACTGCCCAGGAAGGAGAGAGAGAGGAAAAAATAGCAACAGAAGTTTTAAGTTAGAATATGACTAAATTATAGATCTGGATAGATTGAGGGTTCATTGAACTGGAGAAGCTTACCTCAAAATGAATAGATTAGAAGTCTACCATCAGCTGAAATGGAATGGGAAGGTGAGGGAGGTGGGAAGGGGGTCCCAGAGGGAGGGGACATATGTTCACCTAATGTCAATTCATATTGATCTATGGCAAAAACCATCACAATATTGTAAAGTAATTATCTTCTAATTAAGATAAACACATACATTTTTAAGGACTTCCCTGGTGGTCCAGTGTTTGGGAGTCTGCCTGCCAATGCAGGAGACATGAGTTCAATCCCTGGTCCGGGAAAATCCCACATGCCACAGAGCAACTAAGCCTGTGTGCCACAGCTACTGGGCTCGGGTTCTAGAGCCTGTGTTCACAAGAGAAGCCACTGCAGTGAGAAGCCCGGCTCACTGCAACTAGAGAATGCCTGCGTGCAGCAGCGAAGACCCGGTACAGCCATAAATAAATACATACATATAATAAGGAGAGTATTCAAAAAAAGGAAAAACTATTTCATGAATTTTTTTTTTTTTTTAAAGAAAAAAGGGTTTCTGGCTTCTGCTTTGTGAAAGCGAACATCACTCAGTCATGTCTGACTCTTTGTGGCCCCGTATTCAGTCCATGGAATTCTCCAGGTCAGAACACTGGAATGGGTAACCTTTCCCTCCTCCATGGGATCTTCCCAACCCAGAGATCGAATCTAGGTCTCTAGCACTGCAGGCAGATTCTTTAGCAGCTGAGCCACCAGGGAAGGATTTAGGAATATGGATTTCATAATTTGGGAACCTGTGCAATTATTGGAAGGGTATTTTAAAATTCAAGGAGAGTAAAAGGTGATCACCAATTACCCTAAAGAAGTACATTACCCTAAAGAAGTATCTTTGGGCTTCTCGGCATTTTGAATGAGATTCTGATTCCTTGTAAACAGCACTTATTTGTCATAAACATCGGAGACCTGCTCCCTCTTCCCTAGGCTGTGTCCCTGCGGGCATCTGAACACAGCTATCATACCTCCTTAAGGTATTTTTTTCTTCTTGCCAAATATCTCCAGCTATTTCAAATGTTAATTTTAGGAGAGGATTTCAGTTGCCTTGAAAATCAACAATCTATCCTCCCTCATTTAGTTTCTCTCACTAAAGCCTCTCTTAGATTAGTGTATCTGAATTACTAGGCCAATTGTAAGGAGTAAGGATAGGGAATTATAGATTTTTAAAAAATATTTTATGCATATAAATAAAACAGAATAATAGACACAATATACTCCTACTTCCTAAAGGAGTTAGTCAAGAAGTTTTGACTCTCCTTTTTAAGGCATACAAGGAAGGAAGTTACCAAACATGAAATGGCCCAGTAACTTCCCCTGCCACTGACTTTCTGGGCAAGAAGACTAGCAAAATCTAGAACATTTAGAATTATGAGTTGCAGGCCCCCAGGGAGAAAAGTATTATGACTTTTCTTCTCCTTTTCCATTATATTGAGAGTAAAAGGCGTGAGTATCTATAAATGTTTAAAGTCACAGAATAGCACGCAGGTGGTATTTTCAGATACAGTAGCTCAGATGATGTTCAAAAAATCCTGAAGCAAGCTGGCTAGCCACCATTTCACTGCTAAGAAGCAAGATGAAACCCACACTTGAATTTAGGTCTTAGCTCCAGATCCCTGGGCATTTCCATTTTGCCACACTCCCTGGAAGAGTAAAGGTTGGGAAGAGACTGGGAAGAAAAGTAAAAGGGACATAGCTCTTGGAACTTATTCAGGATGTCAAAATTTCTAGTATATTATCCATTCTAAAACTAAGCTTCCCAGATGGCACAAGGGCAAAGAATTTATCTGCCAGTGTAGGAGATGCAAGAGATGGGGGTTTGATCTCTGGGCTGGGAAGATCCCCTGGAATAGGAAATGGCAACCCACTCCAGTATTCTTGCCTGGAAAATTCCATGGACAGAGGAGGCTGGCAGGCTACAGTCCATGGAGTCACAAAGAGTCGAACACAACCGAGTGAGCACAGCAGAGCATCCATTCCAAATATATTGCAAACACTTACTGCAAATCTGTTTGCAAAGGAAGGTAATGAGGCCATATGGAGGATGTGCTTGAATGAAGGTGGATATCATTTTGCTCATTTTATCATGACACACTACAGCACTAGTCTCCTGTAGCTGCTGTAACAAAATACCACATACTAGGTGGCTCAAAACAACAGAAATTTATTCTCTCACACTCTGGAGGCCAGATGTCCCAAATCGGCATCACTGGACTGATACCAAGTTGTCAGCAGGACCACACTCTCTCCAGAGGCTCTAGAGGAAAATCCATTGTTTTTGCCTCCTCTAGCTTCAGGTCGGAGAAGGCAATGGCACCCAACTCCAGTACTCTTGCCTGGAAAATCCTATGGTCGGAGGTGCCTGGTAGGCTGCAGCCATGGGGTCGCTAAGAGTCGGACGCGACTGAGCGACTTCACTTTTCACTTTCACGCACTGGAGAAGGAAACGGCAACCCACTCCAGTGTTCTTGCCTGGAGAATCCCAGGGACGGGGGAGCCTGGTGGGCTGCCGTCTATGGGGCTGCACAGAGTCGGAGACGACTGAAGTGACTTAGCAGCAGCAGCAGCAGCAGCAGCTTCAGGTGGCTGCCATCATCCCTTGACTCACAGCCGGTCCAATCGCTGTCTCCATCGTCACATTGTCGTTTCCTTTTCTGTCTGTTTTGAATCTCCTTCTGCCTCTCTTTTATGTGGACACTTTTTTTTTTATTGCATTTAATGCTTACCCAGATAATCTAGGGTTAACCTCCATCTCAGGAGCCTTAACCATACCTACAAAGATACAACATTTACAGATTCCAGGGATTAAGACTTGATACATTAATATTTGGATGGCCCACTACAATCACATTTCCACATTCCCTCTTTCTGTCCTGTTTTACATCATTTGTTATTATGAAAGTAATAGGTGTTTGTGAAAGAAAATCAGAATATGTGGATAAACAAAAGAAGAAAATTAAAAATTATGCCTGAGAGATAAGTACTGTTAATATTGTTGGTGCCTATCTTTATAGTTTTTCTCTGTGAACATACATTTACATATGGATTTCATTAAAAGTTCAAAAATCCAGGCTGATAGCACAGCCCCTGGTCTCACTTCAGAGAAATCCTTCTCACAAGTTGGGAAACACTGTTGTTAATCCCACAGAAAACCAAGAATGTTGAATTTATTTAGGGTAAAACTTCAATATCCCTGTATATCAGATAAGTTAATGTCAGAAAGCTTTTTTTTTATATTCATTTATTTGGTTGCCCTGAGTCTTAGTTGTGGCATCTGGGATCTTCAGTTGTGGCATTCGGGATCCAGTTCCCTGACCGGGGATCGAACCTGGGCTCCCTGAACTAGGAGCTCGGAGTCTTAGCCACTGGGCCACCAGGGAAGTCCCAGAAAGCTTTTTTTAAATAAGTTTTGTAACATAAAAAGTTCCTGATTGTGCCAAGGAGGGGAAACAGTATGCAAGAACGGCATTCTGAAGACAACTGCTGGGGGAAATTTCTCCATTCCTGAAGGCTGGTGTAAACCTGCTTCCTGGAGCTTGTGGTTACAAGCTCTAAATGTGTATGTCCAAGTGGGAGCCAGTGGCTCTTCAAAGTCAGGAGGATGCCCTGAATACCATCATGGGATGGATCAACAGTGGTGGTCCATTTGCTGTGTTAATCTTGCTCAGGACTCTGGTGACAAAAAGTATGCATTTGCTAAAGTCCGCTGGAATCCCAGGGCTTCTCAGGTGGCGCTGGTGGTAAAGAAGCCACCTGCCAAGGCAGGAGGTAGAAGAGACACGGGCTAGTTCCCTGGGTCAGGAAAATCCCCTGGAGGTGGGCATAGAAACCCACTCCAGTATTCTTGCCTGGAGAATCCTATGGACAGAGGAGCCTGGCAGGCTGCAGTCCATTGGGTCACACAGAGGTGGACACGACTGAAGCGACTTAGCACACACGCACTCTGGGACCCAAGGTATAGATGGTAAGGAGGACTTTGGCTGCGGTAGCAATAAACTTTCACTCACTAAATCAGCTCATTTCATTTCTCTTGCTTTCTGTCTTGGTTAATAATAAAAATTAATGTACATTAAATGTTCAAAACACATTGTTTTCATTTTAAGCTATAGAATAATAAACTAACAGCAACAGGACTCACATTTAGTGAATAAACAGGGAAAAAATGAGGAATTCCTTTCCTGATGTGAATTTCCAGCTTTGCGTCTTTTACTCTCATTTCCCTTGTACTTACACTCATCATCTCTTTTTGAACTGGAAGTGCATACTCTGTCCAAACCATCGTTATTATGCTTTGAAGAAAAAGAGGAACTTGTCAGTATTTGCCCTTCTCTTACAATCCCCTGCCGGGAATGGAAAGACTTCAGACCTACAAGAATACTGGATTTTGTGATGAAACAGAAAGCAAACGAAAAGAAATTTTTTTTCATTTTTAGCCACATGATGAGAAACTTTTATTTTATAAGTGTCTTTTGATCCATCAAGAAGAGGGCAACCGGATTGCTCAGCCAGGTACTTGGGGACAGAGAATGGGGTATTATGTGGGTTTTGGAACCAGATATTGACATTTGGATTTACATTCATTTAAAATTTGTTTCTGGTGGGTATGAAGCCTTAACTCTAAAGAGGGCAGTGTTGCATGACTGGTTGGATTTGCAAGCCGGGAGACTTTAGGAGTCATGAGTCTGGCCTGCTGGGGTTTCATCCAGTTTTTCAAAACTGAGGTTTAAACTAACATTAAGTCAGAGGAGTGCATTTGTGTTTACTGTGAGACAAATTGAGGGGAAGGACTTTGAAAATACTTTGGGTCATGAGATCTGTTAGAGTTGCAAAAGTTCAGAGCTGAAAAGCCGTGGGGGGCACTGATCAGTCCATCTACTCCCCTGAATTAGGAGAAAGCTGCTATCTAGACAGAGAAGTGAAGGATACTTAGAGGACTCCTGTTATTGACAGGGTCTTTACAGCCTTTATCTCAGTTAATCCTTACGACCTTGGAGGAGAGAGGTGGAAAATGCAGAGACGACAAGCGACTTGCTGCAGATTATGCAATGATTGTCTAAAGATGGGATAGGACCCCATTTTCTGCCACTGTTCTCTTAACAGTTCAGTGACCTTCTATAATACTAATTGTGTTAGCCTGCTCTGGCTGCCATAACCAAATACCACAGACTGGGTGACTTAAACAACAGAAGGTTATTTTCTCACAGTTCTGGAGGCCAGAAGTCCAAGGTAGACAGAATGTTGGCAGGTCTGGCTTCTAAGGCTGCTCTCTTAGCTTGCAGAGGGCTTCCTTCTCCCTGTGTCCTCCCATGATCTCTCCTTGGGGCATGCATCTCTCAGCTCTCTCTTTGTATGTCCGAATCTACTCTTCTTATGAGGACACCAGGAAGATTAGAGCTTCAACATATGGATTTCAGGGGAGTGGGGTGAACACAATTAAGCCCGAACATTAACAATGATCTATGAGATTACTGGAGCTTATTGGAGATCTAAGTACATCCTAGACTACAGCCTTTTTACTCGAAAGAGAGAAAGATAATACCCACTGATCATCTCTGTCCCAACTGCTTTTCCGTTTAATTTTATTTATTTGTTTATGACTGTGCTCGGTCTTCGTTGCTGCCTGGGCTTTCCTCTATTTGTGGTGAGTGGGGGCTCCTCTCCAGCTGCAGGACACTGGCTTCTCATTGCTGTGGCTTTAGGGCACAGGCTCTACGGCTCTCAGGCTCCAGCAGCTGAAGCACATGGGCTCCGTAGCTGCGGCTCCCGAGCTCTGGAGCACAGGCTCAATAGGTGTGGCTTAGTTGCTCTACGGCATGTGGAATCTTCCTGGATCAGGGATCAAACCCGTGTCTCCTGTATTAGCAGGCAGATTTCAATTCACTGTACCACTAGGGAAGTCCTAACAGCTTTTTTCTAATTTTATCCATAGACTGTAGAATGCTCCATAGCCATGAGTTTTATGGGTCCTGAAAAAATTCAGTTCTCTAAGGAACTCATGTAACCATTCTGAAGAAAATATCTATTTTTAGAATTAGTCTAAATACTATTTTCCAAAGCACAAATATAGGAAGAGGACTTCTTCTATGTAATTCAATTACTCTCTGGACATTTTGCTTCAGGGTGAGGGCTAGGGGTGTTCAGAGCCACAGTGAAGGCCCAAGGGAAGCAGCTGGCCACAGTCTTACTCTTTACGCCAGTGGGGAACAGAGCGGATGACCTGAGCTCTGGCCTACAGGCAGCATTTATTCTTGAGAGAAATAAGTAACAGGTCGACAGTCTGACTAGGTTTTCTAATCTAGTCACAAACTTCTCTGTGGGTAGGAAGACTCTCCAGTATCCAAACTGAATATGAATTTTTAACATCTTTAAAATCAGCTGAGATTCCTGCCTGATGATCCACATAAAGTTTTAATCACTTTTGCGGACAAGGTGACTGGGTGGATAACTTTGGGTCTAGTTTATTCGTTTATCGGAGAAGGCAATGGCACCCCACTCCAGTACTCTTGCCTGGAAAATCCCATGGATGGAGGAGTCTGGTGGGCTGCCGTCTATGGGGTCGCACAGAGTCGGACACGACTGAAGTGACTTAGCAGTATTCTGTTTATATGTGAATATAAAGAACTTTTTGGCTCCTTCCTCTATCTTCTTCCTCTTTTTTCTGTTCTCACTTAAACTCTGACTCATTCAACGGAAGTCTGACCCATCAAGGGCTGTGTAGGAAGGGAAGTAAGAAACTATTGTAGTTGTTATCCTGTGTACAAGTCACTATCCCTTGATTAAGGATTCCCAGCCTGTCAGTGCTAGAGCTGGAATTTACCTCAATCCAGCCATCAAAATACAAAATAGGCCCTTGCTCACACTCAGGAGTTTTCGCAATCCTTGTTTTCAGGCTCTTTTCCCCATAGTTCTTACCCTGTGCAGTTTCCTCTGCCTAGAAAATAGCCTTTCCCCTTTATAGCCTGGTAACTTTGGTTTCATTTAAGAATATTCAAAACTTACCCCCTCCAGGCAGAATTAAATATTCCTCCATGAAAGCCCTGCTGCTGCTGCAGCTAAATCACTTCAGTCATGTCTGACTCTGTGCGACCCCATAGACGGCAGCCCATCAGGCTCCCCCATTCCTGGGCTTCTCCAGGCAAGAACACTGGAGTGGGTTGCCATTTCCTTTTCCAATGCATGAAAGTGAAAAGTGAAAGTGAAGTCGCTCAGTCGTGTCCAACTCTTTGCGACCCCATGCACTGCAGCCTACCAGGCTCCTCCGCCCATGAGATTTTCCAGGCAAGAGTACTGGAGTGGGTTGCCATTGCCTTCTCTGATGGAAGCCCTACTCCTTCAAATTCTTATTGACTTCAACTCACAATAAGACATCACTACCCAGTGCCAGGATATATAAATAACTGAAACAAAACTTTGATGAAAAAATATAGAATAGTTACAATATTCTTATAGTTTAAATTTTATTTCACTTTTTAAATTATATTAATCGAATACACTTCAGTTGATATCAGTTCAGTACAGTCACTCAGTAGTGTCCAACTCTTTGTGACCCCATGAACTGCATCACGCCAGGCCTCCCTGTCCATCACCAACTCCCAGAGTCCACCCAAATCCAGGTCCATTGAGTCAGTGATGCCATCCAACTATCTCATCCTCTGTCTTCCCCTTATCCTCCCACCTTCAATCTTTCCCAGCATCAGGGTCTTTTGAAATGAGTCAGCTCTTCACATTAGGTGGCCAAAGTGTTGGGGTTTCAGCTTCAACATCAGTCCTTCCAATGAATATTCAGGACTAATTTCCTTTAGGATGGACTGGTTGGATCTCCTTGCAATCCAAGGGACTCTCAAGTCTTCTCCAACACCACAGTTCAAAAACAGCAATTCTTCGGCACTCAGCTTTCTTTATAGTCCATACATGGACTATAAAAATTCTCACATCCATACATGACCACTGGAAAAACCATAGCCTTGACTAGACAGACCTTTGTTGGCAAAGTAATGGCTCTGCTTTTTAATATGCTGTATAGGATGGTCACAACTTTTCAAGGATCAAGCATCTTTTAACTTCGTGGCTGCAGTCACCATCTGCAGTGATTTTAGAGCCCAAGAATATAAAGTCTCCTACTGTATCCATTGTTTCCCCATCTATTTGCCATGAATTGATGGGATCAGATGCCATGATCTTAGTTTTCTAAGTTTCTTAGTTGAGCTTTAAGCCAACTTTTTCACTCTCCTCTTTCACTTTCCTCAAGAGGCTCTTTAGTTCTTTGCTTTCTGCCATAAGGGTGGGTTCATCTGCATATCTGAGGTTATTGATATTTCTCTCGGCAATCTTGATTTCAGCTTGTGCTTCCTCCAACCCCACATTTTTCATGATGTACTCTGCATTTAAGTTAAATAAGCAGGGTGACAATATACAGTCTTGACATACTCCTTTTCCTATTTGGAACCAGTCTGTTGTTCCATTTCTAGTTCTAATTGTTGCTTCCTGACCTGCATACAGGTTTCTCAAGGGCAGGTCAGGTGGTCTGGTATTCCCATCTCTTTCAGAATTTTCCACAGTTTGTTGTGATCCATACAGTCAAAGGCTTTGACATAGTCAATAAAGCAGAAATAGATGTTTTTCTGGAACTCTCTTGCTTTTTCCATGATCCAATTTATGTTGGCAGTTTGATCTCTGGTTCCTCTGCCTTTTCTAAATCCAGCTTGAACATCTGGAAGTTCGTGGTTTACGTATTGCTGAAGTCTGCTTGGAGAATTTTGAGCATTTCTTTGCTAGCATGTGAGATGAGTGCAATTGTGGGTTAGTTTGAGCATTCTTTGGCATTGCCTTTCTTTGGGATTGGAATGAAAACTGACCTTTTCCAGTCCGGTGGCCACTGCTGAGCTTTCCAAATTTGCTGGCATATTGAGTGCAGCACTTTCACAGCATCATCTTTAAGGATTTGAAATAGCTCAACTGCAATTCCATCACCTCCACTAGTTTTGTTCGTAGTGATGCTTCCTAAGGCCCAATTGACTTAACCAGGATGTCTGGCTCTTGAGTGATCCCACCATCATGATTATCTGGGTCATGAAGATCATTTTTGTATAGTTCTGTGTATTCTTGCCACTGCTTCTTAATATCTTCTGCTTCTGTTAGGTTCATACCATTTCTGTCCTTTATTGAGCCCATCGATGCCAGGAGCCAGCATGAGGAATCCCACCCTTGGCAAAGGTCATGAGGAAGGAAGCCAGACTTAGGCAAAGGCGTGGCCTAGCTTCAGGGGTTCCCCCTGGGTTTTCCTGAACATCTACTCCCAAAAACCAGAGTCTGCCTGCCTAATTGTACTGTGCTTTCCACTCTTCTGACCTAACAGGGGGCCATCCCTGACCACTTTTCTCTGGAAAGAGTTAACTCAGAGCTCCAGTTAATAGTCTCTTGCATATAAAAAGAATGTCTCGGCTTAAACCCCTCTGATAGCTTTCTAACTTACCTGACCGGTCTGCCCAGACTTTACAACTTGTGAATTGTTTACAGCCTAAAGCATCTTAAGATACAGAGCCTTTTCTAAAAAGCTAAAAATTATATTGGTAGAGGGTTTCACTGTTGAGTCAATGACTGCTGCCAGGCCTCCATATTCTTTATCTTTTAGGCACCTGAAGGATATTAATCAATGTAATTGGGATATAGAAAAAGGAATATAGTAGTTTTGATGTTAGCAGCACTAGACTTTTGAGTTAATTACTTTTCTCTTTGTTATAAATCGCTGTACTTCTTTCATTGTTGTAAATTGTTGTGTCCTTGCTATGTAAGAATGTAACTTTATTTAGTGCTTTCTGAGAGTGGCACCAGACTTTGGGAAGAACAACACAAACAAGTTCTCTGGTTGACAGACCCTTATCAGAAAAGGGCCATAAAATGGTAATGGCCTTCTGGCCAGAAGATGATGTAAATCACCTAAGACTTGTATATACAACTAGGTACGCAGAGAGAAAGCCTGGTCTCATTAAGAATCTGGGCTGCTGATGCTACATAATTTTGTATTACCCATTGATCTCTATGTACAATCAAAAGTATAAAAGGCCTTTCTGGACAATAGAGGATAGGCCAGTCACTGGAAAGACTGGTTTCCCCCGTATCCTCTTTACTCTGTTTTCAGGCTGAATTTCCATCTGGGGCGTGGAGGCTCTCCAAGTCTACTTACTTGCCCTGGCTTCTAAGACCCACATGAGAGGGAGCCCAGGGCGAGGCACCTTCCGCTATTCAAGTGAGTGCCGGTGGCCTAACATAGATGGCGCAAGTTCCTTGTCTTGGAACTTTATTGGTTTTCTACATAAACCAAGTTATTCAGCCTCTTTTCTCCACTAACTTTCCTACTATACTATTCTTTCCTTATGTCTCTCTAAATCTATATATCTCTTTCACCACACTGTCCCCACTTCGAATTACCCTGGGTCCACAGGGGCTGGACCCCGGCACATCTTTGCATGAAATGTTCCCTTGGTATCTCTAATTTTCTTGAAGAGATCTCTACTCTTTCCCATTCAGTTGTTTTCCTCTATTACTTTGAATTATCACTGAGGAAGGCTTTCTTATCTCTCCTTGCTGTTCTTTGGAACTCTCCATTCAAATAGGTATATCTTTCCTTTTCTCCTTTGCTTTTTGCTTCTCTCTTTTCACAGCTATTTGTAAGGTCTCCTCAGACAGCCATTTTGCCTTTTTGCATTTCTTTTTCTTGGTTATGTGTTGATCCCTCTCTCCTGAACAATGTCACGAACTTCTGTCCATAGTTCATCAGGCACTCTTATCAGATGTAGTCCCTTAAATCTATTTCTCACTTCCACTGTATAATCATAAGGGATTTGATTGAGGTCATATCTGAATGGTCTAGTGGTTTTCCCTACTTTCTTCAATTTCAGTCTGAATTTTGCAATAAGGAGTTCATGATCTGAGCCACAGTCAGCTCCCATTTTCATTTCTGCTGACTGTATAGAGCTTCTCCATCTTTGGCTGCAAAGAATATAATCAATCTGATTTCGGTGTTGACCATCTGGTGATGTCCATGTGTAGAGTCTTCTCTTGTGCTGTTGGAAGAGGAGTTTTGCTCTGCTCAGTGCATTCTCTTGGCAGTATTCCATTAGCCTTTCCCTTGTAGTTCATTCTGTACTCCAAGGCCAAATTTGCCTGTTACTCCAGGTGTTTCTTGACTTCCTACTTTTGCATCCAGTCCCCTATAATGAAAAGGACATCTTTTTTGTGTGTTAGTTCTAGAAGGTCTTGTAGGTCTTCATAGAACCATTCAACTTCAGCTTCTTCAGCATTGCTGGTCAGGGCATCAACTTGGATTACCGTAATACTGAATGGTTTGCCTTGGGAATGAACAGAGATCATTCTCTCATTTTTGAAACTGCATGCCAGTACTGCATTTTGGACTCTTTTGTTGACCATGACAGCTACTCCATTTCTTCTGAGGAATTCCTGCCCGCAGTAGTAGATATAATGGTCATCTGAGTTAAATTCACCCATTCTGGTCCATTTAAGTTCACTGATTCCTAAAATGTCAATGTTCACTCTTGCCATCTCCTGTGTGACCACTCCAATTTGCCTTGATTCATGGACCTAACATTCCAGGTTCCTGTGCAATATTGCTCTTTATAGTTTGAACCTTGCTTCCATCACCAGTAACATCCACAAAGTGGGTGTTGTTTTTGGTTTGGCTCCATCTCTTCATTCTTTTTGGAGTTATTTCTCCACTGATCTCCTGTAGCATATTGGGCACCTACCGACCTGGGGAATTCATCTTTCTGCGTCCTATCTTTTTGCCTTTTCATACTGTTCACGGGGTTCTTAAGGCAAGAATACTGAAGTGGTAGCCATTCCCTTCTCCAGTGGACCATGTTTTGTCAGAACTTTCCACCATGACCCACCCGTCTTGGGTGGTCCTACATGGCATGGCTCATAGTTTTATTGAGTTAGACAAGGCTGTGGCCATGTGATTACATTGGTTAGTTTTCTGTGATTGTGTTTTTCAGTCTGTCTGCCTGCCCTCAGTTGATATCGTGACCTGCTAATGAGTTCAGCAGTTTGAAAAGTTGTCTCCAAGGAGACTCTCTCATCCTTTGACAGTTTTTCCTGCTTCTCTTGTCTCTGAAGGCTGCAGATGCTTGGCACCTCACACAGATGCACTGGGGTCCAGGTCTTTGGTGTCCCATACATGAGTCATCAAGAAGTTCCATTTTAATCTTGTTTATTTGTCCAGTGATGAAAAGTTTGGCCCTAAGAGCATGACTATTTGTATCTTAGCTGGGTATTCTTCACATATTTGACATTTAAACAAATCATTTCAGATACCTCCCTCCTTTACATAATTTAATTTTTAATTATAGTCATATGACAGGATTAATAACAGTAATGGCAAAAAGGAAACTCAGTGACAATTTTTTTAATTTAATGTCGCAAAATACATGTAACATGATATCTACCATCTTAACCATTTTTTAAAAATAGACATTGGGTTTTATTTTATTTATTTTTTGGCCACACCATATGGATTGTAGGGTCTTAGTTCCTGGAACCAATGCCTCTGCACTGGAAGCAGAGTCTTGACCACTGGACCACAGGGACTGCCCTATCTTAACCACTTTTAAGTGTATAGTTCAGTGGCAGTTATGTATATTCACACTGTGGTAGAATCTCCAGAACTTTTGTATATTGCAAAATTGAAATTGTCTCCATTAAGCAAGAATGCCCCATATCCACCTTCCCAACATCTCCTGGCAACCATCTTTCTACTTCCTGTTTCTATGAATGTTTTGGCTACTGTAGATATTTCATGTAAGTTAAAGCACACAGTTTTCATTTTTTATGACTAGTTTATTTGTTAACATCATGTCCTCAAATTTCAGCAATACTGTAGCTTATGACAGTAGCTTCCTTCCTTTCCTTGGGACAAGATAATCTCTAAATCCATCCATGTTGCTGCAAATAGCATAATTTCATTCTTTTTTATGTCTGAGTAATATTCCATTGTATATATATACCACAACTTCTCCATCTATTCCTCTGTAGATAGACATTTAGTTTGCTTAAACCTAGGGATATTATTCAGCCATAAAGAAGAATAAAATGATGTCATTTGAAGCAATATGAATGGATCTAGAGATTATTAGAGTAAGTGAAATAAGTTAGACAGAGAAAGACAAATATCATAAGACACCACCCATATGTGGAATCTAATTTTTTAAAAAGAGATACAAATGAACTTATTTACAAAACAGAAATAGACTTACAGATAATGACAACAAACTTATGGTTACCAAAAACAAAATGTCGGGATAGCTGCTGCTGCTGCTAAGTCACTACAGCCGTGTCCGACTCTCTGTGACTCCATAGACGGCAGCCCACCAGGCTCACCTGTCCCTGGAATTCTCCAGGCAAGAACACTGGAGTGGGTTGCCATTTCCTTCTCCAATGCATGAAAGTGAAAAGTAAAAGTGAAGTTGTTCAGTCGTGTCCGACTCTTAGTGACCCCATGGACTTTACCCCACCAGGCTCCTCAGTCCATGGGATTTTCCAGGCAAGAGTACTTGAGTGGGGTGCCATTGCCTTAGCATGGAGGGACAAATCAGGAGCTTGAAATAACGTGCACACCAGTGATCTTCCCAATCTGGGGATCAAACCCAGGTCTCCCACATTGCAGGCCGATTCTTTACTGTCTGAACCACCAGGGAAGTCCCAAACATTCATGCACTACTATATGTAAGACAGATAACCAATAAGGACCTACCGCATAGCACAGGAGATTCTACTCAATATTCTATGATAATCTGTGTGGGAAAAGAATCTAAAAAAGAATGAATATGTGTATATGTATAACTGAATCACTTAGCTGTAGACCTGAAGCTAACACAACATTGAAAATGAACTATACTCCAATAAAATTATAATATTTAAAAATAAATAAAATGTGATTCCAAGGTTTCAGGCATCAGTCCCAGTGTTCTGTGTCTTGCATAGCCCTTTCTGCCCTGAGAAATAGAAATTATATAACTTGTTTTCTACTATGCAGACTAGGGAGAATTCACAAGTCTGGTCTGATGAGCTTCCAGGAAATAAATTTTAAGTGTTTATATAAAGCTTATTCACACTTTCTTGATCTAGAAGTTACACAGGAAACAGCAGAGAACTGAAATAAACCAGGCTCTGAAGACAGGGAACTCTAAGTGTAGGCAGAAGGGTTGAACTGTGACACCTTGTAGCATCTACAACTTGGAAAACAGGAAGTTTGATTCTAGGACTTAGGTGATTTTGAAGGTACATCACTATTAATGTTTCCTGTTTCCTGTTTCTCTGTTCGAATTGCTTTTGCTTTGTAATAAACTGCCCTAACTTGTCACGGTAAAAATAAAACAAAACAAAATAAAATAAACATGGGAATGCAAACAATTCTCAAAAAGAAAAAAATTGAAGAATTTACACTACCTGATTTCAAGACTTACTATAAAGATACAGTAATCAAGAAAGGGTGATATTGGCATAAGGACAGATATAAATCAGTGGAACAGAATAGAGTCCAAAAATAGATTCACAAATTCAATGGGTAGAAGATATTCTCAACTAATCATGATGGAAACATTGTATATCCCTATGGAAAAAAAGTGAACTCAACTCCTTATCTCACATCATAACCAAGAAAATTATCTCACAATGGATCAATGGGGATTTCCCTGGTGGTCTAGCAGTTAAGAGTCTGTCTGCCAGTGTAGGGGACACAGGTTCAATCCCTGGTCCAGGAAATAAAGCACACATGCTGCAGAGCAACGAAGCCCAGGCACTGCAGCTACTGAGAGCCCACAAGCTCTGGAGCCCATGTGCGCAGTAAGAGAAGCCACTGCACCAAGAGGCCCATGGATCACAGCTAGAGAGCAGCCTCCACTTGCTAAAACGAGGCAAAGCCTAGGAGCAACAGGGAAGACCCAATGCAGCCAAAAATAAGCAGACCAATAAATGAATGGGACCTAAATAAAATCTAAACTTACAAAACCTCTAGAAGAAAATAGGTGAAAATCTGTGTAGCTCAGAATGAGAGTGATTTTGTTGATAGGACATAAAAAGCATGAATCGAAAAAGAAAAAATTAGTAACTTGGGCTTCATAAAACTAAAAATGGTTTGCTTTTCAAAAGATGCAGAAGAATAAAAGGCAAACCGTTGTACTAATCATATTTTTTATTTTCCGTATTTTATGGAAGTAGAAACATATGTTTATAAAGATACTTGTCCATGAATGTTCATAGAAGCTTCTTTCACGACAGCCAAAAACTGGAAACAAACCAAATGTCTATCAACAGAACTAATAGGTAAATGGATCTTTTCCAACAGTGAAATACAGCTCAGCAATTTAAAAAGGATGGAACTATCAACACCTGCAAACAATAAGGCAAAATTTAACAGCACAATGGTAAGTGAAAGGAGCCAGACACAAGAGTAACAATACATTTGTCCATTTACATGAACTTCTAGAACAGGCAGAGGCTTCCCAGGTGGCTCAGTGGTAAAAGAATCTGCCTGCCCATGCAGGAGACTCAGGAGACGTGGGTTCCAACCTTGGGTTGGGAAGATACCCTGGAGGAGGAAATGGCCACCCATTCTAGTATTCTTGCCTGGAAAATCCTACAGACAGAGGTATCGGTGAGCTACAGTCCATAGGATCACAAAGAGTTGGACACAACTGAGCACACATGTTGCCCTAATAGTCCAGTAGCAAGTGATGAGAACGCAGACAGACACGAAATCTGGTGCAATGGGTCAAGGGACCTGCAGACTCTATTGGACTGAGGTGCAGAGTCCACTCTGAGTCCAGGTTTTATTCCTAATTGCAGACTACAAGACTTTCTTTGATCTTATCTTTCTCAAGACACTACACTGACATAGTCCAGATCTCCTAGTTTTCACCCCAGGCCTTCCCTTTCTCAGCTAGTCTTGGATAATTAGCAAGTGTGTAGGCAGCGTTCATGCCTGACGCTGACCCAGTGTTCCAAGGTCCATGCTTTCACGCTCCCAGTCATACTGCCTTCTGGGTCTGGTCTTGGGGTTTGTAACAGGTGATTATTCTAAGAAAAACATGAAAGATAATCACTAACACAGTTTCTTGGGAGAAGGCAATGGCACCCCACTCCAGTACTCTTGCCTGGAAACTCCCATGGACGGAGGAGCCTGCTGGGCTGCAGTCCATGGGGTCGCTAAGGGTCAGGCACGACTGAGTGACTTTCACTTTCACTTTTCACTCTCATGCATTGGAGAAGGAAATGGCAACCCACTCCAGTGTTCTTGCCTGGAGAATCCTAGGGTCGGAGGAGCCTGATAGGCTGCCGTCTATGGGGTCACACAGAGTCGGACACGACTGAAGTGACTTAGCGTAGCGTAGCGTAACACAGTTTCTTAATATATGCTGTTTTTCCAGGTGCTCTTTCTGTGAAATTTCTCAAGGCTGTGAAAGTACATTATTAGGAATTCCCATTACACACACACACACACACACGTGCTAGAACAGGCTAAAGTAATTTATAGTTAAAGAAATCAGATCAGTGGATACTTTGATGGGTACTCTAAAGAGGCACAAGGGAACTTTCTGCACTGATGGGAACTGTCTAAATCTTGACTGGGGTAAAATTAACTTCGGTGTGTACATCTGTGAAAGTTCCTTGTTTTTATTGTGTGTGAAGTATACGTCAATGAGATTGATTCTTAAAACGAGGCAGTTTTGGAACTCCCCTGGTGATCCAGCGGTTAAGATTTTGCCTTCCAGTGCAGGGAGTGTGGGTTCAATCCCTGGTCAGGGAGCTAAGACACCCATATGCCTCCTGGCCAAGAACCAGAACATAAAACAGAAAGAATGTTGTAACAAATTCAGTAAAGACTATAAAAATGGTCCCCATCAAAAAATCTTTAAAAAATGAAGTTTTATATTTAACTGGTACAGAAAG
Source organism: Aepyceros melampus (assembly GCA_006408695.1). Classification (NCBI taxonomy): domain Eukaryota; kingdom Metazoa; phylum Chordata; class Mammalia; order Artiodactyla; family Bovidae; genus Aepyceros; species Aepyceros melampus. Next base: position 544,800 of record SJXQ01009455.1, on the reverse strand, counting down.
GTCTCAAAAACTTCAGTAAATGAAAAAAACAGATGTCAAACATTATGTAATCTGTGTTCTTCTTGGTGTGGAAAAAAAGAAAAGGAAAGTGACAGTGGTTGCTTCCTGAATGTTTCTGTCTTGTTAGTTTTACAGAATGAGGAGCCATTTTACAGAAAGAGGAGAACACTGGAGTCATATTTGATTTCTCCATTTTGAAATAATATTGTCTTTTAGATACAGAAAGCTGGGACATTTTTATTCAGAAAAAGTAAGTATACTAGAAATCAAATCTGCCTGATTACATAGTATGCTTTCAAATATGGGTGGTATTGAATAGAAAAATCAATTTATGCCTTCCTTCGACCAGTTATATGTGGAATTCCCATCATATATTCTTCTGTGATTTGGAGAATTCAGTTATAAATATGGTGGCCTGTGATAAATGGCAGAACGACAGATAAGCCACAAAGGTGATGGTTTTAAAATATTGGTCCCCTGCCATCACCTGCTCGAACATTGTGTAGATCTAAGTGGCAACCAAAATGTAACTCTTTCCACCTTGATGATCATGTCTAGAGTATGCTGTCCAATGTAGTTAGTAGCAAGTAGCCATATGTGTCTGTTTAAGATGTGAATTTAAATAAACAAAAATTAAATAAAATTTAAAATTCAGTCATACAGTCACACAAGCCACACTTCAACTGCTCAGTAGCCACATATGACTAATGGCTCCACTACTAGATAGTACAAGTATAGAACACAGTACCCTCTCAGAAAATGTGGTGCCATTCCAGCTGAGGCCAGCAGCAGGGACCAGCGATAGAGACAAGGGGGACCTGGGATGGGACTCTGGAGGTCTGAGCACCTGACGATGCAATTCAGATCAGAGAGGCCTTGGGGTCTTTGGGAGCAGATATCCACTTGGATTAGTCAAGAAAGATTTGAAAAGCAGGAGGAGCCTAGCCCAGGAGAAAAGTAATGCAGACAATGTCTGAGAGCACGGCACCAGAGAGACATTTCTCAGAGCTGGCAGAGACTGCCTGGGAGAGTTAGGTCTTGGCAAGTCAGACATGAGACAGCTTTTCCAGGGAACCTCACCATGAGAGATGAGAGTTTTACAGTGATACTCTTCAGAAAACACCAAATTTCACCTTAGATAAAAGGTGCTACTCCTTTGAGTGGTGGCAACAGAATAATGGCTAACAATAGTAGCTAACATTTATTGAGCTACTTTCTATGAAATACTATACATGAATTCTCACTACAACTTCATAAGTAACTTCTCAACTCCATTGTACAGATAAGGAACCAGTGGTATACTGGAGCTGGTTCTTACTGTTTTATGAGACCTGATTGGTGAATGTTTCTGCTTTATGCTAGCCAGCTGACATACGCTGTTAGCTTGAAATTGGCCACAGTGGGAATATTTATAATGTGCACATTGGTATGTGCTATGAATTTGGGCTTTTACCCTCAAAGAGGCAGTGTTTTCAATGGTTAGCAGCACAGCACTGAAACAGGCTGAGAGAGGCTTAGCAACTTGCCAAGGCTTCCCTGTTGGCTCAGCTGGTAAAGAATCTGCCTGCCAGTACAGGAAACCTGGGTTTGATCCCTGGGTTGGGAAGATTCCCTGGAAAAGGAAATGTCAACCCACTCCAGTATTCTTGCCCGGAGAATTCCATGGACAGAGGAGCCTGGAGGGCTACTGTCCAAGAGGTCACAAAGAGTCAGACTTGACTGAGCAACTAACACTTTCACTTTTTCAAGGTTACACAGATGGTAGCACTGGCAGATTGTATGCCAGTCTCCTTGTTTGAAAGCCCAACATCTTGCCCCTCTGACCTTACTCTTGTACAGCGAGGACAAGATTACTCACTTTACTTTGTTATCAGAGAATAAAACATCTTGTTCACCAAGGACTCTGATGTTAGGAATGAAGAGCTTTACAGAGCTCTGCTTGAAGGCCTGGAATTCAAGCATTTGGTATTCCCATAATTCAAGATAGGTCCAAAGGAGGTGGTGGGGTGGGGGATGAATGACCGACCCTAATGCTCTGGCAACATGATGCTAGTATACATATTTTGTATAAATTAATAACTATGTATATTTCCTCTCACTCCCTCAGTGAATTTCATAAAGGAGAACAGTCAAGTTCTCATTCAAAGGATGGGAATGACTGTGATAAAGCAAATTTTGGATGAGCTATTTGTATGGAATGTTATGAATTACGAAGAAGTAGATGTCATTTGCAGCGAGAAGTGTGAGCAGGATGCTGCGAGAGGGGTCATTCACATGATTTTGAAGAAGGGTTCAAAAGCCTGTAACCTCTTTCTTAAATCCCTTGAAAAGTGGAACTATCCTCTGTTTCAGGAATTGCATGGACTAAGTAAGTATCAGTTTGCTTTTATATGTTCTATAAATAGAATAAACCACAAAGAATATCCATAATCCCCATGACAGAGCCTCTGCTCTCCTCCCTTTTCATATTTCTAGGCTGTGAGCTTTGGTCACATTCAGGAAAAACTCAGACACTCTCAGGAAAAAAAAAAAAAACAAACACTCCCACTAGATTACTTGATGGTGAAGCCAAATAAGAAACTCCAAAGTCAGGGAATAAATGATTTAGCGTAGTCTGACTTCAGAATCAAACTGGATAATGAAGGTACTTAAGTAGTCAAAGCAGGAACTCACCTGGCAGTTCAGTGGTTAAGATTCCACACTCCACTGCAGGGGGCACAGGTTCAGTCCCTGGTCAGGGAACTAAGATCGGTCATGCCAAGTGCCCACCCCCTAAAAAAGAGAAGTCGTGCAGTTTCAACATCCCTCAATCTGACGAGGACCGTCTTAGGACAAGTGGCCCTGTGACTACCTACTCTGATCCAAGCTCCATGCTAAAGAGAGCCTGATTGACTAAAGAAGCATGATTTGGCTTTTCATGAAATATTAATCAAGGTTAACTCTTGATTTGCTGAGCGTCACCCCAGACCATCATTCTAAGCCATTTCCCCACTAGTCTCATGTACTTTCCTTATCCCAAACACCGGCTCTTCTTTCCAATCAGCTGCTACAAAGTTTGGTGGTGGAAATGAAGAAACAGAAGGGGAATGAGGGTAAAGGGTAACAGGAAAAAGCAGGAGTAAATATCTGGAACCCTTTCTGCCAGTCCAGAACTGGGGAATGAAATTAAAGTCAGATTCTCAGCACCACTCCTTCCTTCCTCCTCCTGAATGCTAAGTTCTGGGGACACACAGAACTGAGTCCTTTTTAACTCACTTCTTCTCTAACAGGTCTTTTTCGTCAGATGTCAGAAAAAGACTTAGATGATTTGGCTCAGGAATTAAAGTACTTCTATCAGAGCCCATCTTTTCTCAACTTCTATCCCCTGGGTGAAGATATTGACATCATGTTTAATTTGAAAAGCACCTTCACAGAACCGGTGCTATGGAAGAAGGACCAACACCATCACCGCCTGGAGCAGCTGACCCTGAGTGGCCTGCTGGACACTCTTCAGAGCCCCTGTATCATTGAAGGGGAATCGGGCAAAGGGAAGTCCACTCTGCTGCAGCGAATCGCCATGCTCTGGGCCTCCGGAGAGTGCCAGGCTCTCACCAAGTTCAAATTAGTCTTCTTTCTTCGTCTGAGCAGGGCCCAGGATGGACTCTTCAAAACCCTGTCTGACCAACTCCTGGATATACCTGATGTGATCAGTAAGCAGACTTTCATGGCCACGCTGCTGAAGTTACGGCAGAAGGTTCTTTTTCTCCTTGATGGCTACAATGAATTCAAGGCCCAGAACTGCCCAGAAATTGAAGCCCTGATAAAGGAAAACACCGCTTCAAGAATATGGTTATCGTCACCACCACCACGGAGAGCCTGAGGCACATCCGGCAGTTTGGGGCACTGATTGCCGAGGTGGGGGATATGACTGAGAGCAGTGCCCAGGCTCTCATCCAGGAAGTGCTGAGAAAGGAGTTCGCTGAAGGCTTGTTGCTCCAAATTCAGAAATCCAGGTGCCTGAGGAATCTAATGAAGACCCCTCTCTTTGTGGTCATCACTTGTGCAATTCAGATGGGGAAAAGTGAGTTCCACTCTCATACACAAACCACGCTGTTCTGTGCCTTCTATGATCTGCTAATAAATAAAAACAGGCATAAACGTAAAGGTCTGGCTCCTAGTGAAGTCACCCAGAGCTTGGACCACTGTGGAGACCTAGCTCTGGAGGGTGTGTTCTCCCACAGGTTTGATTTCGAACCAGATGACTTGTCCGATGTGAACGAGGATGTCCTGCTGACAACGGGACTCCTCTGTAAATACACAGCGCAACGGTTCAAGCCAAAGTATAAATTCTTTCATCAATCATTCCAGGAGTACACAGCAGGACGCAGACTCAGCAGTTTACTGACATCTGGAGAACCAGCGGAGGTGACAAAGGGGAATGGTCACCTGCAGAAAATGGTTTCCATTTCAGACATTACATCCAAGTACAGCAACTTGCTCCTGTACACATGCGGCTCATCTGCTGAAGCCACCCGGACTGTTCTGAAACACTTGTCATCAGTGTATCAACATGGCAGTCTCTTTGGACTTTCCATCACCAAGAGGCCTCTCTGGAGGCAGGAATCTATGCAAAATATGAAAAGCACTACTGTGCAAGAAATTCTGAAAGCCATAAACATCAATTCCTTTACAGAGTGTGGAATCAACTTATTCCATGAGAGTATATCCACATCTAGCCTGAGCAAAGAATTTGAAGATTTCTTTCGTGGTAAAAGCTTATATATCAACTCAGAGAATATCCCTGACTACTTATTTGACTTCTTTGAAGACTTGCCTAACTGTGCAAGTGCTCTGACTTCGTTAAACTGGACTTCTATGGGGGGACTGTGGCTTCTTGGGACAAGACCACAGAAGACATAGGCAGGACCCAGGATCAAGAGTTCTCAGGAACCTACATTCCCAGCAGGGCTGTGTCTTTGTTCTTCAACGGGAAGCAGGAGTTTAAGACCTTGGAAGTCACACTCCGGGATTTCTGCAAGTTGAGTAAGAAAGATATCAAATATCTGGAGAAAATATTCAGTTCAGGTACAAGCCTCAGATTGCACATTAAGAGATGTGTCGGAATGGCTGGAAGCCTCAGTTCAGTCCTCAGGACCTGTGAGAACATTCATTCCCTCATATTGGAAGCCAGTCCCCTCACCCTAGAAGACGAGCAACATATCACGTCTGTGACAAACCTGCAGACCTTGGGTGTTTATGACCTACAGATTCAACAGCTGCCAGGTATTGTGAACACCAGCAGTTTAAGCTATAATCCAACCTGGTTATTTACTGCAGAAATATTAGCTATCATTTGTTTTGCCTGAAATTTTCCAATACTTTCTACCAGGAGTCAGGACCTAGAAGGAGAGTGGGAGGGCTTGGGAAAGAGTTCCTTGCTGGGGGAAGGCTGTCAGGTTGGAAGGCCCTAGGGTGGATTCCCAGAACTGAAGCCCTATAGACTGACTGCATAGCTATGTGGTAGTGTGTATGGTGGTGTGTGAGTGTGTGTGTGTATGTATGTAGGTGTGTGTGCATGTGTATGTATACAGTAGGTTAAACTTGTTTTCTGGGACCCCTCCATCTTGTCAGCATCTCTGCCTCAACCCAACACTCAGTGCTTTCCTACCAAGTAGCACCTGTCCTTCTTTGAAGTCTGGGAGGAAAGCCACCCATTAATTGATTGCCTGCAGAAGCTGCTGGCCAGTCGTCTCACGAGACTCTTAACTAGGACATTGCAGCACACACCCAGTCCCACCTCTACTGCAAGTATCATTCATTTTGAAAGAAAATTTGGGGAACAGGTTTTGTCTAACATGAAGAAATTCGAGACAACGACACAATACATATGGGGTAAATCTTTCTGGGTAAAGGGGAGTTTTCACCCAATTCAAAATAACACTAAGGGTGAGAGTTACCTGTGTAGACCAGCCACACCTGTGTTGATCCCTCCTGTTGACCAGAGCAGGGGCTGCTGAGTTCTGTGTAGTTATGGGTCGACAGGAGCCTTGCTTTATGTGACTGTAATCTGAGATTGGTTTTCATCCGCAAATGATTTCCCTTTTGGCTTTGCCTCACTTGTCACCATGTAGGGGATAACCTTTGCAACCTTCTACTCAATGCAAGAATCCCTTTTATGAAGTTCTGGATAGTTACTCAGACTATTAAACTACCTTCTGTGCTAGAAGGCTTACCATCTCCTTTTGATGGCAATTCTTTTGTGCCAGTTTGGCAAACTGGTCACTTACAGGCTGAATTTGATCTGCTGCTGCTGCTGCTGCTAAGACGTGTCAGTCGTGTCCGACTCTGTGCGACCCCATAGATGGCAGCCCACCAGGCTCTGCCATCCCTGGGATTCTCCAGGCAAGAACACTGGAGTGGGTTGCCATTTCCTTCTCCAGTGCATGAAAGTGAAAAGTAAAAGTGAAGTCGCTCAGTTGTGTCCGACTCTTAGCAACCCCATGGACTGCAGCCCACCAGGCTCCTCAGTCCATGGGATTTTCCAGGCAAGAGTACTGGAGTGGGGTGCCATTGCCTTCTCCATATTATTAAAAATTTCTGTTTTAATGTTCGCCAATATTTTGTTCTTACTATTTTAAATTTATTTTTTGAGTAAGGTATTCACATGGTCCAAATTATAAAACAATCTATAATGAAAAGTCTCCTTCCTTTCCCTCTCCCCTCACAATGATTCTCTTCCTTGAAGGAGCTGTCACCACTTTGAAGTTGGAGATGTCATATTGAAAATACAGGATTCTCATTGCTCTTGAAACTTACACACTTGACCACTGCACTTGGTAACAGCTGGCTAGAGCTTCATGATCTGATCCTATGCTCTTTGGACAAGACACATAATCTCAGTAAGACACAGAGGTCACCTGTTCTACTTCTTGTAATACCATCATCTCTCTCACCCTCTCTGACATTTGAGTTTATAATCAGCACTTATTTTTTCTTACAGCTAGGATCTAGTCACTACTGAAGGGCATGTAGGTTATTTTCAGCTTGGGCAATTATAAGTAAAGCTACTATAAACATTATTATGCAAATTTTCATGTAAAAATAAGTTTTCAATTCACTTGGGTAAATATTTAGTGCTGGAACTGCTGCACCATATGACAAGTGCTTGTTTAACTTTTGAAGAAATTTCCCAGCTATTTTCCACTGTGTACCTTTTACATTCTCAATAGCAATACATGAGAATTTTAGTTGTTCTGTATTCTCATTAGTACTTAGTATTCTTCCTATTTGTCTCTCTTTTTTTTTTCATTTTATAATAATAAAAAAGGAAACAACAATACCAAGTGCTGCTGAGGATATGGAGAAACTAGAACTCTATGCATAATGTTATCTTGTCAGAGCTGGCTGATAAAAGTTGAAAATTTTTAATGCCCTTATTTGCCAACTTAGTGAAATGTCTGTTCAAGTTTTTCCCCATTCTTAATTGGGTTAATTTGTTTTCTTAGTGTTGAGTTTTAAGTGTTTTTAAGTGTTTTTTCATGATCCAGTGGATGTTGGCAATTTGATCTCTGGTTCCTCTGCCTTTTCTAACACCAGCTTGAACATCAGGAAGTTCATGGTTCATGTATTGCTGAAGCCTGGCTTGGAGAATTTTGAGCATTACTTTACTAGCATGTGAGATGAGTGCAACTGTGTGATAGTTTGAGCATTCTTTGGCATTGCCTTTCTTTGGGATTGGAATGAAAACTGACCTTTTCCAGTCCAGTGGCCACTGCTGAGTTTTCCAAATTTGCTCGCATATTGAGTGCAGCACTTTCACAGCATCGTCTTTCAGGATTTGAAATAGCTCAACTGGAATTCCATCACCTCTACCAGCTTTGTTCATAGTGATGCTTTCGAAGGCCCACTTGACTTCACATCCAGGATGTCTGACTCTAGATGAGTGATCACACCATTGTGATTATCCGGGTTGTGAAGATCCTTTTTGTACAGTTCTTCTGTGTATTCTTGCCACCTCTTCTTAATATCTTCTGCTTCTGTTAGGTCCATACCATTTCTGTCCTTTATCGAGCCCATCTTTGCATGAAATGTTCCCTTAGTATCTCTAATTTTCTTGAAGAGATCTCTAGTCTTTCCCATTCTGTTGTTTTCCTCTATTTCTTTGCATCGATCGCTGAAGAAGGCTTTCTTATCTCTTCTTGCTATTCTTTGGAACTCTGCATTCAGATGCTTATATCTTTCCTTTTCTCCTTGGCTGTTCACTTCTCTTCTTTTCATAGCTATTTGTAAGGCCTCCCCAGACAGCCATTTTGCTTTTTGGCATTTCTTTGAAGCTCACTTGGTGGTAGTATAATATTCTTTTTATGCATGACTGGATGCATGACTGGACTCCTTGCTAATATTTTGTCGAGAATTTTAGCTTCTATGTTCATGAGTGATACTGCTTCAAAGTTTTCTTTTGTTTTATTTTCTTGGTCTGAATTTCACATTGGTTAATGGTAGCTTCATAAAATGAGTTGGGCAGTATTGCCTGTGTTTCTGTTTCCTGATAGTTACTGTGTAGAATTGATGTTATTTCTTCTTTGAATGTTCGGTAGAATTTGCAAGTTAAATTATCTGTGCTTGAAGCTTTCTTTCTTGAGAAAATTCTAAACTACAAATTCAATGTCCTTAGTTACATAGGACTATTCAGGTTATTTATGTAATGTTGGATAAATTTTAGTAGCTTGGGGCTTTCAAGAAATTGTGTAGTTTTCAGTGCAAGTTTGATGTATGGAGCAGGGTACTCAAAGTCGGTGCTCTGGGATGAGGGAGGGAGGTAAGAGGCAGGTTCACGACAGGGAAACACATGTGGACCCATGGATGATCCATATTGATGTATAGCAAAAATCACCTCAATATTGTAAAGAAATTATCCTCCAATTAAAATAAAGTAATTAAAAAAATTGTGTAGTTTTATCTGTAAAAATCCTATGGACAGAAGAGCCTGATGGGCTACAGTCCATGAGGAGACAAGAGTCAGACACGGATGAGTGACTAAAACACACACATCTGTGTTGTCAAATTTATGCATATTTTTCTCTTCTTTTAACATCTGTGATTTCTGTATTGTTATCTTCCTTTTCATTTCTGATATTCATAATTTATTTTTCTTCATTTTTTATTTATCAGTCCTGCTAGAAATTTATCAAATTTATTTATCTTTTCATGGATACAGCTTTTAATTTCCATTGATTTTCCCCTATTGTATATGTTTGCAATTTTTTATTGATTTCTGCCCTTTATTATTGCATTGCTTCTTCTTCCATTGGGTTTATGTTGCTCTTCTCTGTGTAGTTTCTTAAGTAAACTTAGGTTTCTGATTTGAAAATTTTCCTTATTTCTAATATAAGTATTCAATGCTCTAAATCTCCCTTTAAGTAACTGTTAACCTGTGATTTCGATATATTTTAGTTTTTTAAAATATTTTTTCAAAATATTACCCAATTTTCCTTGAGACTTATTTGATGCTTGTATAGAAGTGTGTTGTTCAATTTCCACCTGTTTGGACATTTCCCAATTACCTTTCCTGTGTAATTCCATTACATTGGGAAGACATGCTTCTATCTCTGACCAAAAATTATATATGTGTGTTTCAATTTCATTTCTTGCCCATGGTAGAACAAAATTCTTTTGATTGGTCACAGAAATCTAGTAAATGACAGCTGAACACCAATCCTTTTTCTTTTGGCAGGTGGTCTGACTGACAATTTAGGTAATCTGAAGAATCTTATGAAGCTCATACTGGATAATATTAAGATGAATGAGGAAGACGCTTTAAAACTAGGTCAGATTTTTATTTTCTCTAATATTTTCATTAATATAAGTTTAATAATAAGAACAGTTAAGACTCTGACACTGACTGTGTTTATACAATGCAAGAAGGTCTTTATGTACTTGGTGTCCTAATGCATTTCCTTTCCATGGTTTGCAGCTGAAGGTCTGGCAAATCTGAAAAAGATGTGCTTACTTCGTTTGACCCACTTGTCTGATATAGGGGAAGGAATGGATTACATAGTCAAGTCTCTATCAGCCGAACCCTGTGACCTTAAAGAAATTCAATTAGTCTCCTGCTGCCTGTCAGGAAATGCTGTGAAAACCCTAGGTAACTGCTGCCTACATTAACTGAATGAAAACAGTATAAGAAAACATGCAATATGTTTATACTAAGGCATGCTAAATCTCTCAAATGGAAATTTAGTCTTTAGAGAAATTGGAAAAGATAATAAAGACTTCTAGGTTATATCTAACCTATTTTTATGATCTTCTCTGTGATTGGGATGAAAATTTATTATGGATGAATAATAGTAGAGAATTTTGGGATAATTGAAGATGTCATTTTAAGACAGGGTAAGTGAAAGTGAAAGTCACTCAGTTGTGTCCTACTCTTTGAGACCCCGTGAACTATATAGTCCATGGAAGTCTCCAGGCCAGAATACTGAAGTGGGTAGCTGTTCCCTTCTCCAGGGGATCTTTCCAACCCAGGGATCGAACCCAGGTCTCCCGTACTGCGGGTGGATTCTTTATCAGCTGAGCCACCAGGGAAGCCCAAGAGAGGGTAAAGAGGAAGAAAATAAGAAATGAATGATTGAAACTTGTCATATTCTGTTACATAATAACTGCTTAATAAAATTTTGATTGGATGGATAAATAAGTGATTGAGAAGCAGAGAGAGAAAGATTTTCTTAAATGTTCTCTGTCCTAATTCTTACCTATTGCCTTGTTAAGATGGAGATAATATGCATCAGTATAAGAGCTGAATCTTGAGTTCCTAAAGGGTGTATATACCAAGTATGGAGAAAGTTTTGCTTATTTCTGGATAAACTAGATATGGTCAATTTAGATTTTTTTAGATATTTAGGATTTTGGGGGAAAGATGGTCTAGCCCTTTAAAAACAGAATAAACAACTGCTAAGAATCTGTAAACTTTCCTAATAAAATTATGTTACGCCAGTGTAAACCAAAAGTTAGAGATACCTAGGGATTAGAAAAGGTCAGACAAACAATGAGAAGCTTAAGAATGATGAGCACACTCCTTTACTTCTTCACTTGCCCTGGGAAGAGACAGGTTTAGCACTGAAAATACCAGCTGTACCCTTTTTAAGAGAAGCTCTGCAGGTTTTAAAAAATTATTTATTTATTTAGGCTCTGTTGGGTCTTTGTTGCTGCTTGGGCTTTTCTCTATTTGCCACGAGTAGGGGCTACTTTCTAGTTGCTTTCTTACTGAAGTGAGAAAGTGCTTCTCTTGTTGAGGAGCACAGGCTCTAGGGAACACAGGCTTCAGCAGTTGTGGCTCCAAGGCCCTAGAGCACAGGCTCAGTAGCTGTGGTGCGCGGGCTTAGTAGTTCTGTGGCATGTGGAATCAACCTGGACCAGGGATGGAATCCATGTTTCTTGCATGGGCAGGCAGATTCTTTACCACTGAGCTATCAGGGAAGTCCCAGGCTTTGTATTTGAAAACAAATCACAGAAGATACTTTACTCTAAGAAAAGGGTTCATATGATTGATAAAAAATAATAATAGCTAATATTATAACAGAGTATGTATTCATTAAAAAAACTGACTAATTTCTAAAGAGGATATTTCCAATCAGTCTTGATAGGAAAAACTTCAGCTAAATTAAACAACCATGATAAACATCCTGGACCAGGGATGGAATCCATGTTTCTTGCATGGGCAGGCAGATTCTTTACCACTGAGCTATCAGGGAAGTCCCAGGCTTTGTATTTGAAAACAAATCACAGAAGATACTTTACTCTAAGAAAAGGGTTCATATGATTGATAAAAAATAATAATAGCTAATATTATAACAGAGTATGTATTCATTAAAAAAACTGACTAATTTCTAAAGAGGATATTTCCAATCAGTCTTGATAGGAAAAACTTCAACTAAATTAAACAACCATGATAAACATCTGAAAATGAAGAAAAGAATTAAGCAGTTCTTCATTAGAATGATAGTGTCAGGAGAGTGTAATTTCGTCAGTTCTGTCTTGCTGCAACAAAGATTTGAAATGGTGGACCAGTGTTACAGCTGAGTTTTATTCAGCAAACAAAGGATAGTACACCCTCAAGGCGTGAAGGCAGGCTGACCCCATTGGAGAGGCCCCACCTGGCTTGACTCCCTCTTTTTTACGTTTTTGTCTCCTACCCTCTGAGCCTGCAATATGCAAACTAGGGCTAGCCAGGAAGGGGGTGTGTTTATTTCACCTGAGGTTCTCACTCCAGTCCTCAAAATTTTCCTTTGTTCCTTTTTCATGGGCTTTCCCCTTTCTTTGTCTTTTAGCCACTGCCATTTTGGACCCCTTTTTCCTATTGTAACTGCCTAACAATGGCATTTATGAGTAATGTTTACATGTAATACAGTTTCCCCAAATTTTAACCTCAATATATTTGTATTTTTGTTATTAAAATACATCTCTTATACATAGCATGGAGTTGGATCTTGCTTTAAAAAAGAAAATCTAGTTTTATTCATCTTTGTCTTTAATTGGAATGTTTAATCCAGTTAATATAATTATTTATACGACTAGATTTCCAGCTGCCATTTTGCTATTTGTTTTCTGTTTTTCTCATCTGTCTTTTTTTAATTTCTAAGTTTTTATTATTAACATCACAACTATAACATGAACAAAATTATCTAAACTGAGTACACAAAGAACAGCTCATCTTATCTGGTTTTTGTTCCTTTGTTTCTCCTGCATGATAGGGTATTTAGAATTGTAAGCAACCTCAAGAGTTTATCCATTTCAACTTCCTCATTCTAAAGATGAAGCTGCTGAAGCCTAGAAAAGCAGAGTGACTTTACTAAAATGACATAAAAACTATCTTCCAGGCTGCATTAAGCTTATGGTGAATTAAGGTTTTTAGTCAGAACTTAGGACCAAGGAAATATACGTGCATCAGTCATAGTTGGGGTTAAATCTTTCCAGAGACTTTTTTGGAATAATTATATTAATCAAGTGAAATAATGTTTTGTATGCTGCCAACAAAGAAAACAAGGACTCAGAAGTCTTCTAAGGATATTTTAAAATGCACTTATAGTTCCCTGAAAGTCTTGTTTTGGATTGAAATTTCTTTTTTCCAGCTCAGAATCTTCATAACTTGGCCAGACTGAGCATTCTTGATTTATCTGAAAATCATCTGGAAAAAGATGGAAAAGAAGCTCTTCAGCAACTAAGTAAGAATGACAATTTAGCCAAAACCAAATACTCAAAAGGTCAGGAAAGCAGAGCCTGACTCCTGCAGTTTCTCTTATCCACATGTGCCTTACTAGATGGACCTCAGTGAAAGTGAGTTCAGTTCAGTCGCGCAGTCGTGTCCGACTCTTTGCGACCCCATGAATCGCAGTACGCCAGGCCTCCCTGTCTATCACCAACTCCCGGAGTTCACTCAGACTCACGTCCATTGAGTCCGTGATGCCATCCAGCCATCTCATCCTCGGTCGTCCCTTTCTCCTCCTGCCCCCAATCCCTCCCAGCATCAGGGTCTTTTCCAGTGAGTCAACCCTTCGCATAAGGTGGCCAAAGTACTGGAGCTTCAGTTTTAGCATCATTCCTTCCAAAGAAATCCCAGGGTTGATCTCCTTCAGAATGGACTGGTTGGATCTCCTTGCAGTCCAAGGGACTCTCAAGAGTCTTCTCCAACACCACAGTTCAAAAGCATCAATTCTTCGGCACTCAGCCTTCTTCACAGTCCAACTCTCACATCCATACATGACCACAGGAAAAACCATAGCCTTGACTAGACGGACCTTAGTCGGCAAAGTAATGTCTCTGCTTTTGAATATACTATCTAGGTTGGTCATAACTTTTCTTCCAAGGAGTAAGCGCCTTTTAATTTCATGGCTGCAGTCACCATCTGCAGTGATTTTGGAGCCCAAAAAAACAAAGTCTGACACTGTTTCTACTGTTTCCCCATCTATTTCCCATGAAGTGATGGGGCCAGATGCCATGATCTTCGTTTTCTGAATGTTGAGCTTTAAGCCAACTTTTTCACTCTCCTCTTTCACTTTCAACAAGAGGCTTTTTAGCTCCTCCTCACTTTCTGCCATAAGGGTGGTGTCATCTGCATATCTGAGGTTATTGATATTTCTCCCAGCAATCTTGATTCCAGCTTGTGTTTCTTCCAGTCCAGCATTTCTCATGATGTACTCTGCATATAAGTTAAATAAGCAGGGTGACAATATACAGCCTTGACGTACTCCTTTTCCTATTTGGAACCAGTCTGTTGTTCCATGTCCAGTTCTAACTGTTGCTTCCTGACCTGCATACAGATTTCTCAAGAGGCAGGTCAGGTGGTCTGGTATTCCCATCTCTTTCAGAATTTTCCACAATTTACTGTGATCCACACAGTCAAAGTCAGTGAAAGTGAAGGTCATTACATAAGTCAATGTAGCCTTATTTAAACTACTCTTGAAGAATACAGGCCAATGGTTTTTGAGTTATTAGTTTTCCCATATCATTGCACCTGAGAATTCCCACTTGCTTGCCTCCTTCCAGGGAGCTAGTGTCTGAGAGTGACATTCAAGGCAAATTTGCTTAAGAAGTTACTGATAAGATTTTTAAGCTGTGATAACAATTCTGTGATTATGTTAAAATAAAACAACCTGGTACTTACTGTCTGAGATTTGTTTCAAAATAATATAGAAGGGAAGGAATTTGATGACAATGAAGTACGATTATCCATGATTTGGTTTTTGTTGAAAGTTGGCATATTAGTACATATAGTTTTATACATTTTTGTATATTTTTGAACACTTCCCATAAAAATATTAACAAAAAAACAAGTAGATTCTTACTGCGCACTGAGTGGGCTTCAGAGATAATAGTCATTCCTTCTCTCACATCCCTTCATCCTTTATCAATTTTGAGATGGATCCAATTTCTGAAACTGCTCCCTGGTTCTTCAAGTTGACAGGCTGCACATCTTAGAACAGCTAACCGTTCTGATGCTGCCCTGGTGTGGTGATGTACGAGTCAGTTTGGCCAGACTGTTGGAGCAACTGGAGAGTGTCCCACAGCTCGTCAAGCTTGGGCTGAAAAACTGGAGACTCACAGATGCAGAGATTAGAATTCTAGGTAGGTATACATACAGAGCTAAGAGTAAGGAAGTTAGCC
Source organism: Aepyceros melampus (assembly GCA_006408695.1). Taxonomy (NCBI): domain Eukaryota; kingdom Metazoa; phylum Chordata; class Mammalia; order Artiodactyla; family Bovidae; genus Aepyceros; species Aepyceros melampus. Next base: position 529,662 of record SJXQ01009455.1, on the reverse strand, counting down.
CTCAGAAAGGTCTTCAGTTGGCTTGTTCTATTTAGTTAGTTAGCTAGCGTCTGATTTGCTTATTTATTTGACTCCTCTTTTTTATACAAACATATTGAAAGAGTGTTCACATATGTTAAAGAGTAAAATGATTGAAGACAACTGGCCTGTCTTCAACATTTCACCTAAAGTGTTTAAAGGAAAAACATTTACATTATCTGATAAGATGTATTATGTTAGGAATTGCTCTTCCTGGCCTTAACTATCTGAAATTCAGCAAGGCCCCTCCAATCTTGGGAAACATGTTTAAGTCACTTGTTGGGTATTCAGAACAAGTAAGGAAAAGAAAGAAAGAAAGAATGTGTCAGTCGTTCAGTCGTGTCCAATTCTTTGTGACCCCATGGACTGGAAGCCCAGCCTCCTCTGTCCATGGAATTCTCCAGGCGAGAATACTGGAGTGAACAGCCATTGCCTTCTCCAGGGGATCTTTCCAACCCAAGGATTGAACCCACATCTCTTATGTTTCCTGCATTGCAGGCAGATTCTTTACCATCTGAACCATCACGGAAGCCCAAGTGCAATTTTAATGTAAATGGGATCATGGGATACATTTAAGAAGCTGCAAAATAACCCAGGAACAAAAAAAGATACATAGATGACTGAAGACTCAACAGCCTCGGGCAGTTGAAGTGTCCCCACCCTCTCTGTATTAGTTATCATGTCTGTGTAAGATGACTCCAAAATTTGTGGCTTAAACCAACTATAAAACAAACAACTATAAACATTACCTCACATTCCTGTGGGTCAGGAATTTGGAAGCAGCTTAGCTGGGTGGTTCTGGCTTTGTGTCATGAGATTGCAGTACAGATTTGACTGGGGCTGCTGGAAACCTGCTTCCAAGGTGGCTCCTCAGTTGGCTGGCAGGTTCGTGCTGGCTGTTGGATGGGGCACTGGACCTCTCCATACACTCCTTGCATGTCCTCAGAACATGGCAGCTCACTCTCTCCAGAGCAAGAGATCCAAAAGAGAAATTAGTTAGATGTTGCAATATCCTTTATGACCTAGCCTGGGAAGATCATTCTGGGGTCATCTCTGTTGTGTCCTATGGTTACTCATGTCAGCCCATCCCAGTGTGGGAGGGGACAACACAAAAGAGTGGACATTAGGAGGTGAGGATCATTGGAGCTAACTTGAAGGCTACTACTGTATTACCTAAGGCAAAGGACTGGTGAAAACAGACTTGACTGCCTTCAGCTCCCTCACAGATTGTCTAGAAAGTATTTGGAGGACACACATCATAAAACTTACCATTTTAACCATTTTAAAATCTACAGTTTTGTGGAATTCACGTTCTTAAGCAACCACCATCACCATCCATCTCTAGAACTTTTTCATTTTCCCTGGCTGAAACTTGGTACTCATTAAAGACTAACTCCCTCTTTTAAAAATTTCTCCTAGAGATGTGTATGTCTTTAATTCCTTAGGCTGCCCAGAGTCTGCAATTCTTAGTGCTGCTGAGATTCTGGGTCTTTCCTTCCCTTAGTTCTTTGATTTATTTTTGCTTGCACTTCATTTATTTTGCTGCTGTGCTTGGACTTGGGGGCTACTCTTGGTTGCAGTGCGTGGGTTTCTCATCGTGGTGGCTTCTCTTGTCGTGGGACACAGGGTCTAGGGCACAGAGGCTTCAGTGGTTGCGGCCTGCAGGCTTAGTTGCTCTGCAGCATGTGGGATCTTCCTGGATCAGGGATTGAACTGTGTGCTCTGCATTGGGAGGCAGATTCTTAACCCCTGGGGCACCAGGGAAGTCCTCTCCTTCCTTTCATTTCTAACTCCACTTCCATCTCCTCTACCTGCTCCCTTAACCATCAAATCATATCATCCTGGGTGTCATTCTTTCAAGACCTTCTGCTATTCTGGGTGATATTGGAAGCAAGTGGGGTTTCTGTGACAGGCTAATTAGCTAATAAATAATCCTTCTCAGGTAACCTCATACCTAAAGCAAGTTGGAAAGGATATGTCTTTACAAGGAGGCTGTTGGGAAGTGTATAGAATTAGAATTACAGGTGAGGGAAGGCATTTTTACACAGAGACCCTTTATCATCTTTCAAATCTGTAAGTAGCTAGTTGCTTAACTTGCCCACTTCTGAGGCTGACTACTGAGACCAGAGAAGGAGATGCTGTGGTGGGTTTATTAAGAACTAAGCTAAGGGAGTAATTTTCCTTTCACTTTAATAGCCTAGTGCCTAACAGTGTCCATATGTAAATGAGAAATATAAATATAACAGAAGACAGCTGACTCTTGGGAATTTACCTGTAATGATGTACCCCAAGATGCAAGTGAAAAAATGACAAAATGAAGAACTAATTTATTCTCAAAGTGTTTTTAAAAAGAATTTGTGGAATTACCATTATATACCTAATAAAACTTAACTATTATCCCTGTTTTATAAACAGAGACATGGAATCTCCTTGGCAGTCCAGTGGTTAGGACTCTGCACTTCCTTTGCAGGGGCCACCAGTTCCATCCCTGGTCGGGGAACTAAGATACCTCATGCCATGTAGCAAGGCCAAAATTTTTTTTTTTTTTTTAAAGAAGCAGAGACATAAGAAAGTTGTCAGATCAAAGCAGGGAGAGGGCTAGAGACAGAAGAGTTGATGAACGGAGCAAGGGCGCGCAGGTGCTGGCATGACTCCTCTCCAGCCGTTTCCTCCACCCCCAAAGGGATAAGGGCTTCCCAGGTGGCTCAGTGCCACAGAATCCGCCTGCCAATGAAGGACACCCAGGTTTGATCCTTGGATCGGAAAGATCCCCTGGAGTAGGAAATGGCAACCCACTCCAGATTCTTGCCTGGAAAATCCCATGGACAGAGGAGCCTGGTGGGCTACAGTCCTTGAGATCGCAGAGTCAGACACAACTGAGTGTGCACATGCATGCAGCTAGAGGTATAAAAAGCAGTCTGCTTGGATGTGAGGCACTAGCTGAAGAGTGAGAGCCAAGCATTCTCTGCCTTTGGTCTCTAGCCAGGTGAAGAGACTGCTGTCTGTCAGTCCCCTCTAGAGGCTCCATCATTATGAAGTGGTTAAGTGAATTAGTTTTAGAGTCAGACAGATCTACCCATCCCTTCCACTTGATAGATGTATGGCCTGCAGCAACTTCAAGCTGCTGAACCTCAGTTTGCTCATCTGTCAAATGGGAATAATTACAATGCCTACCATATGAGAGGTTATTATACTAATCCATACTGAGCTAATGAATAGTAAGAAGTTCAATACTGACTCGTTGTATATGCTCAATAAATGGTACTGTGATCATTATTCTCTGGAAGCTTCAAGGGGAACCAGATGCTAGGGTCATCTTCCCTTAAAAAAGAACTTCTTCAGGCTGCTCACTTTTGATGTATAAGATCCTTCACAATAGAGCCCCAATCCACATTCCTCTCCACCTTCATCTTCTGCATGCCTCCCCACCTATGTGAGGCTTCATCCTCATGAACCTCTTGCTAGTCCTCCAAAATGCCTTTGTACATGCACTCCCTCTAGGAAGTCCTTCACCTCCTCTACAGTCCTTTAAGACCTAGCTGATGTATCTCTTTCTTCCTTTGTAAAAAAAAAAAAATTATGTATTTTTAATTGGACGATAATTGCCTTATAACGTTGTGTTGGTTTTTGCCGTACATCAACATAAATCAGCCATAGGTATACATATGTCCCTTCCTTCTTGAGCCTCCCTTCTACTCCATCTCACCCCTCTAGGTTGTCAGAGAGCACTAGGGTGAGTTTCCTGTGCTACACAGCAGCTTCCCACTAGCTACTGTTGGTGAGATAGTCTTCTTGTGCTCTCTCTTCTGCACTCCTAAGAGTAAACTAGATGGTTGTTTTAAGCCTCTTGTCCAGAGTCTTTCAAATTTTTTTGCCTATGATCCACATTTTAAAAGTATATTTTATCTTGTTATCCAGTGCACACATACATTTTTATAGTATTTACATATACTTTAAAATCTTCTTAAAACTACTAAAAAAAAAAGATGTGGTACATATATACAATGGAATATTAGCCATTAAAAAACATGAAATGCCATTTGTAGAAACATGGATGGACCTAGAGATGACCATGTGAAGTGAAGTAAGTCAGACAAAGAAAGACAAATATTATATGACATCACTTATAAGTGGAATCTATAAAAATGATGCAAATACTTATTTACAGACTCTCAGACATAAAAAAAATCTTATGGCTACCAAAGAAAACAGCAGGATTGGGGGCAGTGGAAAATTAAATTGGAAGTTTTGGATTAACATATACACACTACTATATATAAAATAGATGGGCAACAGGACCTACTGTACAACACAGGGAACTTTCAATATCTTACAATAATCTATAATGGAAGAATCTGAACAGGAAAAATATATATACAGAACAAAATCACTTTGGTGTACACCTGAAACTAACATATTATAAATTAACTATACTTCAATTAAAAAAAATGATTAAAAAAAACCCTGCTCTAATCCATATGCTAGTTCCAGGGCTTCTGTTTCCATGGTCCCTCTTGGCTCTGCATTTTCTATTTTTGTGTGACTCTGGATCTGTGTCAACTTATCCCTTGTGGTGTCCCTTTCCCTGCTCTCCAAGTTACTCAGATGGGGAGAATTCACTTATCCTTAACATCTACAAGAGGGTCCCAGTATAATTACAGATGTAGCAGATTTACTGAATGCTTCTAAGTATTTGTAAAGGTGGGCTTACATGATAGCTCTGAATAGCACTTAAGTTTAATATTGGCACTTCCCCTTTCTCAAATAGATGCAAGACCATTTCTGCCAATTCAGGCTCCAGTTGCCTGTCAATTGCCCTGTCCTATTTCATCATCATCTCTTACAATCCCTGAAAAAAAAAATCCTTCTATGTTGTTATCAAGAGTAACTCAATTACATCTAGCCCCCTAATACCAAACGTAGTTCAGGACCTTCCTTCACGTTGTTGTTCAGTCGCGAAGTCGTGTCCAATCTTTTATCACACCACGGACTGTAGCCTGCCAGGCTCCTCTGTCCATGGGATTTCCCAGGCAAGAATACTGGAGAGGGTTGCTAGTTTCTTCTCCAGGGGATCTTCCTGACCCAGGGACTGAACCCGGGTCTCCTGCCTTGACAGGAGGATTCCTTACCATTGAGCCACCAGGGAAGCCCTTCCTTCACATCGTCAGACTAATGTGCTCTATGAATAACAGGCTTCACATTCAGGTTTCTCCTCTTCCCCTCTACTCCTGGGCTCTATTAACAGCAGGAGAATAGATTTATTTCCTCCATAATATGAAACATGTTAAAAGGCACAAGAAGTCAAAATCAGGGTTCAATTTGGTTTTGTTTTTTAATTGATGTGTAACATACCCACAGAAAAGTGTACAAATCCTAAGTAGATAGTACAATGAATTTTCATAAGGTTCATATACCCATGTAACTAGTACCTGGATCAAGATGTGGAAGATTAAAAAAAAAAAGAAAGAAAGAAACAGAAGATTCTCAGTTTTGTAGCTCCCTTCTCCCAGCTTCCTGACTTCTATCTAACATCACAGATTAGTCTTGGCTGCTTTTTAATTTTACATAAATGGAATCATATACTGTATATTCTTTTGAGTTTTCTTTGGTTCAGTATCATGTGTGTGAAATTCATCCATATTATTATATGTAGGCAAGATTCATTCATTCTCATTGCTGTAAAATCTATTGTGTGAACATACTTCTACTGGTTTTTTCCATTCTACTGTTGATATTTGAGTAATTTTATCTTTTGAATACTATAAATAGTGCTGCTATGAACATCCTTGTGTACATCTTTTGGTGAATATATGGGCACATTTCTGCTGAGTGTCTACATAGGAGTGGGTTTGGGTTACAGGTAAAGCATATGTTAAGCTTTGGGCTTTGCTGGTGGCTCAAATGGTAGAGTCTGCCTGCAGTGTAGGAGACCTGGGTTTGATCCCTGGGTTGGGAAGATCTGCTGGAGAAGGAAATGGCTCCCTACTCCAGTATTCTTGCCTGGAGAGTACCATGGACAAAGAAACCTGGTGGGCTACAATTCATGGGGTCACAAAGTGTTGGATGCAACTGACTTTCACTTTTCATATGTTCAGCTTTAATGTACATGTCAGTCTTCTAATATACTTATATTCAATTCAGGTTTTAAAAAACTGTGGTTTTCATTATTACACATAGATAGCCATTTATTTTCGTTAGAGCACTTACCATTTGAACTTAGAGAATGTATTCATATATCTATCTGCCCCAATTAACTGTGAGATCTTAGAGACAGGGCTCAGGCCATTAGACTTGGTGTTGAGTGTATATCCCACACTCAATAAATATGTTGTGTAAAAGAACAAAAGAACTTATAGCACCTCCACTATTTGCCATGAGATATAGCCTAGCTTGGGTTCTTAGAAAACCCATTATAGTGAATGCTATTTTCTTATAATATACATTTGTATGATTTCACAAACTCTTTATGATATCTTAACCAACCAATTGTTCAAACCTCTAGCATAAGTTTCTTGACTCTGGTCCATAGTACTTCTCCTGGTTTAGATCTGGCTTTGGGATTCCCATCCCTATTTAGTGATGGTATATGTGATGGATGAGACACAATATGTCTTGAGATGGGATAATAAAATTCAGGCTAGTAATAAGAGATGGGGAGTCTAATGAAATATAGGCTACATAGGAAGAAGCAGGGAGGAAATATGTCATAGGAAGTGTTTAATGAAATATGTGGTAGATAAGATGCGCTGGAGACATAAGGTGTATTTTCAGAAAAGTATCTCTTTATCAAGGGTTTTAGACACCTCCTGGTCCTAACTGAAACCTGGCTCTCCCCTGCTGCTGCTGCTGCTGAGTCGCTTCAGTCATGTCCGACTCTGTGCGACCCCATAGACGGCAGCCCACCAGGCTCCCCCGTCCCTGGGATTCTCCAGGCAAGACCCTACAGCTCTCTTAATCAATCACTTTTATTCTCTTGATCTTTATGCCTCTCAGAGTCCAAAAGGCAAGGTCAATTTCTCCTTGATTTTCACTGTCCTTCCAGTCCACTCCTCCAACCTTATAAAGGATTCCTACTTCCATGTGGCTTAGGCCATTTAACTGAACTATGGCTTGTCCTTATTGCTATGAATTCTGAATTTACTGTCATCTTTTCTTATGCACTGAAGCCTTTGACAACTGTCTTACAGAATTCCTCACCCTCTAATTTTGGTCATCAACTGAGAAGACTTCACTTCTTATGTGAAACTACTCAGCTAACACTCAGGAACCTCCTCTTTGGTCCTTCCCTTCTATATCCTTCACCCATCTGTGAGGATGGAATTATCAGATTATTATAACTCCATTTAAAACCGTTCTACCTCTAAGATATTAAATTCAGACAATTCATTCTCCAACAGCCTTCTAAGTTTCCATCTTAGTTACTTAGTGACTCATCACCAGTTCATTTTATTTCACTGGGACATCCAGTCCATTGAGCCTACTACCACTTACCTACTAAATAGCTCCTGTTTATTTTGACTTTTCTTCCCACCTAGTTTAAATTCCATCCTTCATCCTGCAAACGTTCTTGTCAAAATAGCTGAAACCCTTGTGGCCCACAGTATGACAAGTCAATTTAGGCAAAGACATTTAGTGATGGCCTGTGTGTGTGATAGATGCAAAAGTGAAATGAAGAAAGTGTAATGAGAGATGGAGTTTCTAAATACAGACTACTTAATGAGATGCAGGGAGAAAGTGAGAGTGCAGGTGAGGTGTGAAATTAGATACAGTGGTTAGGGTGTATTTGCTGGCAAAACTGAAAGCCTGGATTGTCCTCAATTTTCCACTTGTTCTGCACCTATACTCAGACCACTGGGAAAAATCACACAATTTGGCAGATAGGTACACTTCAGGTTTATAGTGACAAATTTCAATGAAAATACTTAGAGAAAATGGTAAGAAAGCATTATATATAGACACATAGCATGCAGCAAGAGCAGGGCTTGAATAAAATGCTTCTAGTCTTAAATACTTAGAAGAGAAGAAAGGCTGAAAATTATTGTTTCTAATTTAAGAAGCCAGAAAAGAGTAAACTCAAGATAATAAACGTAAGAATATAAATCAATGAAATAGAAGACAAAAATAAATTTAAAGAAAGATTAGTAAAGCTTAAAACAGTTCTTTAAAGAGTAACAAACGAATAGAGATTAAAAAATAAGCAAAATTGATCAAGAAAAAGCAGAGCAACATAAATAATTTCATTAACCAATGTGGAAACCTAGGCACATGAATGTTTGTAGTGGCTTTATTCATATGACATATCTAATAAAGGACTCTATCTAGAATATATAAAGAACTCCTACAACTCACTGATAAAGAGACAACTTGATAGAGTTTAGAGAAGACAAAGAATCTAAATAGGCATTTCTCCAAAGAAGATACATAACTGGCTAATAAACATCAGAAAAAATGCTCAGTATCATGAGCCATCAGGGAAATGAAAACCAAAGCCACACTGAAATGCCTCTTACCATCCACTAGGATTGTTACAATAAAAAAAGGACAGGTAATAAAAAGTGTTGGCAAGGACATAGAAAAAGTGGAGCCTACACATGCTGGTGGTTGGACTGTTTCTTGCTTAGGAAAACATTCTGGCACCTCTTCAAAAGGTTAAACATAGAGTTACCAATTCCACCCTGAGGAATCCAAGAGAAATGAAAATATGTGTCCATACAAAAGCATGCATAGCAATGTTCATGGCATATTGTATAATCCCAAAGTGGAAACAACCCAAGTGTCCATCACTGCTAAATGGATACACAAAATGTGATGTATCTACAAAATAGAGTGTCATTCAGCCATTAAAAGGAATGAAGTGTTAGAACACACAGTAACATGGATGAACCTTGAAAATACCATACTAAGTGAAAGAAGCCAGTCACAAAAGACCATATATTGTATGATTACATTTATATGAAATGTTCAAAATGGGCAAATCCATAGTGACGAAAAGTGGATTAATGGTTGCCAATGTTGGGGGGTGGGGTGAGAATGACTGCTAATGCTGTGGAGTTCAGTTTTGGGGGTGATGAAGATGTCCTGGAATTAGATAATGGTGTACAACTTTGTGGATATACTAAAAACCCACTATGTTGTTGCTGTTTAGTTGCCTAGTCATGTCTCTTTTGAGACCCCAATCCCATGGACTGGGATTTTTCAGGCAATAATACTGGAATGGGTTGCCATTTCCTTTTTCCAGGGGATTGTCCCAACCTAGGAACTGAACCTGAGTCTCCTGCCCACATCTCCTGCATTGCAGGTGGATTCTTTACTGCTGAGCCTGTGGGGAAGCCCAAACCCACTGTAGTTATACTTTAAAAGGTTGAATTTTATGGTATGTATATTACATATATAAAAGACCCTAAAAGTATATCCTAAGCAACTGTATTTACACAGTACTTGTCAAAATTGTATTTTTAAAAATACAAAAGAATGACAAACTCTAAATCAGAACAGTAGTTTCCACGAGTCAGCAGGGACAGATGTGTACAACAGGAGGATACCACATAATAGATCCAAGTTTTTATCCATGTTCTATTCTCAGATTAAGTGATAGATTCATGAGTGAATAGGTGAAATTAGTGATCTATCCAATTCTGAATAAACAATAAACACAACCTGTCAATATTTCCTGACAACTTTTGTGCCTCTGTATGCAGCTTTCTCTATACAAACAAATGTAAACTTTATTTTCCTTAATCCATGTCTGTCTCTATTTCACAATGAATGTGATTTTCCTCCCTCTCTCCTTTTTTTATTACATTATAGTGGGTCTATCCCCTTTTAAGGGCAGTCTCTTTGCTCTAGCCTTGATTGAGATCCCATCCCTGCCCTCATCCCTATTCAAGATCATTTCACCAATCATGCCCTTCTACTCTTTCCTGGTGGCTCAGAGGTTAAAGCGTCTGCCTTGCAATACAGGAGTCCTGGGTTCGATCCCTGGGTTGGGAAGATCCCCTGGAGAAGGAAATGGCAACCCACTCCAGTATTCTTGCCTGGAGAATCCCATGGACGGAGGAGCCTGGTGGGCTACAGTCCATGGGGTTGCAAAGAGTTGGACATGACTGAGCAACTTCACTTTCACTTTACTCTTTCCTATCAGTTTTTAAAGGTGCTCAAATCTCTCTTATTTTATATAGAACTCTTCCTGACTCCTACCTTCCCCCTGTGACTATCATCCTCTCCTTCCTTTCCTTCAAGGAAAAATTTATGTACCCTCAACACATCTCCACTATCTGACCATCCTCTGCTTCCTTCTTATTCCAGCTGACTCTACACACTTGCATATGACTCAATGGATATTTTCCCAAAGTGTTTGATTACCTATGTAAAAGTTGACACTGAGTACTCTCTCCTTTTCAAAATGTTGACTTCCATGCTACCTCAGTTAGTTCTCAGTCTCCTTTGCCATGGCAGTTCCTCCAGACAGATGTTAAATGCTCCCAATCTTCCTTAGAACCTGGTCCTAGGTTCTCCGCTCTTCTTCCTTAGAGATTACACTTCATCTTAAAGCTTTAGTTGTCATGTTTAAATTTTGACTCCCCAAATTTTGTTTCTCCCTGATCAGCAATCTGGGACTATTGAATAGGAATCATTGTGAGCTCAGGGATCTACTGGACCTGTTCTCACTTACTTTTTTAGATGACATAGTTTGATTTAAATGTTTGAGGCTAAACTCACAATCTAGCATGTTCTCAAAAAGACAGGCATCACATCTGAACTCCATTATCCAATTTTTTTCCTCAAAAAAAAAAAAAAACCAAAAAAAAACCACTGACCATACTTATGTTCTAATTCAGTGGTAAGTTCTGGGCCAAATCATTCTGCCACATGGATCCTCAGAATTTTCCAAGTGCTTTGTTTTGCTTTCTACTTGTAATTTTTTAAATAGCATCTTATTTTTATTGTTAGACACAGTAACTTTTGGGAGTCTCTGAAAAAAACTAAATTTATGAAGTTTGTTTTTCCTGTTCCCTATGTCGCCTCATTTCTTGAGAGCTTTTTGTGCGACTTTTTGTCTGTCTTTAGTTCCTTGTTGGGGGCTATTCTCAAATGTCTGGTATTCCTGAACTGTTCTCTTCACATTTTAGAATGAGGCACAAGTTGGTAGGAAGCTCCCTGCACCTGAGGGAGGGGCTTAGGTTCACCCTGGGTGTTCAGGAAAGAAAAATAAGCTTTTCCTGTGTAGGGCCTTTCCTTGGAGGCAGTTCAATTTTCCCTGAGAAGGATCCTTCTTCCTCCTGGAGTATATGAGCCCACTTGGCACTGCTCTGCAAACAAAGTGGGGCTAGAAGACTTATTGCCCTGTGTGTTCCCCAGGCACCTGGACCCACCACAGCACTATCTTCCATCTAGTTACTTCATTATGTATGTTTTCACACTGCCTGTAAGCCCAAGGAGACAGAGCCCATATGTCCTTTTATGTTATCCCCAGCACTGAGCAACTTCACTTTCACGCTTTGGAGAAGGAAATGGCAACCCACCCCAGTGTTCTTGCCTGGAGAATCCCAGGGACAGAGGAGCCTGGTGGGCTGCCATCTATGGGGTAGCACAGAGTCGGACACGACTGACGTGACTTAGCCGCAGCAGCACCCAGCACTATCCAGGGTACATGGTAAGCACTCAAAACTGTTGAATGAGTAGTTGGTAAGAGCTCTGGCTCAGGGGAACTACAGGATGGTCTCTGCCACACTAGAGCTTTAAGTTGTAGGAACCCTTCAAGGATCAGAATCCTACCCAGAGAATCTGAGATTCTGCCTGGAATTAGAATCAAGCCACTTGCATTCTCCACAAGCCACATACAGCCTACAGAGCTAAATGTCACTGATTCCTCTTCTCTCAGAAGTAGTCTGCTCCTCATGACAACAAAAACACCAGATTCAATGAACAAAATATGTGCCCTTGTGGATTACATTGCTTGTTCTTGGTTCGTGTGCTTGTACACATTCTGGTAATTATCCCCAAATCTCTCTAATTGATACCATTCTTTAAGCCTGGCAGGTAGCCTGTATAAATAGCTTACCCTTTGAGGGTGGGATGGGCTTGAAATTCTTCTTCGTTAAAGTTCCTTTCAGGTGATGCAATCTGTTCTGGTAATTGAGGAGAAATGAAGTTGCTTTTCGTAGGGGAAGGAGCTTTACATGCAGACATGGCAACCAGTATTTTGACTGAACACATACTTTGCTGGGAAGAACCTGGGAACGAGGCAGAGACAGAAAAGACTTGAGAATGAGGTAAAAGAAGGGAGAAACCTATGAGGAAGAAAGAAGGGCTCATTATGGGAAGGAGGAAGAAAGGAGAAAGTGAGGCCCTATGTATGATTGAAGCTGGGCACAGGCTAAGCTGGTCTAAAGAGACCCAGCCCACCTTGGCTTACAAAGCAGAGCTATATCCCCCTCTCCTGTAACACTCAGGAGTGTGCAGTCCAGGCAGGTGGAGTGGCTTTGCTCTGTGCAGTCTTTCAGACCCAGAAACTTACATGTTCTTTACTCCTCTGTTTCTTAGGGTGTTACCTTTGACTTCACGGTAATGGCTAGGATATTTACCTTTCCATTGTAGGAGTACTTTTTTTTTTTTTAATAATTTAAAACATTTATTTATTTATGGTTGTGCTAGGTCTTTGTTGCTACACAGGCTTTTCTCCAATTGTGGAGAGCAGGGGCTCTTCTCTAGTTGCAGTAAGCATGCTTCTTCCTGCAGTGGCTTCTCTTGTTGCAGAGCAGACTATAGGGTGTGTGGAGTCAGTATTTGTAGCTGGCAGGCTCTTGAACACAGGCTTAACAGTGGTGGCGTATGGGCTTAGCTGCTCTGAGGCATGTGGGATCTGCCTGCACCAGGGATTGAAACCCTGTCTCCTGCATTGGCAGGTGGATTCTGATCCACTGAGCCACCAGGACAGCCTTGTTCAGTTCAGTCACTCAGTTCTGTCTGACTCTTTGCAACCCCATGGAATGCAGCATGCCAGGTCTCCCTCTCCATCACCAACTCCTGGAGTTTACTCATGTCCATTAAGTCAGTGATGCCATCCAACCATCTCATCCTGTTATCTCCTCCTCCTGCAATCCATCTTTCCCAGCATCAGGGTCTTATCAAATAAGTCAATTCTTCGCATCAGGTGGCCATAGTATTGGAGTTTCAGCTTCAGCATTAGTCCTTCAATTGAATATTCAGGACTGATTTCCTTCAAGATGGACTGGTTGGATCTCCTTGCAGTCCAAGGGACTCTCAAGACTGTTTTCCAACACCACAGTTCAAAAGCATCAGTTCTTTGGTGCTCAGCTTATAGTCCTAACTCTCATATCCATGCATGACTACTGAAAAACCATGGCTTTGCCTAGACGGACCTTTGTTGGCAAAGTAATTCTGCTTCTTAATATGCTGTCTAGTTTGTCATAACTTTTCTTCCAAGAAGCAAGTGTCTTTTTATTTTATGGCTGCAATAACCATCTGCAGTGATTTGGGAGCACAAAAAAAAGAAAGTCTCTCACTGTTTCCATTGTTTCCCCATCTATTTGCCATGAACTGATGGGACCAGATGTCATGATCTGTTTTCTGAATGTTGAGTTTTAAGCCAACTTTTTCATTCACCTCTTTCACTTTCATCAAGAGGTTCTTCAGTTCTTCTTTGCTTTCTGCCATAAGGATGGTGCCATAAGGGCAGTCCCTGGGGGAGGTACTTTAGAGCGCCCTATTCTGTAAGGAAATTCCTGAAGAGTTTAAAGAGGGTTAAAAATAACAACCTCAAAACTCTTTTCTTGAGATACTGAAGGAGTTTACTTACTCAAGTTTACAGTTTGGAACATTTCATACCCAAAGAAACAATTGTTAGGTAGTGTACGCTTCTCCAGAAGAGGAAATGACCTAATGTTGTCAAAGTCTGACTCCAGTATTCAAAACAGGTACTGAATATTTCAATTGTATCTCCCACATCTCAATTTTTACACAATCTTCCATTACTTGGAAAAGTCAGGAAAAGAGAAAAAGTATGTAAGTCATTTATATCGGTTTGCTATAATTCCTATTTATCAGATTCCCTTACACTTTAGGAAAAATATAATTTGTAAATATAATCAACCAGGTTTATAATCATTTTCCTAACTACACGAATTTCTTTCTTAAGCGAAGCACTGGTCCAAACATAGCCATTTCTCTTAAAAAAAACAAACCTTCTTTCCAATTAATTATTTCTGTTTTTATTCAGGTGCATTTTTTGAAAAGAATCCTCTGGAAAACTTCCAGCAGTTGGATTTGGCGGGAAATTGTGTAAGCAGTGATGGATGGCTTGCCTTCATGAGTGGACTTGAGAATCTTAAGCAATTGGTATTTTTTGACTTCAGTACAAAAGCACTCTTACCTGATGCATCGTTAGTCAGGAAACTTAGCCACGTGTTATCCAAACTAACTTTTCACAAGAGGTTCAGCTTGTTGGGTGGCAACTTGATGACGATGATGTCAGTGTTCTTAAAGGTGCTTTTAAATTAGTAATTGCTTAAATAAAGGGTACCCTAAGCCTCTGAATGCTTCGGGGACTCCATTACTTTCAGCCTGGTGATTTAAAAATCTTTGCTCGAAAAAACTGCCCCAGGTGCCCTGCAGACCTATAAGAAATATATGCTTACTGCTGTAAGTTACCAAGATGTTTGGATTGTTTTTTTAAATTGCATGACTGCAATAAAGGCCTGGCTAATAAAAATACGAAACAAACTTTGCTCATGTACTTCAAGAGTCTGAAAGTAAATAGCAATCCACTATATATCTAAAAATTATCCTTCTCAACAGTGTCTGCCTAACTCACCCTTTCTAAACGTTTTCTTCTTTTACGGATATCAGGATGATGTGGGGCATATCGCCTTCTTAGCTGGCCTCTTCCACGGAAATCAACTTTCTTAATTTCATCACTCAAATAAAAAGGAGACAGAAAAGAGGAGGATGCTAGGAAAATGAGGCCAAAGAAGAGGAAGTGGGGAGGGAGTTTAACTTGATGACATGTATAAACGAGTGAATTTAACACAGATGACCATTTTATCTACTACTGTGGGCAAGAATCCCTTAGAAGAAATGGAGTAACCATCACAGTCAAGAGTCTGAAATGTAGTACTTGGATGCAATCTCAAAAATGACAGAATGATCTCTGTTCATTCCCAAGGCAAACCATTCCATATCACAGTAATGCAAGTCTATGCTCTGACCAGTAATGCTGAAGAAGCTGAAGCTGAACGGTTCTATGAAGACCTACAAGACATTCTAGAACTAACACCCAAAAAGATGTCCTTTTCATTATAGGGGATTGGAATGCAAAAGAAGGAAGTCAAGAAACACCTGAAGTAACAGGCTAATTTGGCCTTGGAGTACAGAATGAAGCAGGGCAAA
Organism: Aepyceros melampus; assembly: GCA_006408695.1. Classification (NCBI taxonomy): domain Eukaryota; kingdom Metazoa; phylum Chordata; class Mammalia; order Artiodactyla; family Bovidae; genus Aepyceros; species Aepyceros melampus. The sequence continues at coordinate 514,236 of SJXQ01009455.1, read as the reverse complement.
GGCTAATAGAATTTTGTAAACAGAACACACTGGTCATAGCAAACACCCTCTTCCAACAACCAAGAGAAGACTCTACACACAGACATCACCAGATGGTCAATACCAAAATCAGATTGATTATCTTCTTTGCAGCCAAAGATGGAGATCTATACAGTCAGCAAAAACAAGACCAGGAGCTGACTGTGGCTCAAATCATGAACTCCTTATTGCCAAATTCAGACTTAACAAATTGAAGAAAGTAGGGAAAACCACTAGACCATTCAGGTAGGACCTAAATCAAATCCCTTCTGATTATACAGTGGGAGTGACAACTAGATTCAAGGGATTATATCTGATAGACTGAGTGCCTGAAAAACTATGGATGGAGGTTGGTGACATTGTACAGGAGGCAGTGAAAGGCAAAATGGTTATCTGAGGAGGCCTTACAAATAGCTGAGAAAAGAAGAGAAGTTAAAGGCAAAGGAGAAAAGGAAAGATATACTTATTTGAATGGAGAGTTCCAAAGAATAGCAAGGAGTGATAAGAAAACCTTCCTCAGTGAGAGTTCCAAAGAATAGCAAGGAGTGATAAGAAAACCTTCCTCAGTGATCAGTGCAAAGAAACAGAGGAAAACAACAGAATGGGAAAGATAACTCTTCAAGAAAACTGAGATACCAAGGGAACACTTCATGCAAAGATGGGCACAATAAAGGACAGAAATAGTATGGACCTAATAGAAGCAGAAGATATTAAGAAGAGGTGGCAAGAATACACAGAACTGTACAAAAAGATCTTCACAACCCAGATAATCATGATGGTGTGATCACCTAGAGCCAGACATCCTGGAACGCAAAGTCAAGTGGGTCTTAGGAAGCATCACGATGAACAAAGCTAGTGGAGGTAATGGAATTCCAGTGGAGCTATTTCAAATCCTGAAAGATGATGCTGTGAAAGTGCTGCACTCAATATGCCAGCAAATTTCGAAAATTCAGCAGTGGCCACAGGACTGGATAAGGTCAGTTTTCATTCCAATCCCAAAGAAAGGCAATGCCAAAGAATGCTCAAATTACTGCACAATTGCACTAATTTCACACACTAGCAAATAACGCTCAAATTTCTCAAAGCCAGGCTTCAACAGTACGTGAACCGTGAACTTCCAGATGTTCAAGCTGGATTTAGAAAAGACAGAGGAACCAGAGATCAAATTGCCAACATCCACTGGATCATAAAAAAAGTGAGAGAGGTCCAGAAAAACATCTGCTTCTGCATATTGACTATGCCAAAGCTTTTGACTGTGTGGATCACAACAAACTGTGGAAAATTCTTAAAGAGATGGGAATACCAGACCACCTTACTGCCTCCTGAGAAATCTGTATGCAGGTCAAGAAGCAACAGTTAGAACAACCGGACATGGAACAACAGACTGGTTCTAAATCAGGAAACATACTGGTTCCAGTATGTCACGGCTGTATATTGTCACCCTGCTTATTTAACTTATATGCAGAGTACATCATGAGAAATGTTGAACTGGATGAAGCACAAGCTGGAAGCAAGATTGCCAGGAGAAATATCTATAACCTCAGATATGCAGACACCACACTTATGGCAGAAAGCAAAGAAGAACTAAAGAGCCTCTTGATGAAAGTGAAAGAGGAGAGTGAAAAAGTTGGCTTAAAACTCAACATTCAGAAAATTAAGACCATGGCATCAGGTCCCATCATTTCATGGCAAATATATGGGGAATCAATGGAAACAGTGAGAGACTTTATTTTGGGGGGTCCAAAATCACTACAGATGATGACTGCAGCCATGAAATTAAAAGATGCTTATTCCTTGGAAAGTTATGACAAACCTAGACAGCATATTAAAAAGCAGAGATACTATTTTGCCAACAAAGGTCCGTCTATTCAAAGCCATGGTTTTTCCAGTGTTCATGTATCGATGAGAGTTGGACTATAAAGAAAGCTGAGCACTTAAGAATTGATGCCTTTGAACTGTGGTGTTGGAGAAGACTCTTGAGAGTCCCTTGGACTGCAAGGAGATCCAACAAGTCCATCCTAAAGGAAATCAGTCCTGCCTGAATATTCAGTGGAAGGACTGATGTTGAAGCTGAAACTCCAATACTTGGCCACTTGATGTGAAGAACTGGAAAGACCCTGATGCTGGAAAAGACTGAAGATGGGAGAAGACAGAGGATAAGATGGCTGGATGGCATCACCGACTCAATGGACATGAGTTTGAGTAAACTCCGGGAGTTGGTCATGGAGAGGGAGACCTGGCCTGCTGCAGTCCATGGGGTCACAAAGAATCGGACTTGACTGAGCGACTGAACTGATAAATAGGTCTGGTGTCTGGTCACTTCTACCAGCTACTTGAAGGGGATTTCTGTTTATCCTTGTGTTCTCTTCAGTCTCAAGAATAGCAGGTCACCAAAATTTATATACTATATGCACATTTACTTAGTACAGTGTATGGCATATACTGTACTCCTGACAAGCATTTGCTGAATATGAGATAAAGTTAGCAATAAACAGCTATTGAAACAAACAGGCCAAAATTATTTAAAAACAGAGAGAAAAGTCCACGTATGTTCTTTATTCAAATAGTTTAATTCAAACAATTTGGAATGTAAAAGTATTTTCTTGTATAAAAAGCAGATCAGGCTCCCCCCCCCAACCAAAATCAGCAATCTTTAGTTAAGCAAAAAATTGGCAGTTTATGAGTAGCTCAATCAGATGCTTGAATGAGTAGCTAAACCAGTTGCTGATATATGTATGCAACTCCATCTGTGACTTCAGAGATTAAAGAAGAAAAAATGGATCCCATTCTTTCATACCCTGTGAAAGGTAAGAGTACCCTGTCCTAATCTTTTCCCCAACACCTCCCAAAATAATCCTTTCTCATCAAGAAAATCTGTTTAAACAGATTTAAGTCGAGGCAACTCTGAAATACACAAAACCAAATGTCAGCCTGTAGTTTACTCTCTGTTCTCATGGCACCTCAAATTAATGGCTTAGGTGTTGGCGTAGGTAACACTTGGCCTGTATGTTGAGGTAGTCACTAAAAAGAAATTCTGGATACAATATTCTATTTCACAAGTGGACATATTTTCTGCAGATTTAGTAATACAGTTTTAGAGCTGACAGTTACAGATCAACTACTTCATTCCCCACCCTAACTTTACAGATGAGAAACCTCAGAGGAGTTAAATGACTTACCCATGGTTATAAAACTACTCAAACAGTGGCAGCATCAGGACTGGAATCCAAATCTCTTGTCTTCCAGCCCAATGTTTTCCTCCATTATAAAACAGTAATTTCTCAAACAAGATTAATCACACTCGTGGAACTTGCTCTTAATCACAAACCATGGGTCAAGTTTTTAACTCAAATTTGCTTCTTGGTCTAGCTTCATGTAACTCCGTGGCAAGATTTACCAGTTAGGCTACTAAATCTAGGCTTATGCTGGCCAAGTTTCTTATTTTCATATCCAGAACCTATCCAAAGGTTGGCAAATAAGACTTCTTTATATAATAATGCCTGGAGCAATGCCACCTGCAGCAGTTGGCATTATCAAATTTTGGCAAGTAGAGCCAACTCTTTAAGAACCCATATGCAACTTCTCAAGTAGTGTAGTTGGGTATCAAAGCACCTTTGGAAGGACAACAGAACAGATGTAACCTCTGAATGAGTGTTGAGGAAACAGGCATTTAACCTTGCACAGAACTGTGTTTAGTACCCGGGCACTTTAAAAATCCCCTGGAGACAGAGAAGACATGCATAGCGTTGCAGCACATACCTCTTAATCATCATTCAGTACAATGCAGTTCTTCAGATTTCAGGCATGACCCAAATTCACATTTAGATGAGATCAATGGAGGAAAAATCACCCTGTAATGGTAGACCAATAATAGGTATAGAAATAGTTGGAGGACGAAAGACAAATGTCAAGGAACAGGTTGCCTTATTACATTTATGTTTCATTTTCCCCAGCAGTCAAGGTGGCGTGGGCTCTATTTCTTCAGCAGGTCAAATAGCTGTATAGGGCTGCAAATGTCAAAAACAATGATCAACTCCTCATCAAGCAAAAGTTACCTGGGACATGGTCACTTATTGTCACAGCGTGACTACAATTCTACTTGACAGAGATGGCTTCTTAGATGTTTATTATCCACTGTAAAGAAACAGGAATTTGGGAGGGTTGCTTATATTTAAAAGAGGATGAGTTGGTTGAAGAAAGTTGCAAATTAAAAAAAGAAACAAACACTTCTCTGGACAGTTGCTCATGGCTGGAAATGTCACAAATCTCCAGGAGTACTGGATTCTAGAAAAGCTGAATCCACTCTCAAAATCCATTTTTAAAACCTAAGTATAAAATGCATGATAAAACAAGAAAAAAAAATCATAGGTAATTTGTGACTGTTGCTTGTTATGCTTTTTATAAGTAATACTGGCCATGTTGGAAAGTCCTTAACATTTGCATTTGGAAAATAATTTAAAAATAAAATAATCTACATGATTCTCACACTTCATGATAAATGTTATAAATTCACTGTTTTCAATAAAGCAGAACAAAATAAGTTAGAAACTGCCTACTGCAGATCTAACCAATACTACATTCTATAAACCTAAGGTGCACTAGGTTTTGGCAAAATTATATAATTTAAATTCAAAGTGTTCATGCAACTTTGAAAAAAGGGTCAAAAAGTACTATATTGTATGGAATTCCACATATTTTGGTAATATATGTGATATTTTGTTAATAAAATGAAAAATTAAAGTCAACCAATAAAAAGGTTACAAAAAGGATAAAAATCTATCATTATGTCAGTATTAAATGTAAGACTGAAAATTGGGATTCCTTCACTACATATCACTTAAGGATAAGATATTTAACCAAAATAAGACATTGTGAGACTGATGGATCACTTACAAATGTACTGAAATTTTTTAATGAGAAAAACTATTAAAAAACTGATAATTAAAAATTTTTAACTGTGCCAGATAGTAAAATGTTTCAAAATTTCTGATAAAAGTGTTTGCTTTTACTTTGCATACCACAGGAGGATCTCAAAGAAAAATGTAGCAATTAAGTTTGGAAAATCTATAAAAGACACTTTTAATTTTAGAATAGACATTTCTTCCCTTTCCTAAAATGTGTACTCAAGAAGCATGTTTATAAATTTCACTGAGAAAGCATTATATTTTTAATAATGTGACAAATCTACTCCATCAAGTGGTTCTCTTATAAAGGTAATGTTATATCACACTGCAGTCAACTACAAAACCAAAGATAGCAAAATTCAAATTTAGAGAACACGCTTTCCTAAAGGAAGCCTATTTAAAGTCTATAACATTTAAAAGGTTCTCACTGCCCCAAATATGTTTTACAAAAATATAGTTTCATTGGTTTCATGAAATGTGAACAAGCCTACTACTCTCTAACATTTAGAGTAAATGAACAGTCAATGCAAAGTGGATTACTAAATAAACTGAAACTCAAGGAGTCAATATTCCTCATAAAAATAAATTAAATTATAGTACATCATGGTCTTGGTTGTCCAATTCTATTGTTAGTTCCATATCTACTTGGGATATTCGTAAAGCCAGTCCTGAATCCTTGGGTTGCTCCAATGCCTGGAACTCCAAGTCCTTGATTAAGCACGCTGCTATAAGGTGCATGTCCATGATTAAGACCCAAAGCATAAGGTCTTGTTTGCGTATTTAGAAGAATAACTGGGCTCACATTTTTTCCAGGGGTGTTAAATGAAAATTCTGGAGGTGGACTACTAGGTTTAGTTGGAGTTGATGTGACAGGGTTTGAATCATCAGTACACTTCAGAGGAGGCATTGGGATTACATGATGATCTGTAAAGTTTAGGACATTGGCTGCAACAGGCCCAGACAGTAAGGCAGGCCTGATCCAATCATCCTTGAAAATCTGAACAGTCAGAGTAGATACAAGTGTGTACAGCCTGTTGGTCACATGAGCAAGAACCATTTGTTCATTGGCATCTCGTCGAATTCTCACGTGAACTGATCCAGCCTAAAAGGGACAAAATCATAAGAAAAAGACTGCTTACAATTATACTACTGAAAATTCCATTAGAAAGAAACATTTTATTGATATTCCTTAAAAACTACTTTAGTAGTAATTGTTGATGTAAAGAGTTAATAAAATAATTTATGACTCTAAATAAAATACAACATTAAATATTAAAAAAAGAAAGAAATCCATGTAGGAGGATGGCAGGTATATAGCAACAGAAGGCAGAACACAAATGAAGTATATGGAAAAATGCACTGAAAGGGCAGAGAAGGTAGCTATTAATTCCAGTTGAGGAAGACTTCAAAAGAAGATGGCATCTGATCTAGGGCTGGGGATTGAATGAAATCTCAAAAGGTAGAGACAGGCATTCTAAGCTGGGGCAATAGCACTTGAAAACATGGCATGTTTGGGCAAGAATAAGCAACATTACTATATAAAAGAAGTACAGTATTTCAGGAGGCAGAAAAAGAATGAAAGAGAAAAGACAGGAAGAAAAGGAGGAGGAAAGGAGGAAGCAAATGAGGAAAGGGAAGAATGTAAAGAAGAAAGAAAGTTTAGGTAATAAAGTTATAAACAAAGGCTAGCTGTGGGGTTCTAAAAAATCATGAATAAGGAGTTTTAGTTGCAGCAATCCAACAGAAGTAAGACAATCAGAGTTCAGAAAAATTAGAGTTATGGATAACTGCTAATTATTTAGGAATTGACTAAAACAGTCTAGGTTAGGAATGGAGAGGCAAGATAGGATAGATATAGTGGGACTACAGAGGGACAAATGATTTCATGATATTCCAGGGGTTAGAAGTGGGAGACTTCGATTTTCAACTGGATATAATAACGAATGAGGGAGATGAACTTATCAAAAGACAATCTCAAGGTTTCTAGCCTAGGTTACCAGGAGGATACAGAGCCCAGGCACTAGAACGATGGTCAGAAGTATGTTTACTAACTTGATAAAATGGTCATTACACATCTTGTTTTCAAAAGATAATAAAATAGTAGATACAATAATGATATGTTGATTAAAACAAACAAAAATATCAAGAATGGTATCATATGATCATCTCAATAGATGCAGAAAAAGCATTTGACAAAATTCAACATCCATTCATGATAAAAACTCTTGACAAAGTTGGTATAGAGGGAACATACATCAACACAATAAAGGCCATTTATGACAAACATGAGGGTTCCCAGGTGGTTCAGTGGTAAAGAACCCACCTGCCACTGCAGGAGACAGAGGAGATGTGGTCCACAAGATCCCCTGTAGAAGGAAATGGCCACCCACTCCAATATTCTTGCCTGGGAAATTCCATGAATGGAGGAGCCTGGTGAGCTACAGTTCTCAGGGTTGTAAAGAGTCTGACATGACTGAGTGACTGCGTATGCACACATGCATGACAAACACACAACATCATACTCAGTGATGAAAAGCTAAACCTCTTCCCCTAGGATCAGGAACAAGATGAGGACGTCCACTCTTGCCACTTGCATTTAACATAGTACTGTAAGTTCTAGCCACAGCAATCAGAGGAGAATAAGAATTAGAGGCATCCAAAATGGAAGAGAAGAAGTAAAATCATTACTGTTTGCAGAAGACATGATAATATATATAGAAAATCCTAAAGAGTACACAAAACTATTAGAACTAACAAATGCATTCAAAGTTTCATGATATGAAACTAATATAGAGAAATCTGTTGCATTTCTCTATACTAAAATGAACCATCAAAAAGAAAAATCAATAAAATCGTACTTACAATTGAATCAAAAAGAGTAAAATATCTAGGAATAAATTTAACCAAGAAGGTAAAAGACACATACTCTGAAACTACAAAACTGATGAAAGAAATTAAAGATGATACTAATAAATGGAAAGATAGTTTGTGTTCATGGACTGGATGAATTAATATTGCTAAAATGTCCACATTACCCAAAGCACATTCAGCTATGACATTTTTCACAGAACTAAAACAAATAATCCCATATTTTATGTGGAACCACAGAAGACCCCAAATAGCCAAAGCAATCTTGAGAAAGAAGAACAAAGGTATTATGCCCCCTGCCTTCAAACTGTTAGGTAGCTAGAACAGGAAAAAGGAGTCCAAAATAGTGGTAGCCAAAAAACAAAGAAAGGAAAAAGCCCGCAAAAATAGAACAAAGGAAGGTCCAGGGACAGGAGTGAGAACCTCAGGTGAAACAAACAGCCCTCTGGCTAGCCCAATTTAAATAGGGCAGGCTCAGGAGGAGGAGAAAAAAACATAAAAAGAGGAGCCAAAATTGAGCCCCTCTCTTCTTTTGGGTCAGCCTGCACTCACACCTCAAGGATGTGTTTTCCTTTGCTTGCCAAATAAAACTGAGCTGTAACCAAGCTGTAACACTGATCTGCCATTTAAACTGAGCTGAAACACGGGTCCATCACTTCAAATTTTTGCTGTGGTGAGACAGAATCGAGGAAATTATACACTCCTCCAACATATCTGGCTCCGTGACATGGATTTAACTTGGCTGAAAACAATCTTGGCTCAGCCCTCGCAAAGTGGAGGCCAAGCACAGCAGAAGCCCAACTTGGTGAAAACTCACGTGATGGAAGCTGAACATGAAGAAAACCCAGCGCAGTGGCAGTGACAAGAAGCCTAGCATGCTGGAAACCGGGACAGCAAAAACAAACTTGACAGAAAGCTCATGCAGCTCAGTCTCAGATATCAGAGGACCTCCGGTTAAGGGAAGAGATCTTTGCTCCGATGGCTGGAAGGACATATGGCTAACAAAATCTAAATTCCTTTACAATCTCTAATTTCTTGTTTCCCAAAACCCCCTGAATGGCAGTGGGTGCAACTGAGGGACTCTGGTAGGGGCTAGTCCCCAGTGTGTCCCAAAGGCTCTACTATCTGTTGCACCTTAGTAGCTGTTGCCTAAGCGGGTGGGGGTTCTTCTGTCCTTAATCTTTTTTGTGCCAAGGACCAGGCCAATGAAAACTGTGAACACAGGTCAGGTATTTAGCAGATTTTCTAGCAGGTTATGAAGGGGATCCCTCAGCATGTTTTTCCCACTGCTTTTTCCTCCTGTCTTTCAGTTCCTCTCTCCATCTATGCCACTGTTTACAAAGTATTGGGCAGGTCATTATCTTTCCACTTCTGAAAGGTGTGTTTGAAACTGTTTACCTAATATTGGGACTCAAACCCACATGGCAGGGATTCTGTGCTATGCTTAGTCACTCAGTCGTATACAACTAGACTTAAGCCCAGCCAAAACCCAGGGTGCCTGATTTCAGGACCTAATGAAGCTCAGGGTCTTGATGTCTCATTGCAAAAAATTCAGTGAGAGACACAGCAATAGGAAAGAGATAGATTTATTTGGATGCAGAGAGATGCACAGTCCAGAGTGTGTGATTTCTTATGCTAAAGAGGGAGGACCATTCTAACAATTGGAGAATCACCCACTCCTTAGTCTTTTGATAGTGCCTTGGAACTGTCCTGGTGCCTCTGGGTGTGTCATTAAGTTTACAGATTGAGAATCAAGTTAAATTTGTCTTGGACCCATTTAATTTTAATCAGTTTATGTTATGCCCTTGGGCTACATCATTCTCTGAAAAGTTGTACCGTGCCTGCTTCAATACTGTTTCCTGCTCTTTTCCTGAGCCCTGTCTGCGCCCAAAATGTTGGTCTACTATCTTCTGAAGAGACAACCAGAAAATAGCTGGACCTTGGGAGGGAAATACTATATAATATCCAATCCCTCTAAATAGTCAGGCCTTCACCTTCCATGTTTCCTACAAAATGTGTAACAACAGCAGCTCTCAGTGAACCTGCTAGGGCAGGTGACAGGCACACAGTGCCTGCTAGAAGTCCATCTGTTGGTGGTATCCCTTCAAGAGCAATTGGGCTTCCAGGGACAATGTTTGCCACTTTGTGAGTTAGCCCTGCAGGCCATTTGGCCCAAATCCTTATCACCCTAGTCCCACAAACATAGCCCCAGACCAAATCTACACTCTGCTGCTGCTGCTGCTGCTAAGTCACTTTAGTCGTGTCCGACTCTGTGCGACCCCACAGACGGCAGCCCACCAGGCTCCCCCATCCCTGGGATTCTCCAGGCAGTGGGTTGCCATTTCCTTCCCCAATGCATGAGAGTGAAAAATGGAAGTGAAGTCACTCAGTCGTGTCTGACTCTTAAGAACCCCATGGACTGTAGCCCACCAGGCCCCTCCATCCATGGGATTTTCCAGGCAAGAGTACCAGAGTGGGGTGCAATTGCCTCTTCAAATCTACACTGTACTTTTATGGAAAATCTAGTCTATTGCCTCTAATCAATTTGTTCTTCAACCACTTACTAACTCCTACAGCCAGGACTCTGCCCCCTTGTAGGCAACATAACTCGACCCCACTTATATTAAAACACTCTTGATGAACTATGGACGGAGGTTCGTGACCTTGTATAGGAGACAGGAATCAAGACCATCCCCAAGAAAAAGAAATGCAAAAAAGCAAAATGGCTATCTGAGGAGGCCTTACAAATAGCTGTGAAAAGAAGAGAAGCAAAAAGCAAAGGAGAAAAGGAAAGATATACCTATTTGAACGCAGAGTTCCAAAGAAAGGAGAGATAAGGGAGCCTTCCATAGCTATCAATGCAAAGAATTAGAGGAAAACAAAAGAATGGAAAAGACTAGAGATCTCTTCAAGAAAATTAGAGATACCAAGGGAACATTTCATGCCAAGATGCTCTGATAAAAGACAGAAATGGTATGGACCGTTAATATCTCCTGCTTCTAACAGAAGCAGAAGATATTAAGAAGAGGTGGCAAGAATACACGGAAGAACCATACAAAAAAGATCTTCAAGACCCGGATAATCACGATGGTGTGATCACTAATCTAGAGCCAGATATCCTGGAATGTGAAGTCAAGTGGGCCTTAGGAAGCATCACTACAAAGCTAGTGGAGGTAATGTAATTCCAGTTGAGCTATTTCAAATCCTGAAAGATGATGCTGTGAAAGTGTTGCACTGAGTATGTCAGTAAATTTGGAAAACTTAGCAGTGGCCACAGGACTGGAAAAGGTCCGTTTTCATTCCAATCCCAAAGAAAGGCAATGTCAAAGAATGCTCGAACTACTGCACAACTGCACTTACCTCACATGCTAGGAAAGTAATGCTCAAAATTCTCCAAGCCAGGCTTTAGCAATATGTGAACCGTGAACCTCCAGATGTTCAATCTGGTTTTAGAAAAGGCAGAGGAACCAGAGATCAAATTGCCTACATCTGCTGGATCATCAAAAAAGCAAAGAGTTCCAGAAAATCATCTATTTCTGCTTTATTGACTATGCCAAAGCCTTTGTGTGGATCACAATAAACTGTGGAAAATTCTGAAAGAGACAGGAATACCAGATCACCTGACCTGCCTCTTGAGAAACCTGTATGCAGGTCAGGAAGCAACAGTTAGAACTGGACATGGAACAATAGACTGGTTTCAAATAGGAAAAGGAGTACGTCAAGGCTGTATAGTGTCACCTTGCTTATTTAACTTATATGCAGAGTACATCATGAGAAATGCTGGGCTGGAGGAAGCACAAGCTGGAATTAAGATTGCTGGGAGAAATATCAATAACCTCAGATATGCAGATGACACCACCCTTATGGCAGAAAGCGAAAAAGAACTAAAGAGCCTCTTGATAAAGTGAAAAAAGAGAGTGAAAAAATTGGCTTAAAGCTCAACATTCAGAAAACTAAGATCGTGGCATCCAGTGCCATCACTTCATAGCAAATAGATGGGGAAACAGTAGAAACAGTGGCTGACTTTACTTTTCTGGGCTCCAAAATCACTGCAGATGGTGACTGCAGCCATGAAATTAAAAGACGCTTACTCCTTGGAAGGAAAGTTATGACCAACCTATACAGCATATTAAAAAGCAGAGACATTACTTTGCCAACAAAGGTCCGTCTAGTCAAGGCTATGGTTTTTCCAGTGGTCATGTATGGATGTGAGAGTTGGACTATAAAGAAAGCTGAGCGCTGAAGAACTGATGCTTTTGAACTGTGGTGTTGAACACTCTTGAGAGTCCCTTGGACTGCAAGGAGATCCAACCAGTCCATTCTAAAGGAGATCAGTCCCGGGTGTTCATTGGTAAGACTGATATTGAAGCTGAAACTCCAATACTTTGGCCACCTGATGCGAAGAGCTGACTCATTTGAAAAGACCGTGATGCTGGCAAAGATTGAGGGCAGGAGGAGAGGGGGACGACCGAGGATGAGATGGTTGGATGGCATCACTGACTCAATGGACATGGGTTTGGGTGGACTCCAGGAGTGGTGATGGCAGGGAGGCCTGGCGTGCTGCAGTTCATGGGGTTGCAAAGAGTTGGACATGACTGAGCGACTGAACAGAACTGAACTGAATGCCTTTAACAGGCCAAGGTAACTCACTCCTTTGTCATTACTTCTGTTATTACCTAAAGTGGGTCTATGAAAATGAAATGTTTACCACTGGAAACACCCTAAACTGCTCTTATGGAGGACTGAGGGAAGAAATCAGTGACTTACATTCCCTCAGAGCAATAAGAGGATAAGGCTGATGGCTGTCTCACCAGGTTCCCAGTCTCAGGGCACAGGCTTAGATTGCTTTACATCATGATATCTATTCCCATCTGCAGTGGACAAACCAGCAATGAGTTAAGATTACAACCCCTTAATCCTACCCAGCACTGGTCACGCTGGAGACCTTGGGGATGCCCAACCCCAGCTAGGGGTCCCATGAGGTTGACCTACCTCGAACTGCCTAGGGATTTGGTCCTTGGGAGGTTGTCACGCCTCAACCTGCTTGGGGATCTACCAGTTCAGGGGTCCCAGGAGGTCGACATGACTTGACCAATGCCCAGGGACCCAATTCTCAGAAGGCCAAGCTGCCTCGACCTGCTCAGGAATTTGATCTCCAGGAGGCTGTCACGACTCAGCCTGCAGGGGATCTGCACCCTGACCTGGGGACACCCAGCTCTTAGGTTGCAACAATACTGAGTAGGATAGGCTTCAGAGACTCACCTCTAAGGAAGTCCACCCATAAAAATAGAAGGAGGCCTATTAGTTGGTTTTTTTTTTCTTTTTCCTCTCTGTCATCACTGTCTTTCAGATGGAAAATAACCAATCCACTTCCTGACAGATGCTCTTGAGATGCATTCTCGATAACTGGAATTGATTCCAATCCTCAAACTCTAAGAGTCGCTTAAAATTCTTTTGTGCCACTGAGGGCCATGGTATCCTCTGGGGGATAAGGAACACTGGCCTGAGGATGGCAGTTTAAATTACACCACCATCCTGCAGCTAGACTTATTCTGCAAAGATAAGGGAAATGGACAGAGATCCCTTATGTCCAAATTTTCTTTCAAAAGATATGAAGGAACTCTGTGTTAAGTATGAGATTGTTGTATGGCCTAAAAGTGAACCTACCAGGCAAATGGTGTTAGGCACAGACAACCAAAAGAAGGAAGCCCCCTGTGAAGGCTCACCTCCCATGGCTCCCAAGTTGCCTGGTGCTCCTTCCTTCTATCCAAACGTGCCTCCATATCCGGAAGCACTCCCTCCACAAAAGCCAACTCGAGTATGTCCCTTAGTTGAAACTGGAGAATTTGGACCAGTCCAGGTCCATAAGCCCTTCTCCCTCTTAAAACTAAGACAGATCAAACAAGACCTGGGAAGCTATACAGATGACCCAGCAAATATATAGATATATTGGAATGTGATACATTCCAACACATTACCTTGGCCTTTGACTTGACATGGAAGGACATCACGGTCATATTTAATCAAACTTTATCTGACCCTGAGTATGCTAGAGTCTTAAAGGAAGCCCAAAGGTATGCTATGGGGCTTCACATGTCAAGCGATAATACCCAGTGGGGGAAACTGCGGTTCTCTCTTCAGATCCTAACTGGAATTATAACGACCCTGAGCACATCTGGGAAAACGATCATTTTCTGATCTGTGTAAAGGCAGGACTAAAAGTGGCCCAGCAAAAAGTAATCAGCTATGCCCGGGGGTCAGCAATAACTCTGGAGCCCAACAAGAACCCCACTTACCAATTTGGACTTAGACTCTTACAAGGGACAGGTGATTTTAAAGGACAGGTGATTTTAAAGGATTTTAAAGTCCCAGTGTGGATCAGACATCAGGATAAAGTTACAACAGCTACAGCAGCAGGACCCTGCTGCCTCTTTAGATGAGATGGTCTAGACTCCAGCCACCAGACTCTAGCCACCAATACCTTTTATAACACAGAACAACAGGACAGGGAGGCCAAGGCCCAGGAAAGGGAGAAAAGGAAAGAGACAAGGCATGTCCAGATTCTGGCTGCCCTCCAGGAAGCCCTATGGCAAACTCTGAGTCCTTAAAGGACAAGGCATGAGGGAAATGCCTAATCTGTAGGCAGGCGGGACATTGGGCCAGAGTGTCCAAATCCTGACAAGTCTCCTAAAATGGCTTGCTACAAATGCCATCAATCAGGACACCGGGCAGCACACTGCCCTTGGGACCCGAGAGCCTCAAGGTCAAGTGCCAAGCCTTCCCTCACGATAGTTCAACAGGACTGAAGCAGCGCCCTCCAGCCAGCCCGCCTGTCACAGATAACCATCAGAGGGCTGGAGCCAAGGGTGCAACAGGATTGGCAGGTAGGTCCAAGAATTTCTTGGTTGACACAGGGGCTACCTACTCTGTCCTGACCTCCTACTCTGTAGCCTTCTCCTCCCAAACCTGTACCATTTTGGGTGCTACAGGAAAAACAATTACAAAAAGATTAGCCTGAGCACTTCTTTGTTGCTGGGGTGGACAAATATTTTCCCACCAGTTTCTGGTGGTCTCTGTGTCCTAACCCCTTATTGGGAAGAGATATACTCACTAAACGGGACCACCCTTGTGATGGGAAGCTTTTCAGCCCCTAGAGCCCTACAGCTCCTGGTTACCACTAAGGAACCTGTTACACCCTCTCCAATAGGGAGAGACCAAAAACTATGGGAGGACAAAATTAACCACCAGGTGTGGGACTAGGGGACTCCTGTATGAGCCCACCAAGCTGAACTGGTCATCACTGTCCTCCAAGATCCCACTCGGTTTCCAAACCAGAAACAATACCCTCTCAGAAGAGAAGCTCGAGAAGGACTACAGCCTCTAAAATAAATTCCTTGCCTGTGGGCTATTGGTCCCTACCAATTTGCCATGAAACACCCCAATCCTCCCTGTAAAAAGATGGGACCTGGCAAATGGTTTAAGATCTCCAGATCATAAATGAAGCTATAGTCCCCCTCCATCCCACAGTACCTAATCCCGATGTAATCTTGGGAGAAATCCCACCCAGTGCCAAATGGTTTACAGTCTTAGATCTCAAGGAGAATTCTTTTGCATACCACTGCCTAAAGTATCCCAGTATCTTTTTACCTTCGAGTGGGAATCTCCAGGAGAAAAACACCAACAGATGACTTGGACAATATTACCTCAGGGGTTCAGAGACAGCCCCTACCTGTCTGGGCAGGCTCTTAGCTGAGATCTCCTAGATCTGGACCTGGGATCTAATGGGAAAATATTACAATATGTAGATGACCTACTAATCTGCTCTCCAGATGAGAAAAATGCCCAACATGCAATTCAGGATCTAAACTTTTTGGCAGAGAGGGGATATAAAGTCTCCTGTGCTAAGGCACAGATGATTGAGACAAAGGTCACTTACCTGGAGTTCAGATTACACATGGGTACAGGAGGCTGTCCTCTGATCGAGTACAAGGAATCCTCCAGTTGCCCTCCCCCACAACTCAAAAACAATTGTGAGCTTTCCTGGGGCTAACTGGGTATTGTAGAATCTAGATACCCAACTATGGTCTAATTGCTCAGCTCTTATATGAAAGCTTGAAGGGACAGGATGATTCAATCCCACTGATATGGGGAACTCCTCAAAAGAAGGCAGAGGCTACACTAAAACAAGCCTTAACTCGAGCACCCGCCTTGAGGTTGCCAGAGCTAGAAAAAGCATTCCAACTTTACGTCCACGAAAAGGAAGGAAGAGCCTTGGGAGGGTTAAGTCAAAGGCTAGGACCTGAGCCCCAGCCTATAGCTTGCTTATCCAAGAGGCTTGAACCAACTGCCCAAGGCTGGCCTTCCTGCCTTCAAAATCTTACAGCTATTGCAGTCTTGATAGAAGATGCTTTAAAACTCTCTTCTGGGGGAAAACTATTTTTACCAGCCACAAGTGAAACAACTCCTGAATGGGAGAGGTCATTTATGGATGTCTGATCAAAGCATCCTCAGAAATCAAGAGTGCTGATGGAAAATCCAGGTCTGACTACATCCCCTTGTGGAATTCTTAACCCAGCTACCCTCCTGCCTACCCCTAAGGACTCTCTCCCCTTTCACTCTTGCTGGAAACCTTGGACCACTGGACAAAACCCTGAGAGGGATTGTCAGACGATCCTCTGACCAATCCTGAGGAAATC
The DNA here is from genome assembly GCA_006408695.1 of Aepyceros melampus. Taxonomy (NCBI): domain Eukaryota; kingdom Metazoa; phylum Chordata; class Mammalia; order Artiodactyla; family Bovidae; genus Aepyceros; species Aepyceros melampus. The sequence continues at coordinate 497,750 of SJXQ01009455.1, read as the reverse complement.
TGGTATACTGATGGAAGCAGCTTTGTTTTGGTTGGAAAAAGAAGAGCTGGATATGCAGTATTCTCCAATTTTAAGACCATAGAGGCCAAATCTTTGCTACCAGGTACTTCAGTCCAATTAGCTGAGCTCATACCCCTGACTCGAGCTTAGAGCTGGGAAAAGGAAAAAGAGTAGCCATTTACAGACTCCAAGTATGCCTTTCTGGTGCTACATGCACATGCTGTTGTTTGGAAAGAAAGAGGCCACTTGATCATCCAAGGGTTCCCAATCAAATATGGTGATCAAATCCTTAGGCTCCTGGAGGCAGTCCATCTGCCCACTGAGGTTTCAGTCTCCCACTGTAAAGCACACCAAAAAGGGAGCACAGAAGTGGCACGAGGGAAAAAAACAGCTAATGAGGCAGCTAAGAGAGCAGCGTTACAGAACAATGACCTAATAGGGGTTGCCACCCTAGTTCCACAGACTAATTTGCCAGAAACTCCTTCATATACTAAAGGTGAGACTATTAAAGCTAAGAGTGAGGGCTTTCAAGATCATATGGGATGGCTCCAAAAGGAAGGACTTCTTTTTCTGCCTGGGAACCTCCTTACATGCCACCACTCATTTAGGGGAGAAGACCCTCCAAAGATTACTAGAAAGGTCCTTCAGAGGAACAGGCCTCCAAACAACTACAAGGCAAATGGTCTCTTCTTGTCCCACTTGCCAATTAAACAACCCCCAAGGAGCCTGAAGACTCCAACTGGCCCAGCCTGTCCAACAGTGTGGGATCTACCCAGGAAAGGGCTGGCAGATGGACTTCAGCCAGATGCCAATTTCTCAAGGGTATAAATATCTACTAGTCATGACAGATACAGTCACAGGTTGGATTGAAGGCTGAGGAGGTGGCAAAAAAAAACTGCTCCATGAAATCATTCTGAGATTTGGCCTGCCCAGGTCATTACAAAGTGAAATGGGACATCATTTATTTCTAAGGTCACTCAAAGGGTCTCTAAAACATTAGGCATTACTTATTATCTCTATTGTGCCTGGAGGCCTCAGTCTTAAAGAAAAGTAGAAAGAGCCAACCAATTCTTAAAATCAGTGATAAAAAAGATAACCCAGGAGACTACCCCGGGATGGAAGGAGGCTTTACCAATAGCTCTTCTCCGCACCCACATTGCCCCTAAGGAAGAGGTTGGTCTTAGTCCTTATGAGATGCTATATGGGAGACCTTTTGTTTATGTCAGTGACCTCTTCCTAGATCCAGAGGTTCAAACCCTCTAGTCTTATACCATGACCATCAGGGAATTCCAACAAGATATACGCTTTGTGGGGTGTCAACCAGGACCCAAAAGATTCTAAAGAGTTACCACTAAATGTTCCAGGGACTCAAGTCGTAATTAAAGTCTGGAAAGATGGGTCTCCAAAGGCTCAACTCCAGCCCACATGGAAGGGTCCCTACCCTGTAATACTTTCTACGCCCATAGCAGTCAAGGTACCAGGACACAACTCCTGGATTCACTACTCACGAGTCAAGCCATGGAAGAAAACAGAAGAGGACACTCAATACACCTGTGAGCCCCTGGGAGCTCAGATACCTATTCAGAACTGCAAGTGAGTGTCATTCTAATGAACACCCTCAAAATCTAGTTTCTGGGGAAAAGATTTCTCAAGATAGCTCTAAAGAGCCAACACAGCTTGGCAGAGGTTGTACTCTAAAGCAGACAGGAGATAGATCTCCTGATCCCTGAACAAGGAGGGACTTGAGCCATCTTGAATGAGACATATTGTTTCTGGGTAAATACCTCCAGCTAAGTTAAAGAAAGTCTCACAGTCCTCAAAAAAACATCTCCTACAGAATCTCAAAGAATGAGCTAGAGAGTTCTTGGGGTGGCTCCAATCTCTCTTTGGGGGATCCTTCTCCTGGCAAGGGGGAATTTGGAGTTGGCTAATGCTCCAACTAATCCCTGTTATCACACTGATGCTGCTTAGATTGCTCCATGTATTATCAATTGTCTAACCCATTTTGTCTCTGCTCAGGTCAACAAGCTACAACATGTGGTGCCAGTTCAACAAGGATATATAAAACTACACCTGACCATGGAAAATATCACTCACCCTTAGATGGATACTGCTATAAGTACTCTGAAGCTTGAGATTAGCAAGAGGGGGAGGCCCAATGCCCCTCACTGTCCCAGCTCAGCAGGAAGTGTAACAGAGACCTTGACGCCCCCATTCCCAAAGAACTGGGCCTCCCATCTCTTGAGGGGGGAATGTTAGGTAGCTAGAATAGGAAAAAGGAGTCCAAAATAGTGGTGGCTAAAAGACAAAGAAAGGAAAAAGCCCACAAAAATAGAACAAAGGAAGGTCCAAGGACCAGAGTTGAGGACCTCAGGTGATACAAACAGCCTTCCTGGCTAGCCCAATTTACACAGGGCAGGTTCAGGGGGAGGAGAAAGAAGATAAAAAAGGAGCCAAAAGTGAGCCCCTCTCTTCTTCTGGGTTGGCCCATCCTCCCTCCTCAAGGATGTATTTTCCTTTGTTTACCAAATAAAACTGAGCTGTAACCGAGCTGTAACACTGGTCCACTGCTTCAAATTTTTGCTGCAGCGAGACAGAACCAAGGAAATTACACATCCCCCCAACATATTTGTAGTATACTATTATAGTAATCAAAATAGCACCATACTGGCACAAACCAGACACACAGATCAATGGAACAGAACAGAGAACCCAAAAATAAACCCACACACATTCGGTCAATTAGTCTATAATGAAGGAGGCAGAAAATACAAAGGGGAAGAGACAGTTCCTTCAACAAGCGGTGCTGGGAAAACTGGATAGCTACATGCAAAAGAACAAAACTAGAACATTTTCTCATACCATGTACAAGAGTAAACTTAAGAAAATACAAGCAGTAATAAGCTCCTTGACATCAGCCTTTGCAATGTTTTTTTGATCTGTCTCCTCAGGCAAGGGCCACAGAAATGGGACCTCATCAAACTAAAAAGCTTTACAGTGAAGGAAACCATCAAAGGCAACCTACTGAATGGGAGAAGATATTTGCAAATAGTATGTCTGATGAAGACATAAAAGAACTCATTCAACTCAACATCAAAACCCCCCATCCCCAATTAAAAAATGGACTTGATCTTGCATGCTGCATAGCACAGCTAAGAAAAAAAAATTATATATCAGAGGACTGACTAAGTAAAATATGGTATATTTATATGTTGTAAAATTCTGCAGTCATTATGAATTATGCTGGGATTCTTGAAAGACAGAAACACTGGTAGCATTTTTGAAACGCCCCAAATATCCCCATAAAAACAGAAACTAAGATAGCAAAATCAAAAACCTATGGACAACACCTACCAAAAAAAAAAAAAAGATAACACAACATCCTAAAAAACCCAAATACAAACTGTAAGACCTGTAGGGTATCAGCATCTGTAGAGGATACAATAGGGCATCTGACTGACCTAAAAACCTCACAGTAAGTAACTAGCTCTTCATGGAAATCTAGGACAGTGAATTTGAGAAAGGCAGCTGGGAACTGGAAGGTGTTTCACACATTTCAATGCCGGGTGAATGCAATGCGTCTGTGTCTGCAATAAGATATGAAGAACTGGAGTAGTACGACCCTGTGAGCTCTCAAAAGCTCCCTTCCAGCACAAAGCCCCACATTAAGAAGAAACAGCTGGGAAGAGAATCTAAATTGAGCAGCAGAGTAGAAACAGAGGATAAAGAAGGTTCAGATACAAATCGGAAAGGAACAGAACCAGGAGGAAAAAAACTTTCACTTCACAGACTCATCAGAAGAGGGAACTCTAGAACCATGAATTTAGACACACTACCTTAAACCATTTTTTTATTTTAAAATTCAAGAAAACAAATTTCACATAAAAAGGAGCAAAAGAAAAGAACTGAATCCAAATCCCACACGTAGTTATTATAAGAAAAAAGGAGAACACAGATTATAAAAGATTGGAAAGATTTACCTACAAAACTGATGAAAACTATGACTTTCTTTTTAAATCAATTTTTGAAATGATTAAGAAGAATATAAATCAAAATAGAAAACCTAGAAATGGAGTGGCAATTAAAAATACATGAAAAAAAATTTTTTTTCAGGGAATTCCCTAGCTGTCCAGTGGTTAGGACTTGGTCCTCTGACTGCTGTGGGCCTGGGTTCAATCTCTGGTCAGGGAATTAAGATGTGACAAGTCGTGCAGCATGCCCACTCCCCAAATTTCTGAAACAAAGATTAAGCTAGAAAAGCAATAAACATACAGGTATACTATGAAAAAAAAAGATAAAAAGAGAAGTTTTAAAAATCAAAGGAAATTGAGACACTAAGTAACTGAAAGAAAATAACAAATATGAAAGAAAGGTAAAGCTCCACCATGCTCATAATAGGCATTTCCAAAGAAGAAAATCAAAGCAAGAGAAGAGACTACCTTTCCTGAAAATTTTAAAGAACTGTTTTTGAAAGAACATTATAGAAAGGTATACTGCATCCCTGAAATAACCGACCATCAACACCAAGACACATTCTAGTAAAATTACTGGACTGAAAAAATATTTTAGGCATAGAGGTAAAAAGATCAAGTCACATATCAATGGGAAAAAATAAGACTATGAGTCATCAGGGTTTATTACAGTAATGTCTTACACCTGAGGTAAGAAACTCAAGAAAATAAAATATCTGCTCAGGATGTTATATCCAGCCAAATGATTTTCAATAATGTTCACAACTGTTTTCAACATGCAAAAATTTAGGGAATATTATTTGCAAGGGCCTTTTTCCTGAAGATTTACTAGAGATGAGTTTTAGATATCCAAAATAATGAGTGAGAGAGAGGAAGAGAAGGGGAAGGGAGAGAGGAAGCAGCCATTTTTCCATTAAAAGAGTGTATATGTGAGTGAGTGAAGTCGCTCAGTCGTGTCCGACTCTTGGCGACCCCGTGGGCTTCTCCGTCCATGGGATTCTCCAGCCAAGAATATTGGAGTGGGTTACCATTTCATTTCCTTCTCCAGGGGATCTTTCCAACCCTGGATCGAACCTGGGTCTCTCGCATTGAAGGCAGACGTTTAACCTCTGAGCCACCAGGGAAGCCCCCTTAAAAAAGTGAAAGTCTGAACTAAAGACTGCAAAGCAGTGATATCACTGAGCTGTTGGACCAACCCTAATCTGCCTCTAAAATCTGTTACAAAAGTCAAATCCTATTTGTTTTTTTTTAAATTGGTACTGTAGAAGAGTAATATTTAATAACATGGAGAACTGTTTATGATCTATTAAGTGAAAAGAACAAATTACAAAATAGCATGACCTCATTTTCTAAAGAGTTTAAGTATGTAAGTATTAAACCAAAAAATCAATGGCAGTTTTCTTCACATGATAGGATTATGGTTGTTTCAATTTGTTTTTCTGGGTACTTTCCTGTATTTTCTTCATCATTCCTGACAAGGGAATAAAATCATGCCATAACAAAATCTCTTTGGTAATGAGGTTGAAACTGGATTAGAAAAGATAGAATTTTATGCTGAAATAGCTATTATTATAACTCTTTAATATATTCAGCAAAAATCTCCAAAATCAGAACTGTAATAAAAAAGAAAATAAAAGCACATTTTACTTTTGCAACATTTTCATATTTAGGAATGTCTGACTATGGATTTTTCTCTTTTGAACAGGCCAGTATTAAGATCATTTAGTTTGAAAGGAAAAAAATGAAGAAAAACATCCCTTAATTAATCTCAATTAGGTTACTGAATCCATCTACATATTTTACTTTATTGAACAGAAATGGGAATCAAAGGATCCATAAAAATTTTAAAGAAACACTTTTCTCAGTTTTAAAAATTATTAACTATGTTTTAAATTATAACTAAAGTAATGTATATATAGTCCATGGAATTCTCCAGGCCAGAATACCAGAGTGGGTAGCCTTTCCCTTCTCCAGGGGATTTTCCCAACCCAAGGATAAAACCCAGGTCTTCCACATTGCAGGCAGATTCTTTACCAGCTGAGCCATGAGGGAGCTGGTAAAGAGCCTAAAAATCATAAACTATGTTTAAAATATAACTAAAGTAATACATAGAAAGCATACCAATGAGCCAAAACCTAGGGTCCAAAAATGCTCATTTCGGACTTCCAAAACTCCATCCAAGGTTGACACCTAACCAAAAACACAGAAATAGGGTTTTTGTATTTGACATATCCAACACAACTCAGTCAAATTATGGACTTGTTCCACACCTAGGAATGACATGATCAGACCCTGCATGAAGACACTCATTAGCCAAGTGACAGACCATTCACTCAAGATATCATTTCTTTTTGTTCCTTACTGAGCCAGGGTCTGTTTTTTTTTTTTTTTTTTCCAGTTTCTTCTCTGTACCAATCTCTTTAGAATTAGGTCTTTACTTCCCTCACCCACAACTTGTTCAACAGTGTGTAGTTATTTTCATCTTATTAGTATATATGTTTATATCCAGTACTTGAGGTATCAGAATTTTTGTCTTCTCGATGATTTCTTCCTCTGGATTCTCTTTCAACACATTTCTGTACAACACAGGATATTGTTTGGATTCGAGCCAAAAGGAAATTCTAAGGACAGTGTATAGCCCATTGGTACAGTGGCATAGACTCAGTAGCTGAGACAAGTGGTCAGCTACACTGATCAAAGTGGCCTCTGTGATAGTGACAATCAATAGTCTTAATTACCCTCAACATTCAAATAATTTGATTATCTTATTCCTTCATTAGTTAACAGGTGGAATTTTACAACAATACAAAATCAAAACCTACTATGTGGTGAAGCAATCACCATGTCAAAGTGGCCTCTGACTTAATCAAAATCCTAAGTTTGAATATGCTGTGTGTGTGTGTGTGCGCTCAGTCTTGTACGACTCTTTGTGACTCCATGGACTATAGCCTCCTCTGTCAATGGAACTTCCCCAGCAAGAATGGAGTGGGCTGCCATTTCCTCCTCCAGAGGAGCTTCCCGACCCAGGGATCAAACCTGCATCTCCTATGTCTCCTGCATTGGCAGTTGGATTCTTTACCACTGAGTCACCTGGGAAGCCCAGGTTTGATACAGAATCATACAATTCACAGCTCTTTATAACAAATAGTGTGGTCTTTAGACAATTACCGTCTACATTTATTTCAAGTGAATTTGGCTTCCAGACTGAGCAAGTGGTCAAATTTTTCTATTTTTGTTACTATGTTACATAAACTTCCCTAAAATTCTAGAAAGAGCCTGAAATTGTTTGTACCCACTCTTTGCATTCTCTAATCATAAACTAAAATGATTTTATTATTCCATCTTACCTCTCTGATAAGTTTGTCCAACTGACCAATAACATGAGGTGGTGTTGTCTGGGGGAAAAAAATAAAATAGAACATGAATCTAGAGAGAGAGAAAATTTTGCAACAGTGGTCCTGACACTGAAAAAAAAACATGCATTTTATACCAGCCTTGGCTTTGTTTCACATATGCCTTCACATGGTTTAGGAAAGAGGTTTCAACTGACTCACTCATAAAGCAACATCAGGAATCCATCCAGGCTTATTTCTTATCTTGCAAAGAAGCTGCTATTTCTGTAACCAAATAAGCCTTAAAGAACCAACAAATCAACAAAAAAATCTTTAAGAAAGTAAAATTTTGTATGAGACACAGCACTAGCAAACTAATACCTTATTGTTATTGTTGCTTCTGGAGAGGGAGATACAACCCACATGTTTTAGAAAAGACATGTGGGAAAGGCATAATGAGAAGCAGTGCTTATATATTCATCTAGTCCTGGGAAACAATCTTTCTAGTCAGGTGCTGTCTACAGGTGTAGGTGTTCCTATTATTTCAATAAGGAGTAATTTCTCGTTTTTAAGTTTGAAATTTAGAAGTCTCACTAATTCAAGGATAAGAAATAAGAAAACAATCATAACTGGATTATATAATAGCCAAAATACATTTATTAGGGGAAAATAAGTATCTAAAGAGACTTTAACTAATATTGTTTTTACTTGAAATATTATTAGAGGCAAAGTTTCTCATTTATATTTTTGTCTTATATATAAATATATGAAGACTCATTTGTGCCTATTTTGTACACCACATAATTTCATCTGGTTCTTACTATACAAATTTCAGAGGTTATTGCTTGGCTTCATCTCCAACAGGACCCACCAGTAGCTAAAAGTTTCATAATCTGGCAGAAGAACACATTTATTTTTATAACCTAGGAAAAGAACATAGCTAATCTTAAGCAGGCATACTGAAAGGTGACCATTACCTGGAGTAACACTTTCCCGCTGTACACGCTCATGGGATACATGGTGCCAAACGTCATCAGAGCAATGGCAATGGCTGAGGCAGTGTCTACAGCAAAATAATTACTAAAGAGAAAACCCAATTCCAAATCTTAAATGTTAAATTAAGATCAAATGTTCAATCTTAAATGTTAAATCTTAAATCTAAATCCTTCACTAGGCTTCTTACAATTTAATCCACCAAACTTTAATTATCTCAAGCAACAGGACTATTTTACCACAGCTGGCCACTACTGCTATGAGAGCATCTCAAAGGAAAAAAGAAAGTTTTTAGAATCCTTTCTTGCCAAAGTTTAAGGGAAAATAACTAATAATTATGTTAATTAGTGTGAAGAGAGATGATGAAGAAAAAATATATTTCCCCACAATGTACTTTTAATCTACTTGTCACCTATAAATATGTCATATATATTTATTTGCTGCAACAAATAAAAACCTTTAACTAGTAATTTCTGATAAAGACTAATGGAATTCATCTGTGATTCCAATTTGCTGTAAACATTAACTTTCCAATAATTAGTATTAAAAAATTTCAAATTCCCCAGGAATTTCATAAGATGAGATTTTTAAGAATTTGTTATGGTAAACACTGTGACTGAAGTACAAAAGCTCATCAGTAGTTCACAGTTCTGTCAACAACAGAGACCCAAAATGCCCAAGGCTACAAGCTAATCATGTACTCTCTTCACTTTTTCCTATAAGCTGGGAATAGAAACACAAGTAAAGACACAGTTCCTGCCTTTGAAATGACAGGAAACACCCATGGGAAAAATACAAGAAATGACTGAGTACAAAGGAGAAGTCCTAAGGGTATCATGGCTGCACAAAGGAGTGAGTAGTGAGCCTACAGGGTATCATGGCTGTACAAAGGAGTCAGTAGTGAGCCTACAGGGGTAGGATAATCCAGAAAGGCTAAATAAAAAAGGTGACATCTGAGCTGAGCCTTCAAAGATGGCCAAGATGAAGGGGGCAAGATACTGTAGACAGTAAAAGCAGCATGTGCAAGGGCATGAAAACCCTAATGCAGTGAAGAAACTATGAACAGGTATGTATAGACAGATGGATGGCTAGTAAGGTTGATAGAGGCTTCACCATACTAACAACTTTTAATTTTGTTAAGTATACAAAGGAGAGGATTTTGAAACAGGAAAATATTATGTATAGATTTGCAACTTTTAATAATCACTTCAGTAGCAAAATAGCAGGTAACTAACGATGTGTGAGAAGAAAAATTTTGAGATCAGGAGACTATTCTAATTAGGTCAAGGAAATGAAGATAAAGGCCTCAATTTAGGGAACAGAATGGGAAGAAGGGAAAGATAAAAAAGGAAAGATTAAACAAGAGTAGGAGACAAGACTATCATTTACAACAGCCAAGACATGGAAACAACCTATGTGCTTGTTGACAAGATACATGGATAAAGAAAATGTGGCATATAGAACGTGAAAGTGCAGTCGCTCAGCTGTGCCGACTCTCTGTCCATGGAATTCTCCAGGCGAGAATACCGGAGTGGGTAGCTTTTCCCTTCTCCAGGGGATCTTCCAAACTCAGGGATCGAACTCAGGTCTCCTGCATTGCAGAGGGATTCTTTATCAGCTGAGCCACAAGGGAAGCCCAAGAATAATGGAGTGGGTAGCCTATCCCTTCTCCAGCAGATCTTCCTGACCCAGGAACTGAATTGGGGTCTCCTGCATTGCAGGTGAATTCTTTACCAACTGAGCTATCAGGGAGGCCCCATGTGGCATATATATATATACATAAATATGTACACTAGTGGAATATTATTCAGTCATAGGAAGGAAATCCTGCCATTTCTGATATGGATGGACTTGAGGACATTATGCTAAGTGAAATAAGCCAGATACAAAAGGACAAATACGTATGATTTCATTTAAATCAAGTACTCAGAACACTTCATAGCAACCAAAAGTGGAACAGTGGTTGCCAGGGGCTGGAAAGAGGCCAAATGGGTAGAAGTTATTTAATGGGTACAGGTTCAGCTGGGGAAGATGAAAAAGTTCTGCAGATGAATGATGATGATGGTTGTACAACAAAGTGAATGCACCAAATGCCTGTGAAAATACTTAACTGTATGCTTGAAAATGGCTAAAATGGTAAATTTTATTTTACGTTATGTTTTTTACACAATTTAAAAGTGGAAAGCTGGAGAAGGCAATGGCAACCCACTCCAGTACTCTTGCCTGGAAAATCCCATGGACGGAGGAGCCTGATAGGCTGCAGTCCATGGGGTCACTGAGGGTCGGACACGACTGAGCGACTTCCTTTTCACTTTTCACTTTCATGCACTGGAGAAGGAAATGGAAACCCACTCCAGTGTTCTTGCCTGGAGAATCCCAGGGTACTCAGAACACTTCATAGCAACCAAAAGTGGAACAGTGGTTGCCAGGGGCTGGAAAGAGGCCAAATGGGTAGAAGTTATTTAATGGGTACAGGTTCAGCTGGGGAAGATGAAAAAGTTCTGCAGATGAATGATGATGATGGTTGTACAACAAAGTGAATGCACCAAATGCCTGTGAAAATACTTAACTGTATGCTTGAAAATGGCTAAAATGGTAAATTTTATTTTACGTTATGTTTTTTACACAATTTAAAAGTGGAAAGCTGGAGAAGGCAATGGCAACCCACTCCAGTACTCTTGCCTGGAAAATCCCATGGACGGAGGAGCCTGATAGGCTGCAGTCCATGGGGTCACTGAGGGTCGGACACGACTGAGCGACTTCCTTTTCACTTTTCACTTTCATGCACTGGAGAAGGAAATGGCAACCCACTCCAGTGTTCTTGCCTGGAGAATCCCAGGGACGGGGGAGCCTGGTGGGCTGCCGTCTATGGGGTCGCAGAGAGTCGGACACAACTGAAGTGACTTAGCAGCAGCAGCAGTAAAAGTGGAAAGCAGGGCTTCCCTGGTGGCTCAGGGGTAAAGAATCTGCCTGCCAACGCAGGAGACACGGGTTTGATCCCTGATTCTGGAAGATCCCACATGCTGCAGAAGAACTAGGACCATGCACCACAACCACTGAGCCTATGTGCCCCAACTACTGAAGCCTGTGCACCCTAGAGCCCGTGCTCCACAACAAGAGATGCCAATGCAGTGAGTAGCCTGAGCACCGCAACCAGCCCCCACTCACCACAATCAGAAAAAAGCCTACGAAGCAAGAAAGACCCAGTGCAGCCACACGTAAATAAATAAACCTAAAATGAACAACAAAAAAAGTAGAATGCAATGGAATAGATGGTAGTAGCATTCACTCTCAAAGGAAATACAAAAAAAAAGCAGTTTAGCGGATGGGGAAAACAGGTTCAGTCGAGGTAGACATGAACAGAAGATAGGCTCTGAGATATAGAGATCTGGGCTAGAAATAAAGTGAAGGAGCACACAAAGGTAGAAAATACAAACAATGGCATGCGATGTCCTAGGAGAGTAGGCAAAAGGGTAGGGAGTCAAAGAATAATGTCATAACATTAAACTTAAGCTTGCTAAAGACTATTTCTTAATAGGTTTGCTTTTAAAAAAAAATTGGTTCACATCTACTCCTCTTTCCTCATTCAGCAACAGTAGCTGTGATTTACCTGTCTCTTACTCTGCTCTTCTGTGTCTCACTCATCTGGCTAGCAGAAGGGAATTTAAATAGTTTTCCCATCTGCTTTATAGATTGTAGTCAAGATTTCTTACTGAATCCAACCCCCTTAATTTTTTCAGAGATGAAGACACTTGAGGACAAGACTTGCCAAAGTTGCACAGGTCATAAACATCCTATAAACTTAATCCTCATGCATCCTAATGCCCTTAAAAATCAGGCCCCAGGAATGGAAATCCACTTAAGAGCAATAAAAAATACTTACTTAATTTCAATTAGCATATAAGTAATACAAAGAGCAAATGCTCCAGCAAGATCAATCAAAACAAATGGATTCATTCGGGGAAGGAAGATACTGCTAAGTCCTGGAATAATTCCACACAAGCTATGAAAAAACAAACAAAAAGAGTACTCATTAGCAAAACTTATGTAATAATAATGAAAACTGTACAAAAGATGACTTTTATTTTAGTATCATAAATTGTTTAACACGGAGGTTTTGGGAACAAATCTCTCACTTATAAAGTTCTTTTTTGTATCATCAATTAAAAAATAAGAAAAAGTGAAGGGAAAAGAAGAATCTGATCTGTGAGATTCATATAGTAACCTCAGCAATGAATAATGTTAAGTTCCCATAATAGCTGTGTTTCCTGTGCATTCCTTTTAACAATATGTATTTTATGAAACCCCAAACATCTTACCTTCTACTAAGATCTGCAACATGCTCTTGAAGCCAACTCGTACTAGCAGCTTTAAAAAGAAAATACTTAAATTATTAAAATTACCAAAAATAATTATTAGATTACCAGAAATACTTGATTCTTAAATTTAAAAAATAAATTTCATGATGACTATGTAACACTACAAAGGGATACATTATACCTAGAACTTTTTTTTTATGCCTTTAGGATACTAAATGAAAAGTAGTTTCAACTACAGTACATAGCGGATCTGATGGAATCAATGAACTTGCATATGTCATTGTTACTATTAATTTGAAGTTCTAAAGGCTTATTATACTGCAAAGCAAAGCTTCCTAACCTTCCTAACAGTGTGTAGAGAATGAGTTGCAGGTCCACCAATTACTAACTCTCTCAGCTTTCAGAGAGGCCAGGTATCTGGCTACATGCAGATGCCAGTGACTAACCCTGGACATGTAGCCTCCTGGTGCAGCATACATTCACCCCAGAGTGCTACAGAAATTCTCATTTATGTGCCCCATGATGTAGAAAAGATTGGCAAGCCATATAAAAAGTGGCCTAGAACAGCAGTTAAAGCAGACTCTGATGCCAGAATACTTGGATTCAACCTCAACCCTCCCCTTGACTAGATATATAGCCTGAGGCAAGTGACTTAATCTCTCAGTGCCTCAGTGTAAAGTGGGGAGAATAAAATGATTTACCTTATATGGTTATACTACTACTACTAAGTCACTTCAGTCGTGTCCGACTCTGTGCAACCCCGTAGACAGCAGCCCACCAGGCTCCGCCGTCCCTGGGATTCTCCAGGTATAGGAAGAATTAAATGGGTTCTGTGTAAAGTATTGAGCACAGTGCCTGGCAGAAAGTGCTTTAATATTATTTTTCACTCCAATTTCAACTCATGTTGTAAATCTTGATATTTCTGTGAATTTTCATTTCCAGCTAATATAAATTTCCAGCTAATTATAAATAATAATATAAATCTTTAACCCATTTATAATTTTTTCTCTGAGAAGATTAGAAATGCATACAAGAAATCTGATAGAAAAAAGGTGGTTATAGTTAAAAGGAAAAGTTGAATATGTACAATAGACTAATTTTTTAAAATATTCATGACAAAGTGTTTTCCAAGCATTCAAAAATTATTTTTCAAAGATTATTTAATGACAGGCAATATTCAAGACATAAAGTTAAGTGAAAAAAGCCAAACATAAAATTTTTAACTGATACAATTCTAAGTATGTAAAAAAATATACATATGTACACAGAAAATAAAATAAAGGAACAAAACAGAAATGTTAATAGATGTTATCTCTGGCTCATGAGATTACCAGTACTGTTTCCTTCTTGTATCTTTTTGCTCTTCAGGGAAACATAGTTTGTAAATCTTTGTACCTTCTTAAAATTTCAAGAATGAGCATAATAGTATTTTAATAAAGTTTTTTCAAAATAATTCTGATGATCATAAATATCATTATTTAATTTTCTAGTTTTGCAGTAATTCTTAAACTCTAATTCATACAAATACAACTCATACTTCATGACACTTAGGAAGTTGTTTAAGCTTGAATGGGTATTTCAGAAAGCTTTCTTCCCCTGGTTATCTTGGTATTCAAGTCAGTGAGACTTAAAAAGACCTTCCCCTATTTTTTCTTCAAAGCGTAGGTGTGTGTACACAGCCCACTTTTGTTTCTACCTCAGTGTAAAGTGAGGTAAAACTCCTCCAGCCATCCAACAGTTGTTAACCTGGTGTGGGGGAGTAGGATCCCAAAACACTGAAATTAGTGAAAAATGTCAATAATGTAGACCACTAAAATGAAAAATTCTATCTGAATTTTTAAAGACTTGAAAGTAAAAGAATGTATCAAAAGGACCAAAATCTGCCTACTTTCAAATATATGCCCACCTGTCATTGCTCCAGAGAGTTCCTGGGAACAAAGTTAATTAACAAAATACAATTATTTGCTATGAGCACATCAACTAGTCTACGTACGCTGATGCTTCTAAAATGCATTCTTAGGTAGTTTATACACATTAAAATTTCATTCATGTTATCTGGTAAATGTAATTTTTTACCTCATGTAATTTAATATGTCACTTCTGCTTTTTTTAAGGAATGTGTTATTTTAAAGCTTAAAAAGTTAGATTCTATTTCTTAATTTTCTGGTTCATAATTTTCTGAAGACTTTAGAACTTTAGGGGGAGGTAGTCCTCTCTTTTCTTCAGGATATACTTTCTCGTTGATTTATATGAATCAATGAAACAAACAAAAGACTTGTTGCTTTGAGAAATTAATTGGATTTTTATTAATGGTAAACAAAAACATACCTTCAGAAACATAAGCAAAAGGTTTATTCCGAATTGAAAGCATTGTGAACAGGTTGAAGGAAAGAGCCACAAAAGTACCAACTAATAATCTTCCCCTAAAAAGAATAACACTGTTATTTTTTTCTTGGTAATATTAATACGTAATTTCAGCATGTAGCAAGACTAGGAGATGAGGGAGCAGAGTGGTTGCTTCAGTATTTGCAGTCAGAATTTGAACTTGGTTTCTAGCTCCACAACCCATGTTCTGCATGTGGTTGCTCCATCTCACATGGGATCCCCACCCTCCAAAAAAGACCCTTACCATTAACAGTATCTTCTCACAGGTAACTGCTGTTATAAATCTTTAGAAATGCTACAGATATTTGGTTTATAGTCTGCTGGCTAAGTCAAACTGTCCTGAATGAAACTAATCAGAATAGATCCACACAGTTAGCAACTATGTTACAGCTAGTAACATTTCCATCTCTTCTAGAGATGCTACTAAAAAATCTGGGGGATCCAAATTATAGAAGACAAGACAAGGCTGGTTTAGCATGTTCACCTGGGTTTGGAAATATTGAGGAACCTGACATCACAGTAGAGAGGCCGTTCTGTTCAGTATAAAAACGTAGGGGCTTGGGAACAGCTAAGGGTGAAAAAAAGGAATCTTGGGATTTGAAGATTTTGCTTGTGAAATATATATTACCACACTCTGAACTCTAGTATGGGCCAAAGTAATCACTTTTTAATAATATACCAATTAATCACTGGGAATCAAACTTAATAGTATGTTATATGTCAAAAGTAGAATCTTACGTGTGTATCTCGGGCTGCTCCAAAAAGCGTTCTGCGCTAAAAGAAAGAAATAATGTATTAAAGAATTAAGTTAAAAAATTTTATTAAATACATAATTAATCTAATAAATTCACAAAACTTTATGACCTGTTGATTACTAGTAGTGATGAGACAAGCAGATCCACAAATTATCCTCAAGGTGCAATGTCCAATCTTTCTCTAACAAACCTGCTTTTGGGTTTATACTAAGCATTAAAACATGTCTGACTGAATCCCTTCCTTTTATTCCCATCTACTTATGACTGGATTTAGTAGTATCAAAGGTAATAAAAGAAGGGTATTAAGAGGGAGAAAAGTCTGAAACATGAAGAAATTGTACTATCAAATTTCCAGCATTGCTCATATTAATTTGTATACCCTTTTAAACCAGAATGTTCACTAGATTCTTTTATATTTCCAAAGGTAGCATAGGTAGAATCTGCAGTGACAGAAACATCGTATACAAATGTACCTTTCTTTTAAAATAAAGAGAGCTCCCAACTGTGCCAAGACTGTGGAGGCAAATACAGCTAGGACTTCTAATCTTTCAAATCTGAAATTGGAAAATCAATTAAATTAGAATAATTTTTTCAATTCACAAACTAGCATCTCTAAAACACATTCACTCACACATTACAAGTGTAACTACTATAAGCAAAGTCTAGTTTCTAGAATGATAATAAACAGTGAATATCTTAGATTTTAGAAAGAGTACCTATTTATTCAACATATATTCTCTATGGCTTTTATTCTCTAGAAATGTTCATTATCATAATAACAGTTAACACTTAATTGACCCATTTTTATGTTAGACACCAGTCAAAGTACTTAACACATTACCTCATCTAAATTCTTATGCGGGTTATTCTATCCCTCTTTAAAAAAATAAATAAGTAAGAGATAAGGAACTTGAAGCCCAAGAGGAAGAGTAACTGTTTAGAGTCATATAGCTAGCAAGTGGAGGAGTCAGATTTACAAACTCAGACACTCTGGCTCTAGCGTTCATGACTTTAATCACTACTATAAAGAAGAAAGCGGAGAAGGCAATGGCACCCCGCTCCAGTACTCTTGCCTGGAAAATCCCATGGACGGAGGAGCCTGGTAGGCTGCAGTCCATGGGGTCGCTAGGAGTCGGACACGACTGAGCGACTTCACTTTCACTTTTCACTTTCATGCATTGGAGAAGGAAATGGCAACCCACTCCAGTGTTCTTGCCTGGAGAATCCCAGGGATGGGGGAGGCTGGTGGGCTGCTGTCTATGGGGTTGCACAGACTTGGACACGATTGAAGCGACTTAGCAGCATAAAGAAGAGAGTGAAAAAGTTGCCTCAACATTCAGAAAACTAAGATCATGATGGCATCCGGTCCCATCACTTCATGGCAAATAGATGGGGAAACAGTGGAAACAGTGGCTGACTTTATTTTGGGGGGCTCCAAAATCACTGCAGATGGTGATTGCAGCCATGAAATTAAAAGACGCTTACTCCTTGGAAGGAAAGTTATGACCAACCTAGATAGCATATTCAAAAGCAGAGACATTACTTTGCCAACAAAGGTCCGTCTAGTCAAGGCTATGGTTTTTCCAGTGGTCATGTATGCATGTGTGAGTTGGACTATAAAGAAAGCTGAGCGCTGAAGAACTGATGCTTTTGAACTGTGGTGTTGAACACTCTTGAGAGTCCCTTGGACTGCAAGGAGATCCAACCAGTCCATCCTAAAGGAGATCAGTCCTGGGTGTTCATTGGAAGGACTGATGTTGAAGCTGAAACTCCAATACTTTGGCCACCTGATGTGAAGAGCTGACTCATTTGAAAAGACCCTGATGCTGGGAAAGATTGAGGGCAGGAAGAGAAGGGGATGACAGAGAATGAGATGGTTGGATGGCATCACTGACTCAATGGACATGGGTTTGGGTGAACTCCAGGAGTTGGTGATGGACAAGGAGGCCTGGCGTGCTGCAGTTCATGGGTCGCAAAGAGTTGGACACGACTAAGTGACTGAACTGAACTGATACTGCCTGTCATATCTACATATAATTGCAGTTAATTGAATATGTCTATTATCCCTAGACTATCAGCTGGAGGCCATGGATTGCTGTCTTGGTTTTTACCACTATACATAGTTTAATGGCATTCAACACTTGTAGTATGTACATACACTAAAATTTCTCAAGGAAATAATTATGTTCAGAAAAGATAATAAATAATTAAGGATGTTCATCACATTACTTTTTTCTCCTCAAATCAGGTGGTTTAATTCTAGGAGGTACAAAATTCAGGAAATAATAAAATAATTAAGGACATACATCACATTGCTATTGGTAATGGAAAAATGTTGGAATCAACAAAAGACCATTATGTATTACTAAAAATATAACAAATGTATTTACTGACATGAAAGGAAGTAAATAAAGAAAAGTGGGTTATAGGAGGGTATGAAAAAAACAGAATGTAAATGCAACAACGTTATCTGTAGATATTGAAAAACTGATACTAAAGTGCACATGGAAATGCAAAAGGTGAAGGAAAGCAAAGGTCTAAAGATCAAAGTAGGAAGATTTCCACTACAGTGTTCCACTACAAGATTTCAAACTACAGTAATTAACACAGTACAGAACTGATGCAAAGACAGACAATACACCTTGAAGAGAAAGGAGAATCCAGAAACAGACCAACATATACACAGTTACTTGATTAATGAAAAAGTAGCACATAAAAGCAATAAAAAAGAAGAAACTTGATTCAATTAATGTTTTATCAAATTGAATAGCTGTATAGAAACCAATGTGCCTTGACCTCTACTTCAAACCATATACAAAAACCAAATTCTAGTTTGATTGTTAAGCCTATATGTAAAAGGTCAAATTGTAAAACTTCTAATGACAGGGCAGAGTATTTCATGATCTTGGGCCAAGATTTCTTGACGAGTACACAGAAAGTACTAACTGTAAAGAAAAGACTGATAAACTGAATTTATCATTGAAATTAAAAACTTTCCATGCATCAGAAGATAGCTTTAAGAGAATGAAAGAACTCCTATGGATCAATAAGAAAAAATAAGCAACCCAATATAAAAATGGATAAAACACTTTAACAAGCATTTCAGAAAAGAGGTAATCTGAATGGCTAATAAACATAAGAAAAAGTGTTCAAATACTCATGAAGAAAATAACTTAAACCTACAATGAGATACCACTGCACTTCCTAGAATGGCTTCTAAAGAAAAGGCAATACCAACAGCTGGTAAGGACATGAAGCACTAGAACTCAGATATACTGCCAGTGGAAATGTACACTGCCAGGAGAAATGCAAAACCACTTTGGAAAACGGCTTGGTATTATCCCATCTTCTAATGACAAATATATGCAAGTCCTATGACAGTAATTTCACTCAAAGACTTATGCCCAACATAAATGAGCACACATGTATACCAAAAGAAAAGTACAAAATGAGCATATGTAGTTTTATTCATAATAACAGAAGGCTAAAAATTGCCTAAATTTCTTTCAATAGTTGAACATATAAACGTATGTTGGCATATTGGAATATTAGAGCAAAGAACAAGAATGAATTACTGCTATATGATGATACATATTATAATCTAATTTATATGATTTCAAAACTGGCAATAATAATCTGCAATGACGGCAATCGGAATACTTGTTACTTTTCTTGGTGTTTGACTATGACTCAACCTCAAGTCATTAATGGAGGCTTTGGGAGAACTTATAATGGTTTATATAGTGATCCAGATAGTAGTTATACAAGTATATTTATCTGTTAAAATTCATCAAACTGTACAAGGATATAAGAAAATAATAAGACAACAGTCCATGCTACCAAGAAATCTATATTTTAAAGGGGGAGACAAAAAAATAACTGATAAATTCTATACAGAGAATTACAGTAGTCTGATGTGTAATGTTAGTCGCTCAGTCATGACCAACTGTTTGCAACCCCATGGACTGGGTTGCGCCTGCCAGGCTCCTCTGTCCATGGAATTCTCCAGGCAAGAAGACTGGGAGTGGGTTGCCATTCCCTTTGTTAGGGGCTCTTCCCAACCTAGGGACTGAACCTGGGTGTCCTGCATTGCAGGCAGAATCTTTACTGTCTGAGCCACCAGGCAAGTCCAGTCTGATGTGACAAGAGACTAACTGGGTGATCTATTTTTAGAATTCATTTTAGATTGGGCCCTGTCACTTAATGATACTAGCACTTGGTAATATTAAGACTGGAATAACAAAACTGGGCTTATCTTGAAAGAATCAGGTGAAGAGCATCTCAAGGAGAGAGAAGAGTTTGTATAAAGATCCTAAAGAAAGAATAAGCTATATTCAAATTATAGACACAAAGACAGAGTGCATGACAGTGGTAACTTGAAAAGAAGTAGGCTGGGTCTAAGTCATACAAAGCCTTTATAAACAAGGGAAAGGAGTCAGGATTTTATTTTCAATGTGATAGGAAACAACTGGGTGGTTTTAAGGAGTAGAACGATAGCACAACTTAGGCTTAAAAAAACGAACAAATACTGGTTGCTACACAGAGAATGGACTACAAGCGAAGGTAAAAGCGAAGTATGCAGACTAGTTAGGATTAGGATGCAGGATGTTGATGAAGGCAAGAAATGAAGGTGGCCTGGTTAGGATGGTAGTACTGGAGATAGAAATGGGGATGGAGGCAGATTCTGGATGTGTTTGTAAGTTATCCTGACATAATCTCCTGATGGATAAATGTGGGTGATGAGAGAATAATCGAGGATTTTGCCTGAGCAACTAAGTGGCTGTGTATTTACTAAGATGGGAAAAACTACAGAGGAACAGATTTTGGGGAAAGAAAACAAAACAGGAAATTTAGCTTGAATTTAAGACATCAATTAGGCATTCATGTGAAGCTGGCATGAAGGGAACACTGACATGAGATAAATCTCAGTGCTACAGAACTGAATTTTGGAATTATCAGATACAGATGATACTTCAAGCCATGCAACTGACTGTAATATATTTAATTGCTCTCTCATTTCCTACTCTCTAAGCAATGAGAACAAAATGGGAGCTGTCATGTCTTTATTAAACGTTGTATCCTGGCCACAGGAGCTGAACTAAAAAGACTAACATCTATACCAAGGTGGAAAAATCAACAGCTCTTTCTCATGATTTTCGAAACTAGAGCTGGGGAAGAGTCCTTTCCTCTCTAGGAGGAAGGTGAGAAGGTTCCAAGTCTTGCTAGAAGTTATCATTCCAGCAGAGTGGAGAAAAACGGTCTGAGAAACCGAAGCTGACATGCAGAGAAAAGCAGGCCACTGAGGTAAGAGAAAGACAATGTCCTGAGTGTCCCTGTGCCAGCTTACCTCAGTCTTCCCACACTTTGAAAAAGTACATTATCATTTTCCCGCCAAATTCATTTGAGTTGGATTTCTGTCACCACCAAAAGTCTGACTCAAGAGCTAAGATTTCCATATACAGATATCTATTCTCTACAAATGGTTATCATAGTAACAGTCCAACTCTATCAAATTTCAGTGACATATAAATATTTTCATTTTGCATTAAAATTTCATGTTCACTCTGTCCTATTATTTAAGTAAATAAAACCTGATTTTGTTCAAAAGAATATAATCCTGATGAATGGTATGGAAAAGAAAGGTTAAGTTTGGTTCAAGAGTTTCTCTACCAAGGTTAAATTTTTCTTTCCAGTTCTTTCCTTGAATCTGAAAGGAATTCATTTCTCTTCCTAATATAATAAAAAAATCCAGGACTTCCCTGGTGGTTCAGTGGCTAAGACTCCACACCCTCAATGCAGGTGTCCTGAGTTTGATCCCTGGTCAGGAAACTAGGTCCCACATACTGCAACTAAGACTTGGTACAGCTAAATAAATGAATAAAAATAAAATCCTCTGATATTAAAGATTATTTTCCAGCTTTCAGCAATTTCTAAACTATAGACACAGAAATCTCAAAATCTTTGTCAGTGTGCTGCTGTCACAAATCTAGTCTTATGATAAAAATACACCTCTACCACGCATTAATGTTAAAATGTATCCCACTTACTTTAACATGTAGAAGATACATACACGAAAATCCTTTGTACTTTCTCTAACTGAAATAAGAAACTACCAAAGTATCAAAGACCTTAAAATGAACATTTTATGTTAAGATTTGCTTTGTAAAATAGCAAAGAACCTAATGTGAACATTTTACTTTAATATGATTTAAATTTAATCATCTATGTTTCCTATCTAGAATCCTCTTAGAAGATGCTTTCCAAAATCTACTTTTACTATTTATCATTATCACACTAAACAGGCAATACTTATTTTCTAGAAATATTCAAGCTAGCTCTTTAGTAGTTTAACTACTAATTTTAATAGCAATAAGTTAGCAGAAAATAAAGTAAATTGAACTTACCCAAATGAATAGGCAGGGCTAGGTTTCCTCATCATCACCCAGTAACTTATTAAACAAGTTATCAAACTAAGTAAAAAGGCAAATAAATTCAGCATTAGAACAAGAGCTAGAGGACATACAGAAAGAACTTCAGCTTTCAGAATACCTAAGCTGCTAAAAGTTAACAGTGTTCACAGGCTAATAAAAAGTATTCTAATAATTTATAATCTAATCACAATGAACACCCTAACATGTGAGTTTTAACATGGGGAGAAACAGAAGTTGTGATATACCATTAAGAGAGTTAAATAGAATTTAACTTTAAACTCATATTTTCTCTACTCAGTAAGTTATCCACCCTAAATGGTTTCCATAACTGAGCCTGCAAAAAATAACAGTAATTATCAGAATATTAACTTGATTCTAGGCATAAACATTTCTACTTTGATAAATTTTATTTAATCTATGTTAAAAGTTAAATATTAATAACACCTTGACAATATTCTAGATGAGGTAAAGTTATGGTTGCTTTCCAAATATAGTGGAGATTCACTCTAAAACAATTTACTACAGTGTGAAATTCAGTAACAATGATCTGTTTTAGATCCATCAAGAAGATTTAGTTACATGACTGATGAAAAGACATCCTTATAACACCCTATAGCACAGATATTGGAGACATCATTGTCCAAGCACTTTACAATCTTTATTGGAAACATGGGGCTTCCCTGGTGGCTCAGACAGTAAAGAATCCACCTACAATGCGGGAGACCTGGGTTTTATCTCTGGGTTGGGAAGATCCTCTGGAGGAGGGCGTGGTAACCCACTCCAGTATTCTTGCCTGGAGAATCCCCATGGACAGAGGAGCCTGGCGGGCTATAGTCCATTGGGTCTCAAACAGTCGGACACCACTGAATGACTAAGCGCACACACACTGGAAATACGAAACGTCCCCAAAAGCAGGAGCCGACAGGTTGTCTCTCGATCTCACAATCACATACATGCTTTGCAATTATTAATACCCCTCATTTCTTTTCCCATCTACACAGTTCCACTGGGAACTGGTATGCTCTTACATGTTCCTGCTCCCTAGCAGGAACCTACAGCTGACTCATCTATAGGTAGGCAACTGACCTAATGTCTGGGTATTTTTCTGTTGCTATGTAAATGGGATATCTTTTTCCAGCATATCTTCTAATTGTTTTTATTTGTATACATGATTCATGCTGATAATTTTACTTATTTCACAGATTACTTTCCATTAATTAAAGAAAATTTCATACATTCAGTGCAATAAATTCTTTTATTTTTACTGTTTTATTCAAAATAGGACATTTATACAGAAATGTGCATAAAGCACATATGTACATTTTAACAAATAGAAAAAAAGCCACCCATGTAACCACAAATTAAGGTCAGAAGTAAAACAACAGGGAAGTCTTCTGGACGTCTCTTTCTTTTTTTTAAATGAAGTATAGTTGATCGAAAAATTCTATATAAGCTTCAAAACATTAAGGAGAATTTTTAAAACTTACCTAAAAAGATCAAAAATGGTCAGGTAAGTATAGGCAGTTAAAGCTGCAGAACAACAGAAAGATTCATTAAAATGTTACTGAACCCATGGTTACTAAATACAACAAATAATGGCACATGAAAATATAAGAGGTTTTTAAAAACACAGAAAGATATTAAGAGGTTTTACTTTTTAACGAAAACTCAATAAACCTCAAAATCTTATTTATACACTACATAAACTGAAGAACTAATCTATCACAGTAAAAATACCTCACAAAAAGATACATGCACCCAATGTTCACAGCAGCACTATTTACAGTAGCCAAGATATGGAAGCAACCCAAGTGTCCATCAACAGACACACATGCAGGAAGGAATATTACTCATCCATAAAAAAGAATGAATTCTGCCATTTGCAGCAACATGGATAAACTCTAGAGTATATTCTGGTTGAGGAAATAAGTCAGAGAAAGACAAATACTATATGGTATCACTTATATATGAAATCTAAAAAATAAAACAAACAAATGTATTAATATATAGCTTCCTCATCAAGGGAAGTCCCTATAGTAATTCTGAGTGGAGTATTATCTATAAAAATACTGAATCACTATGCTGTACACCTGAAACTAATAACATAAATCAACTATATCTCAATTAAAAAATAAAAAGAAACCTCCATTTTTCAAATAGATTTAAATTTTTGGAAAAAGCTTATTTTAAAAAATGGCTAGCAATTGAACCATATTTTATAGTTTACAAGGTACTTTTGAGGGACTTTACTGGCAGTCTAGTGGTTAAGACTCTGCACTGCCGCTGCAGGGAGCAGGCGATCAATCCCTGGTTGGGGAATTAATATCCCACATGCCAAGCGACACAGCCAAAACAGAATATAGCAAGGTACTTTTGGAATAGATTCCCTCATTTAAATCTTTCAAGTTATATTTCAGAATAATATATTCCATGTTATGGAAGCCATACCTTTATTTAAAATGAGAACAACAAAAGTGAAAATAATAATTAACTATAAAAATAAGAACAGTGACATACCTATACTGTTAGTGGAACTGCACCACATTAGCAGGAAGCCAGTACATGTTAAGTTTATTGCACCAAAGAGCAGTATCTTCCAGGACTGTGAAAAGGAAAATCATTCTTATTTGTACAACACTGATAAACTTCTTTGGTTCACTCAAGTTTTGTGATTCATACTCTAATATTCAAAGGAATAAGCACAACCTGTTTTAAAAAGCTGAAGGGTTACAGTTTCTAAAACTTCCCCAAAAACTCATCAACCAAGTTATTACCATAATATATAAACCTAAAAATATTCAAGAAGGGGAATTATTCAAGAGAAAATAAATTTTGATATATAAATTCTCAAACAGTTGAGAAAATATGACATTTGGATATAATTTTGACTCTATAAACATGTATATGGAGACAATGATAAAACAAATGGGGCAAAATATAAAGCAACTGATGAATCTGAATAAACAGTATAAGGGAATTCCTTATACCAATCTTAAAACTTTTCTGTAAGCTTGCAATTACATCAAAATAAAGTTACCCTGCCCATCCACCCACCAAAAACAGAACAATGCTTGGTTATTTACCAAATAAGTCATAAGAAAGAGGACTGCAAAAAGAGGAGATTACCACAGTTCAGAAGTTCACAGAAAAGGGAGGATTTGAGATACACCTTGAAACAGTTAGGATCTAGTCAGAGGAAGAGAATAGCATTCTAAAAATAAAGGAAGACGAGATCAAGTGAAGTGTTTTTTACTTTGTTCTGCTCCAATCCCTACATAGGGAGACCAACACTTGTTTCAAAGTATAGATGAAATAGTGGAAAGGTTATTATCTGGAAATGTTAAGTTTAAATATATAATTGCTAAGGTCAATTAAGGTATGGGAAAGGTATGGGATAGGATGGTTTTAGAATACAGATGAAAGCTGTAGGTCTAGAAAGGAATACCACCACCAGAAGTGAGAAGGATAAGAAGGTAACTCAAGAGACAGAAATCACAAGGCAGAAAGAAGTGACAGTGATGGAGCACAGAGGTAATAGGCTGCAAATCTAAGGAAGAAACAAGGCCATTTCCTGAAACTAAGGCATATGGTAAAGTAGAACTGGAAACTTAAATACAGAAAAAACCTTCCGAATAGCTGTTATGGTGAATACATTACTGAATCATCAAAAAGAACACAATTACCAGCATGAATTTATGGGAGACACCATTCTCGAACTTCCTCCTCAAGGAGGAGCAAAACCAGAAGAGCAGGTGACATGGGGATGTTAGAAACTTGAGAACTGATAGGACAGGTTAACAGGACAAGGGACTGTATGCCTAATGAGGACATGACTGGACATGGGGCCTAGCCAGGACAGTCAGAAGAGGCAGATAAAGCATGTAATACATGCCGTTCTAATGCCGAATCAAGCTGTTAATCAAACATTTGAGTATCTATTTTGTAACAGATACTGTTTGAGGCACTAGAGATAACAGCAGTGAATGAAACATGGACCTTATAATCCAGGTGGGGTGACAGACAAGAAGCAAATATATAAAGTCAGGTGGTGATAAGTGCTAGGAAGAAAAAATAAAGCACAGCTGAGAACACAGTAATGGAAGACATTAAAGAGCTGCTCATCTAGATAGGGTGGTCAGGAAAGAACTCTCTGATAAGGTGACATGTGACCAGAGATCTGAGAGAGGCGAAGACGCTAAGCATCCAGACATCTCAGAGAGAAAGCGGGAACCACAGCGCAAATACTCTGAGATAAGACAGCAGAGGTGAGAGGAGTCTGGGGCTACATTAAGTAGCGTCATGTATGCTAGGAAAAGAACTGGGATGCATTGCAGGTAAGATGTAACAGTGACTGAGCTTTCATTTTAAAAAGCTCATTCAGCTTTTCGACCTAGAATATACTGCACAGGGGCAAGGATGAAAGTAAGAAGACCATTTAGAATGTGCTTGCAATAAACCATGTGGGGAATGATGGTAGCTTTGAAGGTAGGTGTTAGAAGAGTCAGATTCTGGGTATTACGAGGACAGAGCTGGCAATTACTTATAAAAAAGCTGTGAGGAGTGAAGGAAAGAGAGGGGTAAAGGTGACTCCAAGGTTTCTGGCCTGAGCCGTGTAGTGAAGAAGTGATAGAAAATCAAAGTTCAGGTTTGATCTGAATTTGAGATGGCTATTAGATATTTGGGTGAAAATGTTGAGAGGCCATTATATGTAGGAATTGGAGGCACGGAAGAAGGTAGAGGCTGAGATACAAATACGGGGTCATCAGCATATGGTAGTGAAAGTGTCACCAAGATGGAACGAGGCAAACAAGAGAGGCCAGAGTTCTGTAAGTCCTGGGCACTCCAAACTCAGAAGTCAGAAAGATGGGAGGAGAGTAACAAAGGAGACTGAAAAATAAAGACTAAGAAGTAAGTGGGTCCCCTCCAGGGGGTGCTGGTGGTAAAGAACCCACTTGCCAATGCAGCAGACATAAGAGACGTGGGTTCGAACCCTGGGTCAGGAAGATCCCCTGGAGGAAGGCACAGCAACCCACTCCAGTATTCTTGCTTAGAGAATCCCGTGGATAGAGGAGCCTGGCAGGCTACAGTCCATGGGGTCACAAAGAGTCGGACATGACTAAGTGACTAATACTTTCACACTTTCAAGAAGCAAGTAGGAGGAAAATCAAGGGTGGCAGTTCAGAGTCCAAGTGAATAAAATGCTTTAAGGAGGAAGACTAATTCAAATACCACTGAAGGCCAAATAAGATGGGAAATGAGGATGACCACTGCTTTTGGCAACAGAGGTTATTAGGTACTTGTAAAAGCAGTTTCTGTGGATAAGTGGGGACTAGAGTTAGACTGGTTTTGCTTAACAGAAACAGGGAGAAGAGAAACTGAACAAAGAGAGTAAAGACAATTCTAAACAATTTTGCTTCAAAAGCAAGCAGAGAAAGGAAGCAGCAGCTGAGAGTGGTATTTATGGCACATAATTATGATGTGAGAAGGAGAAAGATTAAAGAAGGAACAACAATGCAAGAGAAGAAGGAATGGTTCTAGGAACACTGGCTCTGAGTAAGGCAACAATGGAGGGACTGGCCTTATGGAGCAGATCAGACAGTTCATTCAAAGAAATGGGAGGGAAGGCAGAGTGTTGGCAGATGTGCTAATGACAGGAAGCAGAAGTTTTCTCCTGATTGCTTCTTTCCCTTCAGAGAAACAGGAAGCAAGACCCAACAGGTACAGTGAAGATGAACAAGGTTTGGGGAGTTTGAGGATAGAAGTGAAAGAAAATGGGATCAAACTGTCAGTTAATAATGGTTCTAGGAACACTGGCTCTGAGTAAGGCAACAATGGAGGGACTGGCCTTATGGAGCAGATCAGACAGTTCATTCAAAGAAATGGGAGGGAAGGCAGAGTGTTGGCAGATGTGCTAATGACAGGAAGCAGAAGTTTTCTCCTGATTGCTTCTTTCCCTTCAGAGAAACAGGAAGCAAGACCCAACAGGTTACAGTGAAGATGAACAAGGTTTGGGGAGTTTGAGGATAGAAGTGAAAGAAAATGGGATCAAACTGTCAGTTAAGAACGTGGGAAATTGAATAATCTAGGAAGATACAGTGTGGGCAGCGCTAATGGCATACTTGATCATGAATTTAAAGTGAGACCAGGGACTTCCCTGGTGGACCAGTGGTTAAGACTGTGCTTCCACTGAAGGGAGCACAGGTTCAATCTCTGGTTGGGAAACTAAGATCCCACCTGTGGCATGGCATGGCCAAAAAAATTTAAAAACAACAACAAAAAAAACCTAAGACCAGTCAGTACAGTTTTGTGTTTAAGGCTACACTCAGTTGCTTGCATTAGGTACAGAGTAGAGTGGACTTAGTAAAATTGAGGATTTGCCAATAAAGTATGATAGACAGAAGACGGGAACAAAGGGGTTGAAGGCATGTGCAAGAAAATGAAAATGATGGACCAGAGAATCTAAATTGATAAGCAAGCAACTGACAATAAGAGATGTGAAAAACAGTGAAAATACAGCAGAGTCAATGAATTGGAGGTCCCGGTAAGAGAAGGGAACTGGAAAGACAAGAGACAGTGACTGATAAGGAAAATGCTTGTAACTGAGACAACAGCAGGATAGTTACTGTGAATGATAAAGCGTATGGCATGATTGGGCTTCCTTGGTGGCTCAGTGGTAAAGAATCTGCCTGCCAAGCAGGACTCGCGGGTTCGACCCCTGAGTCAGGAAGATTCCCTGGAGAAGGAAATGGCAATCCACTTCAGTATATTTGCCTGGGAAATTTCTTGGAGCTAGACATATAGTGGGCTTCACAGGGTCATAAGAGTGTCAGACATGACTTAGTAGCTGAACAGGAGCAGCAGCAGCACTGTATGACCATTGCAGTGGGCAGTTGAGAGGGACACAGGACAAGATTTGTGGTGAGGGACTGACAGGTAAGGATCTTTCACATGAAATATGAAATCTCCAGGAACTAACACAGGAGAAGTAATGAACAGCAATGAGCCAACTGGATATCTTCAGATTTAAATTATGATAGAGGTTATTGCATAATCCAGGTGCTCCTGTATCAGTTTTGTTCCTCCTACCTATTCTGTGGTATACTGTGCTTCACTGAAGTGTGCTTAAAGAACTTCCTGCTTACTTCTGCAATAGAGTTGTTTTCCATCAACATCGTAACTATCTGTTCTCAAGAGAGCATACTAAATGGACTAGATACATAAGTAGGTGAGTTAGTTCTCTACCCTTGGCTCTTG
The DNA here is from genome assembly GCA_006408695.1 of Aepyceros melampus. Classification (NCBI taxonomy): domain Eukaryota; kingdom Metazoa; phylum Chordata; class Mammalia; order Artiodactyla; family Bovidae; genus Aepyceros; species Aepyceros melampus. Next base: position 468,310 of record SJXQ01009455.1, on the reverse strand, counting down.
AAGTTTAACATCTACAGGTGAGAAAATTTCCAAATACTAGGATTACTGGCTTCTGATTATATCCCAAAGTTTTATAAACAGGAGATAAAAGGGTAAAAAACAAAGAAAACAAGCCTTTAGTATCACAAGACATAGTCAATATTATTGCTTCTGCTTATCATGTTACATAAAGCTAGCATTATTTAAAATTTTATTTTATACTTTTATTAAAAGTGTGAGCAAGAGACACAGAGTCACTACCCTCAAGAAACNGCTGGGAGGGATTAGGGGCAGGAGGAGAAGGGGACGACCGAGGATGAGATGGCTGGATGGCATCACAGACTTGATGGACGTGAGTCTGAGTGAACTCCAAGAGATGGTGATGGACAGGGAGGCCTGGCGTGCTGTGATTCATGGGGTCGCAAACAGTCTGACACGACTGAGCGACTGAACTGAACTGAAGTACACAATGCTAGTAACATCTGAGCAGGAATTCAAACCTAGGAGTTTTAGCTTAGGACCAAAATCTCTGCTTTAAAATAGATTGCCTAAGCAATTCTGAACTGGAAAAGCAGTTTCCAAGTAGCTCTAATTTCCAAGAAATTATACCATTTACCTAATTAAAGCTTTATATATAAAAGGTTTGGCAACTATTACTAGAGTTAAACCTCTGAGTTTCTCTCTTAGGCAAAGTACGTGACATCTAGCTAGCTTCCATGGTCCCTGCTAGTATGCAGTATGGTTCTAGCAGAGAAAAAACATGGCAGTGGCAACTACAGAGGGATTTGCCACTCAAGTTCAGGAAACAGTGTAAGAAAGCCTTAACATAAAGGAGAGCTCAACCACATATAGGAAATTAGCCTGAAATAAGGTAGTATCCAACATCAGTAGGAGAAAGTATGGGTTATTCAATAAATGGTATTTGGAAAAAGGCAAAGATGGGTCCTTACTATACTTCTCAATCTAAGTTTTCAAAAATAAAACAATAGAACATTTGAAGAAACTCATGGATGTATAAGAAAGAAAACCCAAGAAAAATAAACTGAAGATCTTTGTTATTACAAAGATAAAGTAATTGTTTCTAGAGAAAAAATATCCTTCACAATCTTCAATGGGTCATACACAATAACGTGACTACTAAGCGGCATGCACTTAAATATTTGGATTTCAACTTTAACAAAACATTTTCCTAGATGGTAAAGGCCACAATCACTATACCACACAGCATTTCTATCTCATTAAAGTTGGCCAATTTGACTCAAACACTGACTTTTCACAGACAGCAGAGGAAATGGGAGTTAACAGATAAAAAATGTGAAGTTTCAGATCCAGTCCAAGCAAAAGTATGATTTGCCTACAGGTAGCATTTAGAAATGGCAACCCACTCCAGTGTTCTTGCCTGGAGAATCCCAGGGATGGTGGAGCCTGGTGGGCTGCCGTCTATGGGGTTGCACAGAGTCGGACACGACTGAAGCGACTTAGCAGCAGCAGCAGCAGCAGCATTTAGAAACATCTCAATAGCTATAAAATGATATATTCCACTTCTTTAAGTTTGACATGTCATTAGTTGTGTTGAGACTCAGAGAAGGCAAAAAATAAAGTATGATTTGCCTACAGGTAGCATTTAGAAATGGCAACCCACTCCAGTGTTCTTGCCTGGAGAATCCCAGGGATGGTGGAGCCTGGTGGGCTGCCGTCTATGGGGTTGCACAGAGTCGGACACGACTGAAGCGACTTAGCAGCAGCAGCAGCAGCAGCATTTAGAAACATCTCAATAGCTATAAAATGATATATTCCACTTCTTTAAGTTTGACATGTCATTAGCTGTGTTGAGACTCAGAGAAGGCAAAAAATAGGCTGAGTGCTAGAAATGTGGCATAACAAAAACAGCAAAATGTTGCTAACTGTGGAGGCCAAGTTATGGCTATATGGGGACTTTATGATATTCTCTCTACTTTTCTGCATGTTTGAAAGTTTACACAATAAAAAGTTAAAGATATACTTTAAAATGTAAAAATAAAGCATCAAGAAAAAGGTATTATCAATTTTGATACCCAAATAAAGATCAATGTATGTGAATAATCTAAGGCTCTGCTAAATCAATTCAGTTAAAAAGGAACAATATGCTATTTTTATCCGAGATGTTAATAAATGTTAATGTTAACAAACATACTTTATTCTTAAAGAATTATGAGTGGGATATTTTGGTCCTAAAGATAAATTCTGCTTACTACTCGTATCCTTGAATATCTTCTAACTTCTAGCTCATTTAAAATTATTTCAGTTAAGTTTCAGGTTAAGCAACTAAGCTTCCCTGGTGGCTCAGAGGTTAAGGCGTCTGCCTGGAATGCAGGAGACCCAGGTTTGATCCTTGGGTTGGGAAGATCCTCTGGAGAAGGAAGTGGCACTCCACTCCAGTATGGGAGGAGCCTGGTAGGCTACAGTCCACTGGGTCGCAAAGAGTAGGATACGACTGAGCGGCTTCACTTTCACTTTTCAAAAGGCAGATGTCGATTTCTGATGCCATTCTGATAGTGAAGGAACAACTACAAATACCCTAGTCTTAATGTCACTCTTTCTAAAATTATATTGGCTCTCCATTGTTATCAAAATAAACACCAAATTTTACAACCTGGAACTCAATGTGTTCAGTGAGTTAGCCTGTTTCTCTCCATTTTCTCTCTTGCTCAATTTCCACTATTGAGGAAACTGCTCTCCTCAATTTCCACTATATTGGTGTACTCCTTGTCTCATGATCATATTGAAAATTCTAGAGTGACAGGGTCAGACTTGTCTAACCCAGGCACTAATAGCCCTGTAGCACTTAGCAAGTTATCTGACCTTTCTGATTCCTTACCCAGAAGAGAGTAATGAATAGTAGACTAAGAGACTGGAATAAAGAGACAAAGTACTCAGTTCACTGGTTCACTTCCTGCAAGAAGCAATATTAGGTTATTTAAATGACAAATTTTTTTTTAATGCCACTTGCTTTGTAATTCACCACAGGCTAGCCTTCATATTGTCATCTTGCGTGCTAAGTTCATTTTCAGTAACTTCACCAATGACAAGGGCTATATTTTCCCAACATTCTCTAAGACAGCACTATGCTTTGCACATAGTATATGTTATTAAAATAAATAATGGGAAATTTAAAAAATAAAACTTAAATGCTAGTATTTCCCTTATTACTAATGTTTCAAATATAAAAGTTTACTGCCAAGGTTACTTATTCATCATTCTCTGAAACAATATTTATTGAAAACTTCCTCTGGGCCAGGCACTGTACAAAAGACTCTGGGAATATGACAGTGAATACGTAGGTTTGCTCTTAAAGAGCTTATAGCCTAGGAAGTGAGAAAGATAAGCAGGTAAATACATAATTATAACAGTCTGCTAAGGGCTACAAATGTTATTGGTAAAAACCAGCCTCATAGGAGCCTAAAGGAGGCACCTGATAGGACCTTGAATACGACAGAAAGGCTCAGGAAAGAGACTAAAAGACACATAAGGGATGGAGAACGATTCTGGCAAATAGAACAGTACATATTAATTCAGTGCAAAGGTCTAATTCTTAAAGCACAATCCGCAAGCTGTTCCTGGTAGCTGGAATATGGATATATGTATGTATGGGTGAAAAAAACCTGCAAAGCTAAGAAGCTAGACTACAGATGTCTTTGCTTGCCATACTAAACAGGACTTTAGCTTGTGGGCTAAAGAAAAAAGAAAAGAAAGGAAGAATTTTAAGCAAGAGACTGTTATGGTCAAGTTTTAGAAACTTAACTCTGCTACACAGTGGTGAATGTTCTGATGTTGAACACAGAGGCTATTTGGTCAGCCAAGAGTAAACTTTTACCTACTTTCTACATGTTTAAGCTTACAGGAAATTTAGAAAATATTTAAGTAGATAAATAAGACATTTTCCCCACCATATCCACTCAAGGAAAAAACGGAATGACAATGCTTAGACACAGAAACATTGTTGTTTTGTTATATACAGGCTATCAATAAGAGTGCCATAAATTTTTCTGATAAAATGGTGTGTACCTCTTTTGACACTGAAATCACAATCCACTGCTTACCCTTAGATAAAATTCAGAGAGCTATATACTTGATTTATGAACGAATAAAATAACTAACTTGTCTAACAAAATGTAAACACCACATTCCTAAAGCCCTAAGGTATACTGGGATCTACAAACGGACCAAAAAAGCTGCAATAAGAGGAACGACCGACACCTTGACTTTCGCCAATCTTTGGCCTTCTGAAAGTTGTGCTGTATCCGGCTATCTGCACTCAATAAAACCAATCTGGAGAGTGGGGCGTCAGCTTCAATAGCCTATTAATATGCTGTTCATTAATGCAACGTTATCATCACTGCTGTAAGCATCACTACTACGGTCGTTGCTGCTGTGGACTTGTTTTCAGACCTTTTGTCGCTGTTGTGGTTACTGACACCAGCAAAGACTTTTATTTCTATGTCAAGGATATTACGGCAGGGAGAAGTCCTCATCAGAACCGAAAAGTCGGTGTGAAGCGATGCCGGGGTCCCGAGAGGCAGAGGAACCGGGTGAGGGAGCGAGGGGGCATCAGAGCTCTGAGGGCACTCTCTCCGACGCTAGAGGCTCCTTCCGGGGACCTCGAGCATAATTCTAACGACCCAGAAGCATTTTTAGGCTTCAGCTGAAGCATTTTTAGGCCGCTTCGGAACCAGAGAGAATAAGAAGAATCACAAAAGAAACCCTCATTCCCCTGGCCAACTCACCATGATAAGGAGCGGCACAGCTCCCACCGGAAGACGCTCTGGGAGCTGGTAGTTCCCTGGAGCGGAAGGGGCGTGGACATCAGAGGCCGATTGGTTGCGAGCGACGCGGGGGGGCGGAAGTGCGTGCACTGGCCTCCTGGTCCCGCGCTCCACTTCCCGGCTGCCCCTGCGTCCCATAGAGGCGCAGGCGGCGGCTAGAGCGACTCTTCCAAGCTGGCGGAGGTCTGGTTGCAGATTTGCCAGCTGAGGTCTTTAGGTTTAGGGGCAATTTGTTTGTAAGAAGAATTTCTTTGAGTCCTGAAGCGCTTTGAGCTACGTTGTGTTTTTTAATTTTTTCAATACCTTATGAAATAGGTAACATTCCCATTTTTCAAGTGAGTAAACAGGATCGAGAAACTTACCCAGAGACATACCTAGTTTGCCGTAGTAGCTGCTGCTCAGGCCGACTGACAGTATTATGTGGTAATTCCTAAAATAATACTTAAATTTTATAGGATTGATTTTACTTTAAAAGGAAAATAAAACACATTGAAGTATAATCCTTTCAGCAAAAATTGAATATGGAACACGTGTGTATCAGGTACCGCTCTCATGAAAAGGATACCTTGTGGTCGTGGTTAAGTAGCTAAATCGTGTCTAATTCTTGCGACTCCAAGGCTCCTCTGTCCATCTGATTTTCCAGGCAAGAATTACTGGAGTGGGTTGCCATTTCCTTCTCCAGATACTCTAGTAAGAAGAGGCAAAACAGGGAGGAGGAGATTCTTTAACTATATTGGTAAGTAGTGCCATTTAGAAAATGGGTAATAGTAGAGAGTAACTGCGGAGAAGGCAATGGCAACCCACTCCAGTACTCTTGCCTGGAAAATCCCATGGACGGAGGAGCCTGGTAGGCTGCAGTCCAGGCGGTAGCAAAGAGTCGAACACGACTGAGCGACTTCACTTTCACTTTTCACTTTCATGCACTGGAGAAGGAAATGGCAACCCACTCCAGTATTCTTGCCTGGAGAATCCCAGGGATGGGGGAGCCTGGTGGGCTGCCGTCTATGGGGTAGCAGAGAGTGACACGACTAAGTGACTTAGCAGCAGCAGCAGCAGCAGCAACAGAGAGTAACTGAGTCGCTGATTTAAAGAGATAGTCACAGAAAGCTCTGAGAAGATTAAATTTGACTTTCAAATGACAAGTCTTTTTGTGAAGATTTTGCAGGCAGAATAAGTAGTGCAAAACTCAAGTAAGTGTGTTTTAAGATCTGAAAGAAGGTAGTGTGTCTGGAGCGTTGTCCTTGAGGGGAAGAAATGAAGAGAATATCGAAGTGGTAAATAGGGGCCAGATAAAGCAGAAATTTCTAATCAGGGTTAAAGAGCTTGCTTCAACCCACCCCTCACCCCACCTCTCCCCGAGTGAGACAGAAAGCCAGGGGACAGTTTTTACAACGGAGTGACCTGCTACATTTTGGCTGTAGTATGCAGAATGGATTGTAGTTGGAAGATAATGGCTAACATTTATTAAAGCACTTATGTAGTAGGCACCAAGTGCTTAAAGTGTATTAGCTCATTTAATCCTTATATTATCCTTTCTGGCTTCCCATGCTAAAGCTGAAACTCCAGTACTTTGGCCACCTCATGCAGGAGTTGACTCATTGGAAAAGACCCTGATGCTGGGAGGGATTGGGGGCAGGAGGAAAAGGGGACGGCAGAGGATGAGATGGCTGGATGGCATCACCGACTCGATGGATGGTGAGTTTGAGTGAACTCTGGCAGTTGGTGATGGACAGGGAGGGCTGTTGCTGCTGCTGCTAAGTCGCTTCAGGAGTGTCTGACTCTGTGCGACCCCATAGTCGGCAGCCCACCAGGCTCCCCCATCCCTGGGATTCTCCAGGCAAGAACACTGGAGTGGGTTGCCATTGCCTGCCATGCTGCAATTCATGGGGTCCCAAAGAGTCAGACACAACTGAGCGACTGAACTGAATTGAGTAGCTCAGCTGGTAAACAAACCGTCTGCAAATACAAGAAAGCCCTGTTCAATTCCTGGGTCAGCAAGTTACGCTAGAAAAGGGATAAGCTACTGACTCCAGGATTCTTGGGTTCCCCTGGTGGCTCAGATGGTAAAGAATCTGCTGCAGTGCGGGAGACCTGGGTTCGATTCTCCGGTTGGGAAGATTCCCCTGGAGGAGGGCATGGCAACCCAGTCAGTATTCTTTCCTGGAGAATCCCCATAGATGGAGGAGCCTGGCAGGCCACAGTCCATGTGGTCACAGAGTCCAACAAGACTGAACGCTAAGCACAGCCTGGCATCCCTTTGATACAGGTACTGCTGTTAGCTCCTGCTTGGAAAACGGTGTGTCAGGGTCAAACAACTAGTCAGGGGTGGAGCTGGAATTTGGGACAACCTAGTTTTAAAGCCTTACCAGCTATCTTGTACTTGCTACTCTTGGATAAGATTAGCATGGAGAAGGCAAATTAGAATATTATTGCTTCACTTACACTGAGCAAATCATTTTTGATTCTTGAAGTTTCTTTCCAGTCTTTTGAATTTTAACAAAACTGAAATCAGACAGTTTGGTTCGGTTCGGTTCAGTTGCTCAGTCGTGTCCGACTCTTTGTGACCCCATGAATCACAGCACGCCAGGCCTCCTTGTCCATCACCATCTNATGATGTCCATGTGTAGAGTCTTCTCTTGTGTTGTTGGAAGAGGGTGTTTGCTATGACCAGTGCATTTTCTTGGCAAAACTCTATTAGTCTTTGCCCTGCAGTACATATTCTTTATAGTTTGCCTACTTCGTGTAAGGACATACTGTGACTTTTTCTCATGTCTTTTCTATAGTTTTAGTGCCTTAGGAAATTCAGTCATAGGCATGTGCCTAATATCAATTGTGTGTATGTGTTGTGCACATCTGTGGATGTGCACAGTCACTGTCAAGTTTGACTCTGCAAACCCATGACTGTAGCCCACCGGGCTCCTCTCTCCATGGAATTTTCCAGGCAAGAATACTGGAGCAGGTTTGCCATTTCCTCCTCCAGGGGATATTCGTGGCCCAGAGATCAAACCCATGTCTCCTGCACTGGCCAGTGGACTCTCACTGTGCTGCCTGGCTATCAGTATAGTTAGCTAATTCCTTATTGATGAGCGTAACGTGGTTTAAAGGCAATAAAAATAAATCTGCCGAGCTCTTTTAAGAAGGAGAAAAGAAGACTCCAATACAGGGAATTGAGTAATTGGTATAAAATCATAGGAAACAGCTACACAAAAGATCACAGTGAAACTGAAGACGTGAACAACTCTATATACCTAGTAGATCTAACACGTCTAGGATACACCATCCAATTTCCATCTGGTGGAAATTAAAAGAAGCATATTCTTAGTCAATGGGACAAAGAAGAAATCACAAGAGAACTTAGAAAATACATTGAGACGAATGAAAATTAAAACAATATACTGAGACTTACTGGATGCAGCAGAGGCAGTCCTTGGAGGGAAGTTTATAGCTGTAAATGCCTATATTGAAAAAATTAGAAAAATCTCAACAACCTAACCTTCCACTTTAAGAAACTGGAAAAAGAAGAGCAAACTAAACTAAAAGCAAGCACAAAGAAGGAAATAAAGAGACTTTCCTGGCAGTCTAGTTGTTAAGACTCCATGCTGTCTCTGAAGGGGGTGTAGGTTTGATCCCTGCACAGGTACACTAAGATCCCACATACCAAAGAAAACACAAAAAAAGCAGCCACCTTAAAATATGGCATGTTGAACAGACTAAGACAGTGAAGAATTTAGAAGACAGGAGTGATATGTGTGCTCGTTGCTTTTTGCCTATATTGAAAAAATTAGAAAAATCTCAACAACCTAACCTTCCACTTTAAGAAACTGGAAAAAGAAGAGCAAACTAAACTAAAAGCAAGCACAAAGAAGGAAATAAAGAGACTTTCCTGGCAGTCTAGTTGTTAAGACTCCATGCTGTCTCTGAAGGGGGTGTAGGTTTGATCCCTGCACAGGTACACTAAGATCCCACATACCAAAGAAAACACAAAAAAAGCAGCCACCTTAAAATATGGCATGTTGAACAGACTAAGACAGTGAAGAATTTAGAAGACAGGAGTGATATGTGTGCTCGTTGCTTTTGGGGTGTAATTACTCCAAGGCTTTCTCAATGCAAAGAACATCTACATTTCTTCATCTACTTTTATATGTCTTAAATTATGAATTCATATTCTTAAATCCAATTCCAACCCAACCATACAAGTTTCATTCTTTTGTATTCATAACTCCTCTCTGCAACAGTGAGAAACATGGTTCCAATAGGAGTAATGTACATTGACTTATTTGATCAAGTCTCCTCTATGCAAGCAGTTTGTCATCTGTGCTGACACCGTTACTCAATATATACACCTCTCTATTCTTGAGAATTGATTCCTCATTCCAGATTGCCCCCACCCATATAAATTACTCCCTCAGACTAAATGTCCATTATTGTAGACACCCTCCTCGTCCCACTTGGTCTATGACATCCCACGTATGTTGCTTTTCCTCATTGCAAAGCCTGCCCTGAACCACGGTGCAGAAAAGAACTAAAATAGCAGGGCTGAGATTGCTATCCTTTGAAAGGCCTTGCCACTTTGGCTCCTAGTTGGCATCTGGGAACTTGGATTTGGGGGAGGGTTTCCACTATTCCTGATAATGGTTCACTGTGCTTAACAGGGATAGGCCTAATGTTTTCACAGATGTCATAACAGTTCTGGAGGAATTAAGCACATCCTGTGTAACTCCATTCGAGAGGACTCTTCCGAGCCAGTCTTTGGTTTCCTCCCATCGATGGAGGAGCCTGGTAGGCTGCAGTCCATGGGGACGCTAGAGTCGGACACGACTGAGCAACTTCACTTTCACTTTTCACTTTCATGCATTGGAGAAGGAAATGGCAACCCACTCCAGTGTTCTTGCCTGGAGAATCCCAGGGACGGGGAAGCCTGGTGGGCTGCCGTCTATGGGGTCGCACAGAGTCGGACACGATCAAAGCGACTTAGCAGCAGCAGCAGCAGCAGCAGACTTTGTGCCATATCCTTGTTCCCTTTGCTGAGTAAGAGATGCACCACCATCCATCTGCCTTAATACTACAATTGTACAACTTTATGTACAATAACCTTATTTCAACATAATTCCATTTACTGTCCTCTCCCATCCTTTGTGCTGTTATCTACTTTACTTCTACATATATTATAAATACCACACTGTAAACTTTTCTAAAAAACTGATAGGTATTTAGAAACATAAAGGAAAAATTACCTTTTGTATTTACTGACAGTTATATCATTTCCAGGTATGACCTAAATCAAATCCATTAAGATTATACAGTGGAAATGACAAATATATTCAAGGGATTAGAGCTGATAAGAGTGCGTGAACTATGGATGGAGGTTCGTATTTTTCTACGGGAGTGAAAGTAAAGTGAAAGTTGCTTAATCGGGTCCAACTCTTTGTGACCCCATGACAGAGTCCATTAAATTTTCCAGGCCAGAATACTGGAATGGGTAGCCTTTCCCTTCTTCAGAGGATCTTTCCAACCCAGGGATCAAACCCAGGTCTCCTGCATAGAAAGCAGATTCTTTACCAGCTGAGCCACAAGGGAAACCCCATTGTATAGGAGGTGGTGATCAAAAACCATACCCAAGAAAAAGAAATGCAAAAACACAAAATGTTGTCTGAGGAGGCCTTACAAATAGCTGACAAAAGAAGAGAAGTGAAAGGCAAAGGAGAAAAGGAAAGATTTTTCCATCTGAATGCAGAGTTCCAAAGAATAGCATGGAGAGATGAGAAAGCCTTCCTAAGTGATCAATGTGAAGAAATAGAGAAAAACAATAGAATGGGAAAGAGGATCTCTTCAAGAATACTAGAGATAGCAAGGGAACATTTCATGCAAAGATGGGCACAATAAAGGACAGAAATGGTATGGACCTAACAGAAGCAGAAGATACTAAGAGGTGGCAAGAATACACAGAACTATACAAGAGATAATGACCCAGATAACCACAGTGGTGTGATCACTCACCTAGAACCAAACATCCTGAAGTGCAAAGTCAAGTGGGCCTTAGGAAGCATCACTATGAACAAGCTAGTGGAGGTGATAGAATTCCAGTTGAGCTGTTTCAAATCCTAAAAGACGATACTATGAAAGTGCTATACTCAATATGCCAGCAAATTTGGAAAACTCAGCAGTGGCCACAAGACTGGAAAAGGTTAGTTTTCATTCCAATCCCAAAGAAAGGCAATGCCAAAGAATGTTCAAACTACCACACAATTTCACTCATTTCATATGCTAGCAAAGTAATGCCCAAAATTCTCCAAATGAGGCTTCAATGTACAGGAACCAAGAACTTCTTGATGTTCAAACTGGATTTAGAAAAGGCAGAGGAGCCAGAGATCAAACTGCTAACAGCCATTGGATCATAGAAAGAGCAAGCAAATTCCAGAAAAACATCCACTTGTTTCAATGACCATGCTAAAGCCTTTGACTGTGTGGATCACATCAAACTGTGGAAAATTCTTAGAGATAGGAATACCAGACCACCTTACCTGCCTCCTGAGAAACCTGTATACAGGTGAAGAAGCAACAGTTAGAACTGGACATGGAACAATAGACTGGTTTCAAACTGGGAAAGGAGTACATCAAGGCTGTATATCGTCACTCTGCCTATTTAACTTATATGCAGAGTACATCATTGAAATGCCAGGCTGGATGAAGCACAGGCTGGAATCAAGATTTCCAGGAGAAATACCAATAACCTCAGCTATGCAGATGACTCCATCCTTATGGCAGAAAGTGAAGAGCTAAAGAGCCTCTTGATGAAGGTGAAAGAGGAGAGTAAAAAAGCTGGCTTAAAACAATATTCAAAAAACTAAGATCATGGCATCTGGTCCCATCACTTCATGGCAAATAGATGGGGAAACAATGGAAACAGTGATAGACTATTTCTTTGGGTCCCCAGATCACGGCAGATGGTGACTGCAGCCATGAAATTAAAAGATGCTTGCTCCTTGGAAGAAAAGCTATGACATCATATTAAAAAGCAGAGACATCACTTTGCCAACAAAGGTCTTTATAGTCAAAAATAGGTTTTTCCAGTAGCAACGTATGGATGTGAGTTGGACCATAAAGAAGGCTGAGCACCGAAGAATTGATGCTTTTGAACTGTGGTGTTGGAGAAGACTCTTGAGAGTCCCTTGGACTGCAAGGAGATGCAACCAGTCCATCCTAAAGGAAATCAATTGTGAATATTCATGGGAAGGACTGATGCTGAAGCTGAAGCTCCAATACTTTGGCCACTTTGGGAAGAAATGACTCATTGGAAAAGACGCTGATGCTGGGAAGACTGAAGGCAGGAGTAAGGGGATGACAGGTTGAGATGGGTAGATGGCATCACTGACTCAATGGACATGAGTTTGAGCAAGTTCTGGGAGATGGTGATGGACAGGGAAGCCTGGCATTCTGCAGTCCATGGGGTGGCTAACAGTGGGACAAGACTGCGTGACTGAACAACATCATTTCCAAAGTCCTTAAATCCTTCCTGGAGATGTGGATTCCTTTGGAGGATTCCTTTTCATCAGCCCAAAGAATTTCTTAGATACTTCGCCTGGTGGTCCAGTGGTTAAGACTCTGAGCTCCCAATTCAGGGGGCCCAGGTTTGATCCCTGGTCAGGGAACTAGATCACATGCCACAATGAAGATAAAAGATCCCGAGTGCACAACCAAGACCTGAAGCAGCCAAATAACTATTTTTACAAACAGGCTATTCTCTTACTTTTTGTACAACTAGAATGAGTTTTATGTATTTTGAACCTTCTAAGTAAACAAAGTTTTAGGTTACCTTTTATTCTTGCACTTAGTTTTTAAACTGATGCAGTGTTGAGTTCCAGTGTTGTTGAGAAGATGGTTGGATGGCACCATCAACTCAATGGACATGAGTTTGAGCAAACTCTGGGAGATGGTGAAGTACAGGGAAGCCTATTGTGCTGCAGTCCATGGGGTCGCAATGAATCAGACACAATTAATCGACTGAACAACAAATGCTTCAGGTGTTATAGTCAAGTGATTTCAGTTATGTATTCTCTTTCAGATTCTTTTTGATGATATGTTATTGTAAGATATTGAATATAGTTTCCTATGCTACAGAGTAGGTCCGTTGTTCACCTTTTTTTTTACATAGTATTGTATAATTTTTACACTTTAAAAATGTCACTCCATCATTTCCTGGATTCCACTGTTTCAAATAAAGTTACCCACCACTTTTGCTTTATTCAAGTGTAATGTCATTTCCCTTTGCTGGCTGCTTTTGATATTTGATTTGGTTTTGTGCATGTGTGTGTTTTGCAAAGGATGTACTCAGATGTGATCTCAGTTGCATTTATTCTGCTTGGAGTTCACTGAACTTCTTGGACCTGTAAGTTGATGTCTTCCAACAATTTTGGGAAATTCCAGGCATGACTGCTTCCAATATTTCTGTTGCCCCATTCTCTCCCTGTCCTCTTTTGGACCTCAAAGTACATGTACATTAGACCGATTCTGTCCCACAGGTCTGAAATCTGTTTATTTCTCTGTGCTTCACTTTGATAATTATATTAACTGCCTTCCTGTTTTCTTATCTCTAATGCACCCAGTTTACTGTTAAGCCCACCCAGTGATTTTTCAAATTTCAGACACTGTCATTCATTTCATAATTTATAATCACAGGCTTTCTATTTGGTTTTCAGTTTCTATTTTTCTGCTAGAATCCTAATCCATTAATCCATCATTTTCCCTTGTAAAATGTTTAATATATTTTAAAGCTCTTAAATAATTTTGTTAATTACAAAATAGTCATCTGTGTTTCTGCTTCTATAGATTTTCTGTTGATTATGGATCATACAGTTTTTCTTTATATGCTTATTATTTTTGCTGGGCTTTGTGAATTAATATGTTGTAAAGGCTCTGGATTCTGTTTTAACAATGTTTTATTCTGGCTAGCTGTTAAATTACTAACGGATAACCTTGATGTTGTGAAAGCCTGATTTTAAGCTTTGTTTCAGCAAGTTTCTTCCAGTTGTGCCCAGAGTTCTAAAGTACAGCCCTTATTCTAGGATGCTGTCCTTCCTCCTAAGCCATGGCCCTTTTCGGATGTCAATGGAAAACCAGAGTGCTTACTAGACCCCTCTTACTGGAATTTGAATTTCAAACTCTATTCATCCAGCAACTGCTACAACTACTCTGGATTTCAACTATTGCTTTCTCCTGGATTCTTTTGACTGTCACACTGCACAGGTATAATTTCAGAATTCAACAAGCAATTGAAAAGAATTTTCAGGCAGATTTTGGGACTTAGATCTCTCCTTTTCAAAATTTCCCTCCCAACTTCACACTGTTTAGAAGCACTAAATGACTCCTCAGCTCATTAAGACTGTCATATTCCCTTGAATTCTATTTCCAAGCACAGTGCGGATGCTGCAAGTTGCTCTCATGGTGAAACCCAGTTAATGTGGATTTCTTCTAATATGACTTTGTGCTGTTTTTGCCCATTTTTGACTGCTCTCTAGTCTTCTAATCACAGCTTTTTATATTTTATTCAGAGTTTGTAATTGTTATTGGCAAGAGTCAGTTCAATACAAGCTACTCCTTCAATACCAGACTACAACCTCTGATATCTCAAAAAGTTTCAAATAAATTAAAGGCAAAATAAAGTTTATAATTTATTTCCAATCCATTAGGATAAAAACCCACTTATGCAGCTGAATCTTTTAATTCATTTCTTCTGAGAAAAGTACAAAAGACCAGAGTAAAACTGAGACAAGTATTTGAAGGAAAATCCTTTGACTCAAAGTCCAAAAACAAACTGTAAATGGTTCATTCTACCAAAAGAATTAGTTTTTGTACAAAATATAATGAAGTTTACACTATAAACAAAGACGGCTGTATATTAAATTAGAGTTCTAGTATCTGCTTTTCCTCCAATTCTTTCCAAGCACAAAGCATATTTGCAAGTCAGAAACCTAATAACCTCATTTGGTAGACTGTCTTAGAATAAGCTTTTACCCTTAATATATCTGGAAAGATAGTACTGATTCTTTCCATTGGCTCAAAGTCCAGTACATCAGTAAGTTTTAATTTAGTTTACAAAACTCTGCCATAGTAACATGAAGAGCACACTAAGGTTTAAACATTACCTTTTACTGAATAATATGACACAGAGCTCAATGCAAAATCTACAAGGTCACAATCTAATATTATTTCGGAAATCCTCAGCAACTTCTATCTTTATTGAAAAAGATCAAACCAAAACCTTACACGTCCTACCATATAATTACTCTACTTTTATGGCCATTCTATGAGAGAAACACAACTTAAAATAAAACTTAGGTCATGTAAGTCAAAGAAAATTGTTCTCTAGCACTAAGTTCAATTTCAGACTTGATCGGGAAATTAACTTCCATAGATGGATGTGCATACAGTAGTATAATTCTGACTCAATGTTTATGACAATATTAATTTGTTATGTAACATGTGAAGTCTGTTATCTAAAACTTTTCCCAATAAAGGAGCTACAATTAATGTATATAGTGTGACAATTTTAAAGGAGTTTGTAGTTTAAAAGTTGTAAGTTTAAAGCCCATGGACTTTTAATACAATTTACCAGTTATCAATAATCTTTTTCCAAATGAAAATTTAAAAATGAAATTTTATGAGCTTTATTGAAAATGTTTTAATTTGGGATGTTCATCATACTTATCGTGTATATTTTCATCATTTTCCATTATCAGTATTTTATAATGGATGCTATAATGTTTGAGACCTTAAAAAGATACTACTTATGACCTAAAATATCATGGTTTTGGCTTAAAAAATTTTTTTTTCTATTTATCTCAACCCTCATTTTTATTATCCAGGGAGTTCTATGATTAGAGGAGACATGATTTAAGTTATAACTACAAACAGCATATAATCATACATCTTCTAAATTTAGATAAATCTTTAGGATAAAAAAGAGTAAAGTTAAGAAGAATGTATGTCTTCATTATAAAATTCTTATCTAGTGGGGGCAAGTTAACTTTAATATATTTTCTCAAAACCAGAGATATTTTTCCTAAAAAAAAAAAAAAAAAATTCATTACTACTATAAAATTATTCTTTCCACCCATGACATTTTACATAAAAGCACCAAAGACGATTTCTGTAAACAAACTTTTAACCAGTAAACTAATGGCAAATATCCATTTGCCTTTATTACAATATTTAGAAGGCCTTGATATGAGTCTCTACTTCCTACAAGGACATTTTTGTAACAAAAACCCACACATACAAACAAGTAATGGAATTACTGTACATATTTGGGGAACAAAAGGCAGATTAACAGACTAAAACTTTTTAGTTAACAAAGTGAGCACAAGAAACCTATAAAATGTATGCAATGTATAAAAATTCAGTAATTTTTTAAAGTTTCATTGGAGGGATTAATAAAACATGGTAGATCCACTGGCTTGTAATTATCCTGTAAACAGTAAGAAAGTAATAAGCAATAAATTAGAAATGTCTTCGCTCCCAGTATTTCCCTTCTCTTGCACAGGAACCACTTTCATAGTGGTTAAAATTGGCTTTCTTAAATATTAGACTAATTCTAGCAGAAAATAAATTCCATTAGGAATAAGTTAACAGTCTACAATAATTTCTGACAAACATATTAGAAAAAAATAACTACATATCACAGGAGGACTGGTCTACAGGTTGTATGACAGAGTATCTGAAAACTTCAAAATTTCTCCTTCTCCTTCCACTACATTTGTTTTGTTTTGTTGCTATCGTATTGCTCTCCAAACTGTTTGGTAGAAAGGTAATAGAAAAAATAAAAAGTGAAAAGAAAACATTTTTAATGTCTGTAGATGTATGAAGAAGAAAAAACCCTTCAAAATTCTTTTTCCTACTACTGTTACATAGGAAAAAGTTTCATTTGGCACACAACTTTTAAAAAGAAAAGAAAAGAAACAGTGTTTGGCATTCCAATCACCCACAGTAAAGACAACAGCAGGAAATGAAAACAGGAAAAATGACTATTTTAAGAAAAGATGTCAGAAGACAAACCACCAAAGGCTCTGTGTCTTCTACCATTCACCGTCTCTGGAATACTTTCATCTGCAACATAATATACAAATTACTATTTACATTACGATTATATTGGTAAAGAAGACCAGATTCAGTTTTTTTGTGTTCTGACTTACAGTGCCCATTGGGATATCCGTGACCAGTAAGCCAAGAAGGCCTTAAACAAAAATATTCCATTTGCATTGTATACTTTATTTAAATTTATTTTATGGTTCATCTTCTGGGGTGCACAAGTAATTGTAAGACTCTGAAAAGTCCTGTAAACTTAGGCTGACTTTCCGTAGCTGATAAAACTATTCGTCGAAGACGGTATGTTTTTCTCTTGAAAAGTAAACATTCTGCAGGCTTACACAGTGGTATCTCCAAAGTCCTTGTTCCAACGTATGTATGCTTCTAACGTTTGAGGGCTCACACTGCGTTTTATCTTTTTTAAGGATTCGGTGAAGTCAGATAATCGAATATTTCTCATCTAGATTTAAAAAAAGCACACAATACAAATGATTATCACATATACAACAGCCGACCCAATGGTGGCTAAAAATGCTTTGTTTATTAATGTTAAAATATATATAGACGTATTCTTCGAAATCATGCCAATCATCTTATTTTACATGTTAGTATATATTAAGTACGTTTCCTATTTAAGAAATCCTACCAAATAATATACTTTCATTTCATGTGTTTGGCTTCTTAGGTATTAACATTTTAAATCCCAGTATTTTCGCACTATAAAAACAAAACACAATCATTGCAGAAAACTATAGACAAAATATTTGCAATCAGAAAAAATAAACACAATCCCACTACTCAGATATACAACCACTATTTGGGTTATCTCCTTCCAATTTTTTTTCTGCATAGTTTCATGAAATTTTACATTCTCAAGTCTCACTCACCACAAGCATACTCTAGCTAAATTCATGTTTCTCAGAAAGGGAAAAGGAGTTTAAAAGATGCATGTTGGACTCTGAAGGAAATATTGCTCTTAATACAACATGGAGGATGCTTATGTCTAAAATTTTATTATTATTGCTTGTAATATATTTTCATATTAATTTGGTCTTATCTTCTCAGATTTTTAATTGGTTTTGAGAATATAGAATAAAACAAAAATGAGTTAATAAATACCTAATTTTTACCGAAGCATTTTTAAAAGACAAAATGGAATCTGGCACAAAGTGGTCAATTAAAAATTATCACATATTTACATGTATATTTTGCTCCCAAATAAGAACTGGAGACAAAATTTCAATTGATACTTATCTGTATTTTTTTAATTTACATTTTAAATTTTATTTATTTATGGCTGTGCTGGGTCTTCACTGGTGCGTGAGAGCTTCCTCTAGTTATGGAGAGTGGGGGCTACTCTTGCAGGCCCTAGAGCATGCAGATTTTAGTAGTTGTTACACACAGGCTTAGTTGCTTCCCAGCATGTGGGCTCTTCCTGGGCCAGGGATCAAACCCATGTCCTCTGCACTGGCAGGTGGATTCTTATCCACTGCGCCACCTGGGAAGTCCTAAAATTTATTTTTAATTGGAGGATAACTGCTTTGCAGTGTTGTTAGTTTCTGCCATACATCAACATGACTCAGCCACAGGTATACATATGCCACTCCTCTTGAACCTCCTTCCCACCTCCCAGCCCTCTAGCACCAAGTCGAGCTCCTTGCGTCATACAGCACATTCCCACTGGCTACTATTTACGTACGGTAATGAATATGTTTCAATGCTACTCTTTGAGTTTGTCCCATCCTCTCCTTCCCCTGCTGTGGTACACAAGTTTGTTCTCTATGTCTATGTCTCTATTACTGCCCTACAAATAGGTTCATCAGTACCATTTTTCTAGATTTCATATGTATGCATTAATGCATGGTATCTGTTATTCTCTTTCTGACTTACTTAACTCTGTAAAACAGGCTCTAGGTTCATCTACCTCACTAGAACTGACTCAAATTCGTTTCTTTTTATTGGCTAATATTCCATTGTATATATGTATACAACTTCTTTCTCCATTCATCTGTTGATAGACATCTAGATTGAGTATATTCTTTTTATTACTCTTATAAAACCCAATCTAACTACTTCATATCCTCTCTAGTATCAACACTGCATAGATTAAGAAAATCAGTAAGAAAATAAAATGGATTTCCTTGATTTCTATAAAAGGTTGCCGTTATTTAGTATTTATGTATTTTTAAATTAGGGCTTCCGTGGTGGCTCAGATGGTAAAGAATCTGCCTGCATTGCAGGAGACCCAGGTCAGTTATTTAATGGACACTTATACTGTAGAATTTCATGGACAGAGAAGCCTGTTGAGCTACAGTCCATGGGGTTGCAAAGAGTCGACAATGACTAAGTGACTAACACTTTCACTTTTTTAATGCAGTATTCACTATTGCCAGACTTTCAGTGCTTTATAAACATCAACTCATAAGCCAGGACTAATAGCTAAAAGCTGTTACCAAATTATTAATATTAAGACCATTAGGTTAAAAATAAATTGCACAAAAGTATACAGTAGAAGCAAAAACTTGAACAATGTAACCAGACACACATTATTAGTGGAATGATCACAAAAAGGTACCATCATGTTATTTTTTATAATTTAGTAGTTTTAAGTTTTAGTACTATTAAAATTTAGGGACTTCTCTGGTGGTCCAGAGGTTAAGAATCTGCCTTTAATGCAGGGGACACAGATTCGATCCCTGGTTAGGGAACTAAGATCCCATATGCTGCAGAGCAACTACTAACGCCCGTGTAGTCTGGAGCCCATGTGCCACAACTATTGAGCCTACACACCACCACTAGACAGTCTGTGCACCACGATGGAAGATCCCACGGGGGGCAAGGAAGATCCTCGTGCCACAATGAAGACCCAACACAGCCAAATAAATAGATAAAATTTAGTTTAAAATAAAGAAATGGCTTACATATTTTAAAAATACAAGACATAATTCAAGTGGATATGTTACACTGTAATACTGAAATAAATGTACTGTTAGAATGAATTCACGATATTTTAAAAAATTTGTATTTTTCAGCTGTCATTGGAGTAGGCTAACTTAACACCCAAACTAATAAAAACAAAGCAGTATGCATTTTGACACAGTCTTTAAATTATTCTCCATTAAAATGAACCCAGGTTCCTAAAGTTGCTGTAGATTCTAGTCTTGGGATAGGCAATTTCAAGGTATGCCTTGCTCCCAGAAAGCAACAATGTTTTTCAGAGTTCTAAAGCAGAGTTGAGAGGGCTCATCTTAATATAAAAGCAGATTTTGCTGGCCAAGTGTGACCCATTAAACATAAAATTAAATTGATTTACACATGTGGCAGGTTATCTCCTGCTGTGTCTCCTAATGATTCCATCTCTTGTTATATATGCCCTTGTGTAATCCCTTCCCCGGAGTATAGACTGGACCTAAGCATAGACTACAGCAAAAGTGATGAGATGTGACTTCCATGATTAGGTTATCAAGACTATGACTTCCATCCTGCTGGCACTCTCTATTCTCTTCCTGGCTCACTGGCTTTGATGAAGCAAACTACTATGTTGGAGAGGCCTATGTGACAAGAACAGAAGGTGGCTTCCAGCCAATAAACAGAGAAAACTGAGGCTTTCAGGCCAACAACACAAGAGGAAATTAATCTGGCAAAAACAAAACAAAACACAAAAAACCACATGAGCCTGGAAGCAGATCTTTCTAGTTTGAGCCTTATAATGACTGTAGCCCCAGACAACATCCTGATTACAGCTTTGTAAGAAACCCTAGACCAATGCCTTGACTGCAGCCCTCAGAGAGTTTGAAGTGGAGGATTCAGCTAAACTGTGCCCATATTCCTTTCTCTGTGAAAATGTGAGATAATAAACACATGTCATTTAAGCTGCTAAATTTTGTGGCAAGTTTTGTTATATGGTAATAGACACCTATTGTTACAGAATTGCCTTGTTTTAAAATCATGACTCTAAAATTAGTTACTAAAAAAAGAAGATAGATTCAATTTACTCTTCAAGTAAAATAGGAAACCTATGTTTAAGTTGAGTTTTTTCAATGAAGAAGAAAAATGTTAAGGTTTAGTTGTATGTATAATTCTCAGGATGGGTAAAACATAAAGGTTAATAAATCCACTATCAACAGAAAACAGGCTTCTTTTCTCATGAAATAGTTATGGGCAGATTCCTAAGAATTTTTCCTATTCCCTAAGCAGCCACCCACTTGCTTTCATAAAATTAGTATAATGTACTAATGAAGGTGTATCCAAGCATCCATTTACAGGTTTTTTAGTGGCCTTCCGAATGGTTGAAAGTGAAAAAGTACAAGTGTTAGTTGCTCATGTTTGACTCTTTGTGACCCGATCGACTGGGGCCTGCCAGGCTCCTCTGTCTATGGAATTCTCCAGGCAAGAATACTGGAGTGGTTAGCCACTCCTTATTCACAGAAAATGCCAAGGCCGAGGCACTTGAGACAGAGTGAGGAATACTTGCAGACATGGGGTTCAGTGGATTTTGCATAAGTTGATTAGGAATTAGTAGATAACTTCTTACTAAAAATTATTTGTCAGCTGATGGTTTTAGTTCATTACTTATGACCTTGATTAGCTCCTTCATTCTGTATGGCCTGTTCACGGGACAAAGACAGAGGCCTAAAGTGTCACACACTTTCTTCAATTTTAATCTGGGGGGCCAGAGTATATACATGAAATACCAAGTTCACCTGAGTCCAAGGCAGGGAGAGTGGTGTGTGGGAAAGAAAGAAGTTTAAGCATTTCTTAAAGGGACCTACCATATTTTTAAGATGTAACAAATTATGTTACAATGGAAACTGTATTGCTTTTATAAGAAAGAAAGAAAACATTACTGAAAAACTAACAGAATAGAACATCAAGGGGTTAACCTGTTACAAGCCATCTTTACAATGTATAAAATTCTCAAGTTGCCTATAAGTGTGTTTTGTTTAGTATTTATATAATGATTTGACATAAAATGATTTAATGATTATGTATAATATATTTTGTGCATTACCAAAGGACACCAAAGGAGACCATCATTTGACAGTCTTTCATATTTTGAAGTGAAGCAAAAGTAGTTTTTTCCGGTTTCTAATCAAACTGGAAAAATCCAGACAAAAGGTATGTTTTACAATCTGCAGGACCAGACAAAAGAAAGATAATTATAAAACAGTTTACCTCACTGGCAGACATATTCTTCACTTGTTCTGGTTTCAGTTCTGTAAAATATAAAAATGAGCCCCTTAGGGAAAAAAAAACTTCCAAGTTAAACAAAGTTCAATAATCTAAAAATGTATGTTCAATATAAATCATTATATGAAGAGAAAAACATTAATAATAAGAGCATATTCAATTTATAAATGCTTACACTAATATTCTTTCTTAGGAAGGCATTGGTTTCTTCATATATTGCTCAAGAATAATAGAATCTATAAGTGTGAAACTAAACTTAAAATAATGCAACTTCTTTACAAAAGTCATTAGCTGTTTTAAGCCAACAAGTTGTTTTGTTTTTTTTTTTCAGAATAATAGCTAACATATCCCCCAAAATACAAACGATCTATACATTAGCTATTCTGAGTTCAGTATCTGAACAAGATGTCATGCCTCCAGCATAATGAAAGCTTGACTAAAATGCTTTACCCAGAGTTTCAAAATATATTCTTAAGGTTATATTTATTACTCGCTAAACAGCAGTTCTTAACCAGTAGTCTGACTGTGAGAGATATATTTTGAATTTGCATGTTCCATGTTCTATTTTGCCATCATAGCCAGTAATCTGAGCGCAAACCTGGGAGCATCACCCATCCACTTCCCATGCTGCCTGTGGAAAAGTAGCTGACAATGTCTACTCTAAAGTGATTATCACCCTGAGTTTAACATAACCTAAAAATGACAGATGTGGTATTTCAGAATCAACAAATTACCCTGAATCAAAACAAAGCAATGAATGATATACTTTGCTGCAATTTTTCAAAAGATAACATGTAATGATAAAAGTAAAAACATCTATTTATATGTTTCCATACACACATTAATTTCAAGGGATATTAGAATACTGAACTGAAAAGAACTATAAAATAGATAAGAACATTTTCCTTTTATTATTCTTTTTCACTTGCTTAAAAAAGCTCTCTTATTCTTGAGTTTTTTTTTTTTTTGCTGCTAACCTACCATCAAGCTGCAAAATCTGCTGTCTAGAACAAGGTTCATGGTACAATGATCCATGGACTGTCTTTATATGGGTCTGTGAGCTAAGAATGGTTTCACATTTTCTGGGTTGTGGGGAAAAAAAGGGGGGGGAGGGGTGGAAGGAGGAGGATGAAGAGAAGGAAGAAGAGGAGGAAGGAGGAGAATGGAAGAGCAGGAAAAGGAAGAGGAAGAAGAAACAGCAGAAGCAGCAGCAACAGCAGCAGCAGCATATTGTACAGAGCATATGTGGCCAATGAATCTAAAGCTTTTCTCAGAAAGGTTACTTAACCTTAAGTCTAGAAACTATGTATAAAGTTTTAATCAAGTTTTCCAATGATTCAGCTTTACTGCTTTCCAAAGAATAAAAAGGATCTCTCAATAATGACTTCTTAAACTTCTGAATGGAGTAATAAACAGTTCTAAATGTTTCAAGCTCTGGAATTCCTACCTCGGATAGGACCCAGTGCTGCATCCTTTGCCAAAGCTGTTAGATCACTGCCTGAGTATCCATCGGTCATTCTAGAAGGAAGAAAGAACAAGTTGTTTTTACCTTTCCAGATTTAAGATCGCCACATAATAAGAGGGTAAAACCCTACTTTGCCTTTGTCATCAAGCAGACAGCTCTGTGATTTGATTTTTAAGGGCACAGGAAGGCCCACTCACTAAAAACAAAACTTACTGGTTCCTTATAATGCCTCAAATTTTCACCATTAGAATCATTCCCTTTTTATTTTTTAATTAATTTTAATTGAAGGATAATTGCTTTATGGAATTTTATTCTCTGCTAAATGTCAACATGAATCAGCCATAGGTATACATATGTGCCCTCCCTCTTGAACCTCCTTCCCACCTCCGTCCCCATCCCACCCCTCTAGATTGTCACAGAACCCCTGTTTGAGTTCCCAGAGTTATACAGCAAATTCCAATTGGCTATTTCCATATACAGTATTGTAAGTTTCCATGTTACTCTTTCCATACATCTCACCCTCTTCTTCCTCCCCGACTCCATGTCCACAAGTCTGTTCTCTATGTCTGTTTCTCCACTGCTGCCTTATAAACAAACTCATCAGTACCATCTTTCTAGATTCCACATGTATGTGTTATTGCTGCTGCTGCTAAGTCGCTTCAGTCATGTCCGACTCTGTGCAACCCCATAGACGAGGGCCCACTGTCTCTGGGATTCTCCAGGCTAGAACACTGGAGTGGGTTGCCATTTCCTTCTCCAATGCATGAAAGTGAAAAGTGAAAGTGAAGTCGCTCAGTCGTGCCCGACTGTGCGACCCCATGGACTGCAGCCTACCAGGCTCCTCCGTCCATGGGATTTTCCAGGCAAGAGTACTGGAGTGGGGTGCCATTGCCTTCTCCGATATATGTGTTAGTATGTAATATTTATATTTCTCTGACTTACTTCACTCTGTATAGTAGGCTCTAGGTTCATCTACTTCATTAGAACTGACCCTAACGCATCCCCTTTTTATTGCTGAGTAATATTCCACTGTGTATATGTACCACAGACTCTTTATCCATTCATCTGTTGATGGACTCTAGGTTGTTTCCATGTTCTAGCTCTTGTAAATAGTGCTGCAATGAACACTGGAGTATATGTGTATTTTTCAATTTCGGTTTCCTCAGGGTATATGCCTAGGAGCGGGACCGCTGGGTCATATGGTGCTTTTATTCCTAGCTTTTTAAGGAATTGCCATTCCCTCTTCCATAGTGGCTGTATCAATTTACATTCCCACCAACAGTGCAAGAGTGTTCCCTTTTCTCCACACCCTCTCCAGCATTTATTGTTTATAGACTTTTTGATGAGGGCCATTCTGACCGGTGTCAGGCAGTATCTCATCATGGTTTTGATTTGCATTTCTCCAACAATGAGCAATGTTGAGTGTTTTTTCATGGGTTTGTTAACCATCTGTATGTCTTCTTTGGAGAAATATCTGTTAAGGGTCTTTTTCCCACTTTTTGATTGGGTTGTTTGTTTTTCTGGTATTGAGTTGTATGAGCTTCTTGTATATTCTGGAAATTAATCCTTTTTCAGTTGTTTCATTTGCTATTATTTTCTCCCATTTTGAGGCTTTTCTTTTCACCATGTTTATAGTTTCCCTTGCAATGCAAAAGCTTTTAAATTTAATTAGGTCACACTTGTTTACTTTTGCTTTTATTTCCATTACTCTAGGAGGTGGGTCACAGAGGATCTTGTTTTGATTTGTTATGTTGTCAAGTGTTCTACCTATGTTTTCCTCTCAGAGTTTTATAGTTTCTGGTCTTACATTTCGGTCTCTAATCCATTTTGAGTTTATCTTTGTGTATGGCAATAGGAAGTAGAACCATTCCTTTAGATTAAGGTATACTGCATCTCCAGGAGACTCCATTAAGTTGTAAATATGTGCCCTGGAAAGGTTACATCTATAAACCATTGCTGGCCAACTGACACATAACTGCAATTACTTCTCTATATATTAATGAGTCTCTATCTAGACCAATAACTGCCTTGATGGAATGAGGGGCAATCAAGGAAGATTTCTGCATCTGTAGGACACCCTATAGGACAGACAGGGTGAAGAACGGTCTGGGGTAGAAGACATTGGCTAAAAGAGGTACACCTGAATGGGATGCCACAGTGGGAACTCTTGAGCAGCCAAAAGATTATTAAAGGGAACTAAGAACTAGGGAAGTCAAAAGGAAGAGGAAAATAGAACAGGAAAAAAATATTTACTTTTCATGTACTCTGTTAAATAAATGCAGAAACATTATTAGCAGATTTTTTACTGGAATAACAAAGAAGGCTCCCAATATTTCCAAGTACTGAATTTGTTCTTTTTTCATAGGTATCTGGCAACTCAAGAGTTTTTACTAACAATATTAGCTATTCACATTCTTGCTGAATATTTTAAATTACTTTTTGAGTTTTTTCCAATGACTAAAAATGTATGAATGCACCTCCTATATTCAGTTTCTACTTAATACACCACTTATAAAAAAACTTGAAGATGTCAAAGTTTAAAAAAAATTATGTGTAATACAAAAGAATAAGTGAAAATCCCTGTTGATGTGGGCAATATGCAATGTTTTACATCTGAAAAATTATTTTAATAGAACAAGTTTATTACAAAATATAAAGTACCATCATTAGCAAATAGCTAATAGGTCATGTCTTCCAGAGGATTTAGAAACTGAAATTTAGGTATCATACATAAGAAAATGAGATAAGTGAAAAGATAAAGGAAGTAGAGAATGAAACAAGTATTCAGATAAATTACTCGTTTCACACATGATCTTAAACAAAACAGAAAAAGACTTCTTAAAAATAAAGAAAAGCTGCAGGATAGACGAAATCAAATCACTCACCTAGCAAGTTGAGCTAGTTCTTTTTGGGTCAATGGGCTTCCTTGTTTACATAATAGATTTTTTAATAAAAGTAGTCGTGTCTGAAAAGAAATATTAAAGAATTATCAGTCCAAAGAGTTAGCTTAATAAAATATCCAGGAGTTAGGTTCAAATCCTAACTCTCATTTAGGAGCTCTATGATTTTACACAAAACACTCTACCTCTTACAGCCTCTTATCTATTAAAATGACAATTTTTGAAAGTTTCTAAAAGAGTTAAAACTAATCCAAATAAAGCACCAAGTAAATAGCTGCTGCTACCACCAAGGATGTTAAGGGTCTGAGGTAGACAACCACAATTTAAAGGTATGGATTCATAAAACCTGGACTCTCACCCACTTTAAGTGTATAATTCAGTGACTTTTAATAAGATTAGAGTTGTGCAACCATCACCACAATCCAATTTTAGAACATTTCTATCACTCCAAAAAGCTCACCTGTGTCTGTCTGCAATTAATTCTGACTTTCACCCAAAGCCTTAGCTAACCACTATCTACTTTATGTTTCTAGAAATAGCCTTTTTTTAGACACTTCATATAAATGGAATCATATAATAGGTAATCTTTTGCATCTGGCATCCCTTACTTAATAAAATGTTTTTGAGGTCCATCCATATTACGGTATGTGAAAGTACCATATATGGAATGGTATGGTACTATTTAGCAATAAAAGGAACGAGCACATTTGTTTATCTATTCACCAATTGATGACTAGACTTTTTTGCAGTTCTTGGTTATTATTTATAATGCTGTTGTAAAAATTCTTGTATGTGTCTTTATAGATATATGTTTTCATTTCTCCAGTAGAATCTTAGGAATAAAATTTTGGAGTCTTACATGCATGCTCAGTTGCTAAGTCGTGTCCGACTCTTTGCAACCCCATGGACTGTAGCCAGCCAGGCTCCTCTGTCCATAGGATTCTCCAGGCAAGAATACTGGAGTGGGTTGCCATTTCCTCCTCCAGGGGATCTTCCTGACCCAGAGATTGAATCGTGTCTTCTGTGTCTCTTGCACTGGCAGGCAGATTCTTTAGCACTGCGCCACCTGGGAAGCCCGTGGAGTCTTACAGAAAGTTCATCTTTTTAAGAAACTGCCAAACTTTCCAATGCAGCTGTACCATGTACTAGAAGACTTAATAAAGTTAAGTGGTAGATCTTGTTTCTGCCTAAGATTAAAAAGTTCAAACATGGATACATACCTCCTCATTTGGCAAAGACACATAACTCGTTTGGTAAAACGCCTAAAAAAAGGATTCAAGCAATCTCAGACATACAGTTTTGAATTTAAATAGCAAATAACAAAAACAAAGCTTTAAGTATAGTGCTCAAGGCATTTGAATACATTTTAGTAGTCATCAATGTAAAAAGTCACTCTTTTAGAACATTCTAGTTAAATATATAAAATAGATAACCAATAAGGATCTACTGTATATACCACAGGGAAGACCAATACTCTGTAATGACTTATATGGGAAAAGAATCTAAAAAAGAGTGGATATATGTATGTGTCTAACTGACTCACTCTGCTGAACACTTGAACCTAACAGAACACTGTAAATCAACTGTACTCCAATAAAATTTAAGAAAATTCCAGTTAATGTTTAAAAATCCTTAGTATTGTCAGAATTAAATTAACCATTTATGTATCTGTATTTTTTAACAGTAGTTAACACTTTAAAACAAAATATCTGATATAAGGAGTTGAAGAAACAGATCTCTGCTATCTCCTTGAAACGGAAAACAGCTAAAACCAACACGAACAACAGAAACAGAAATGTAAACTCCATCATCAGCACACTAGGTGATGTTTATAGAACTAAAACGTATGAAGAAGGCCTGCCTAGGGCAGTGAAAGTTATACCAACAAAGGTGTATATAGACAGGACCTGCCAATGCGAATTCCAGACACAGTTGTCAGAGCAGTTTTCCAGAGAAAACACACAACACTCTGAGGGGCAATAAAACTAACCTCCCCACATTTAAACAAGCATATGAGGATTGGCTCTGCAGATCATGTTACCCTAGTCAGTAGCAAAGGAATGACAAGGAAGATGAGACTGAACAAATAAACTCAAAGACACAACATCTTCGTAAGAAGGTATCAGTCATTCTGGCAAGAGAACAAGCTGTCTTGCAATGGCCAATCTTTTTCAGTTGAAGAAGACTAAATAAACCCAATCTCTTATTTACATACATGTACACTTCTTTACCAGGTGAGCCTTTGTTGTGAGTCAGGGAGACTGCCACCAGTCAGGGTAGACAGGACAATTCAAGATATTCGCCTTGCTATCTTACTTTTCTAGCTCTTCTACAACATCCTTTCAAAATTAGGTTCTCCAAGAAAACTCCTCTTATTCAAATAAAATAGGCAAAACAGACAAAAGCATAGGACTGATTTTTAAAAACAGTACCAAAAAAAGAGGGGAAAGAATACAGTAAACATACAATAGATAAAATGAAGAACATGCACAAGAGGATTTTGCCATAAAGCAAATTAAAACTGTGACCAATATCTTTCCAAGAAAATAATTTATGAAAAAAAAAGGCTCCTATGAAATAAGAGCTCAATGAGATAGAAAGGTTCAAAGAATACAACAGAAGATGAAAAATGGGACTGCAAAGAATGGGAAAGCAATAAAAAAGAAAACAAAAACCATCACAAAAACAAAGGTCACAAAAGCAACAGTAGTAGTAGAAAGGAGATTAGACACTAACCCTACTGGGTTAACCCATAAATGTGAATAAAAGCAGGCTGGCTTCAGACTTTCACACTGCAACATCCAGTCCTAGAAACAATAGGCAATGTTACAAATTCCTTAGGAAAAGAATGGGAGGTCCAAGAATTTTATAATTTTGACAGTTGAATCAAACTGTCCTCCCAGTAGAAAGGGAACAAATTTGCTCAAACACATGAGAAGAGAGAATGCACCTCCCATGAACTGTGCTAGCAGGGTAAAAATCAGTTTTGGAGTTTTAAGACACTTTAATTCAACCCAGAAGAAATAAGCAATTTGCCTAAAACCATAAAGTTAAAAATAGTTTTCCTGATATCATGCTGGTCCTGTCTTCACAAGTTTTGTTTACTAACAAGAGGCCAGAGGATGGATATAGAGAGGAACACAATGAATTTAATCTCTACACTGAGAACGAAAGAGACAAGTTAATACGTGAGACGAATAAAGGAGTAAATACATCTGTAATAAATGTGTGCGTTTCCACATAAATTTCCCTACCTGAGAACAGCTTCATCAAGCTCTTGTGGCCTGTAGTTGCACCCATTACAAGCACTCTGTCATCTCCAGCAGACTGTACCTATAAGTCAAAATTTTTTTCAATACTTTTAAAGTAATAACAAAGAAAAACACAATAAAGATATCTAATTTGGGCCATTCAATTGGAAAATACATACACTAAAATGCTGCCACATAGAAATATCATAATCAATACGTACACCATCAAATTCTATTAGAAATTCAGTTTTTAGACGTCTGCTAGCATCATGTTCTCCTTCTCTTCTTTCACACAAAAGACTATCAACTTCATCTAGAGGAAATATAAGGATGAAACTTTAATTAAAAGCCAACCTATATGAGTTATCTGAGATTAACCTAGTTTATTATTTAGGTTATTAATATAATGTATCTTACTCAATTTGTTGGACAGCTTTTAATCTTGTGCTTTTTAAAAGCTTTTTACTTCTGCAACTATACTTCAATAAAAATTTTAAAAAACTTTTTACTTCCGAATAATCTTTCCTATCATTCCCTCACATTTGGAAGAAGGGAACTTTACAAATGTTCAACTAAGCTGTTGGAAGACATGTTCTTACCTATAAAAATTATGGAAGGTTGAAGTTCTCGAGCCACAGCAAAAAGAGCTCTCACCAATTTCTCTCCTTCTCCCACCTAAAACAAGGTATTGGACACTGTTAAATCCACAAAACGCAAGATTGTTCCTGCCGGCTTTTTTAATGTCACTACTGAAAATCAAGTACCTAGGAATTTAACTTCCCTTCTTTGCAGCAACCAAAGGTTTGGTTTAAAGAATAGGGGTGAGGGGGATTATTGATTATTCCTTATAACATCAGTTAATAGACTACTTATTTATTAAGAGAATCTGGTGAGTACTTTAAAAAACAAAACAAAATATCTGTCTTGTTTCACTATGCATTTCTAAGACTTGAGATTTGAGTAACTATTGGGATGTAACTACTGAGAAGAGCGAACACCAGAGGACAGAGGGGTGCAGCAATATTCCGTGAGCAGTAGGCTGCAGGATGTATTTACAGAGCATGAAAGTTCGAACGTGCTCACCGAAACAAAACTTGCTCTACTAAAAACATCTTGAAAACCCATTCTCACAATTTCACTGTCAAGAAATGTCAAAGCATTTCTAGGTGGTCCAGGTGGTCTATGAATACTCCTTAAGACATTATCAGCAGCTTGAACACTATACTAAAGCCATTCTATGCACCAAAGCATCTATGCTTTGAAAGGGTCATGAGGTTTGCAGTGAAGTGAAGTGAAGTTGCTCAGTCGTGTCCGACTTTTTGTGACCCCATGGACTGTAGCCTACCGGGCTCCTCCGTCCATGGGGTTTTCCAGGCAAGAATACTGGGGTGGGTTGCCATTTCTACTTTGTACTCTAGGTGGCATCTATTCTTTTTATTGAAAATAAAATTAAAAAGGAAAAGCCTCAGATTTAGAATCTGCAAAACAAATATTCTCAGAGCCAGAAGGAACCGTGAGAGATGACCTCTTATGACATCAACCCTGTAAGACTTCCCTGGTGATCAAGTGGTTGAGTCCACCTGTGAATGCAGGGAACCTGGGTTCAAACCCTGATCTGGGAAGATTGCACATGCTGTGGGAACAACTAAGCCTGAGGGACACAACTACTGAGCCTGTGCTCCGCAACAAGAGAAGCCACCACAATAAGAAGCCTGTGCATCGCAACAGGAGAGTAGTCCCTGCTCGCCACCACTAGAGAGAGCCTGCGTGCGGAAATGAAGACCCAGCCTAGCCAAAAATAAGAAAACACATTAAAAAAAAAACACTTTATAAAAGAAGTAAAACCTCAAGTGATACCTTCTTAAGGCCAGTTCTGTATGAAAGTTAGGTTGGCATCTCTACCTCCTAACTTCCAGGACAGTGTTCTCTGTTGTAGGCTAATATAGGTAGCCTACTGTAACAACAGTTTTACTTATAAAATTTCACACAGGAAGCAAAACTTAACCAGGAAAAGTATCACTGTATAGTTACTTTTAATTACTTTACAAAACTGAGACTCTGCCAGTATCTAATCTTGTACTCAAATTTCTATTGTTCAAGCCAGCTAGTCTGTAGTACTTTAATACACAACCCTAACAAACAAATCTCACAGAAAAATTTCACTTCTAAACAAGCCTAACAAATGCACATAACTTTCTACTTTGAAGAGTAAAAAAGTATTAATAGATATAAAACTCATAGAAAAACATCTGTGTAATGTTATTGGCATTTATTCTTAACACAGTAACATTTAGAAGACAGTAACTTAAAGCATGGCAATACCGGAAAAAGAACACTCACATATTTTGAAGTTAAACTTGCAGCACTTATATTAAAGAAGGTTGCATTAGATTCTGCAGCTACTGCTTTAGCCTTTAAAAATCAGAAGGGTAAATATATTAGTTAATTGCTTTAAAGAGATAACTACATGTGATCAACTTAATTTTTTATAAAACATTTCCTAAAAACATAAGGTATGACACAATTTCCAACAAATGGCAATCAATGTATTTCCTTCTCAGCAATGAGAAAAAGGTGCAGGAGGAGCTGTGCTTCTTCTCACTCTCTTTCTCTCTAAGAGAGATGTCAAAGGGACAGGTTGAAAAAAAAAAAAAAGAAGGGTGTGTTATTCTCTTCCCAGTTATAGAAGATAACTGGTTAGAGAAAGATAAAGTTCTGAAGGAAAAAGTTACTCTTTCCCTATTTAGTTTTCCCTGTAGAAGAGTCATGCAGGAAAAGAGGCATTCAGATCCTAACAAAAACTTCTGGCAAAACGATACAAAAAAAAAACAATCTGCTGTATGTCAGTTATGCCTCAATTAGAAAAAAAGAAAGGGAGAAATCTGTTATCAGGCTGATTATTTTATTTAAATAAACCTGCTAAAATAGTAAAAAAAAAAAAAAAAAAAAAAGAGATTAGGAAGATACTCAATATAGTAAGGTAAGCTCTTCTAGGGCAAAATTTTAATAAGCTTGGGAAAACAATGAAAATTATACTGTTCCCAGCATCAAACTAATACTGGAGATAACATACATGGTTTTTCACCTATCTTCATCATTAAAACTAGCTTAAAACCTGGGAGCTCCCTGGTGGTCCAGTGGTTAGTACTCAGTGCTTTCACTGCCATGACCCTGGATTCAATCCCTGATCTGAAAACTAAGATCCCACAATGTGTGCAGTGTGGGAGGAGGGGAGGGAGGGGGGAGGGAGAAAGTATATAACAACAAAAGGCAAATCATAAACAACAGACTCAGTGACAATGAAATGTTTCTTTTATTCACATTATACCCTTAATATCTCAATAGAACTTGCCAATTTAAAAGGAATTCTTACCAGCATTGTTTTCCCATTTCCAGGTGGACCAAAGAGTAACAATCCTCTGGCAGGAGCCCTAAGCCCTGTGAACAACTTAAAAATACATACTTTATTTAGTTCACAACTGTGATTCTGGAGACACTTTTTCCAGACATTTTGACTATTATTTGTTATCAGTAGCATCCTCCAAAAGAGAGCTGCCCAGAGCTCTAAAGAGAACATATAATCAATAAATTACTATAATTACCCAAAACAAAAGAAAACAAAGTGAAATAAACTCAAATTCTTATTGATCAAATTGAAAGCAACTGAGCTTCCCTGGTGGTCCGGTGGTTAAGAATCCGCCTGCCAATGCAGGGAACACAGGTTCAGACCCAGGCCTGGGAAGACACCACAGGCTGTGAGGCAACTGCCCATGAACCACAACCACTGAGCCTGCAACCATGGAACCCTGCGTGCCCTAGAGCCCGTGCTCCATAATAAGAGAAGCCACCACACTGAGACGCCCGTGCACAGCTAGAAAGCAGTCCCCACTCACTACAACTAAAGAAAGCCCCGCTCGTGCAGCAGTGAAGACCCAGTACAGCCAGGATAAAAATTAAAAACATTTTAAAAGTACATTGAAAAAACTGAAAGCAGGCTGATTAAACAAGACATACTGAACAAAGAATGTTTCTCCAATTCTTTTAGAAATCTCACCAAAATAACAATGAATGAATAAAGAAATAAATCTTCAAAACAAAAAAAAATACAAAAGGAAACAACAGAGATACAAATTTTTGTAGCTGGTGAACTGATAAAATGTGGTAAATTATTTAATGGAGTTGAGGGAGCGAAAACCAAGGGCCTGCTTGTGAAGGGATACCCAGATACCAGGAGCAAGCTGACATGAACAAAAAACCCTGGAAAAGCTCTGGAATTGGAGGAGTCAGGTATGGGAGAAAGCACTAGTGAGGCAGCTGGCCAAACACAGGGGACTGATTGAAAGTCTGTATGAGGAACAACGGAAACCACGCTCCTGCCCTGACCAAGAGCGTGCAGCATGTACTGCTCTTCCACAACAAAAGGAGGCAGAGGGTTCCTGCTCTGGAGACATCAAACCACAGCTGCCAAACGCAAGGACACCAGGCACGGCAGGCATGAAGGGTGATGACTCAACTGATGGCATTTTACTGAACAGTGAAAGTGTATGTACTTTTAAGTTGAACCATATGAAGTAACTGATACTCAACTTAGAGACAGATTTTTATTTGAGTGGGTTCAGGTTTACAGAATATTTAATGGGAAGGACAGAGTTTCCATGTGACTCCTCACCTCCCCCACCTCCTCTATTATTAACATCTTGCACTGGTATGGTACATTTAACACAGCTGGTGAATATTGATACTTTATTATTAACTAAGTTCATAGTTTACATTAGGGTCCACTATTTGTGTCAAATATTTACCATTAGTTTCATGTAGAACAGTTTCACTACCCTAAAAACTGCCTTCTCCACCATCTATTTAACCTTCCTGTCCTCCTCTCACGGATGCTTGGCAACCACTGATCTTTTTACTGTCTCCATAGTTATTCTAGTTGGAATCATACAGTATTAGACTTTTAAGACTGTCTTCTTTGACTTAGCAATATGTACTTAATGTTCCTCTATGTATTTTCATGGCTTGATAGCTCATTTTATTTAGTGCTGAATAATATTTCATTATTATGGATATACCATAGTTTGCTTGTATATTTAACTACTGAAAACCATCTTGAATGAACAAAGGTTAAAGTATTTGCTTTAAGTAATCTGAGAATAAATTAACTCAAGAATGTATTTTTAATATTTATCTCATTCAAGTCACTTTTAGTGTTCTTAATTATTGTTGTTGAGAAAGTCTTACAACTAGCTCAGAAAAGAAGTGAAAGGAAAAGAAAAGGAAAGATATATCCATCTGAATGTAGTTACATCGTGAGTCAAGTGGACCTTAGGAAGCATCACTAAGAACAAAGTTAGTGGAGGTGATAGAATTCCAGTTGAGTTATTTCAAATCCTAAAAGATGATGCTATTAAAGTGCTGCACTCAATAGGCCAGCAAATATGGAAAATTAAGCAGTGGCCACAGGACTGGAAAAGGTCAGTGTTCATTTCAATTCCAAAGGGCAATGTCAAAGAATGTTTAAAGTACTGCACTATTGCACTCACTTCATATGATACCAAGGTAATGCTCAAAAATCCTTCAAGCTAGGTTTCAACTGAGAACTGAGAACTTCCAGATATATGGGCTGGATTTAGAAAATGCAGAGGAACCAGAGATCTAATTGCCAACGTCCATTAGGTCATAGAAAAGGCTAGGCTATTCCAGAAAAACATCTACTTCTGCTTCACTGACTATGCTAAAACCTTTGACTGTGTAGATTACAAAAAATTGTGGAAGATTCTTAATGAGATGGGAATACCAAACCACCTTAATCTACCTCCTGAGAAATCTGTATGCAGGTCAAAAAGCAACAGTTAGAACTGGAATGAACAATGGACTGGTTCAAAATTGGGGAAGGAGTACGTCAAGGCTATATACTGTCACCCTGCTTATTTAACTTACATGCAGAGTACATCATACAAAATTCTGGGCTAGGTGAAGCACAAGTCAAAATCAAGATTGCTGGGAGAAATATCAATAACCTCAGATATGCAGATGACACCATCCTAACAGCAGAAAGTGAAGAGGAACTGAAGAGCCTCTTGATGAAGGTGGAAGAGGACAGTGAAAAAGCTGGCTTCAAACTCAACATTCAAAAACTAAGATCATGGCATCGGGTCCCATCACTTCTGGCAAAGAGATGGGGAAACAATGGAAATAGTAACAGACTTTATTTTCTTGGGCTCCAAAATCACTGTAGATGGTGACTTCAGCCATGAAATTAAAAGACACTTGCTCCTTGGAAGAAATGCTATGACAAACCTAGACAGTATAGTAAAAAGCAGAGACATTACTTTGCCAGCAACAGTCTGTATAGTCAAAAGCTATGGTTTTTTCAGTATATGGATGTGAGAGCTGGACCATAAATAAGACTGAGCACTGAAAAATTGATGTTTTTCAACTGTGGTGTTGGAGAAGACTCTTGAGAGTCCCTTGGACTGCAAGCAGATCAAACCAGCCAATCCTAAAGGAAATCAATCCTAAATATTCATGGGAAGGACTGATGCTGAAGCTCCAGCACTTTGGCCACCAGATGTGAAGAACTGACTCATTGGAAAAGACCCTGATGCTGGGAAAGATTGAAGGCAGGAGGAGTGGGGGGTGACAGAGGATGAGATGGTTGGACAGCATGACCAACTCAACAGATATAAGTTTGAACAAATTCTGGAAGGTGGTGAAGGACAGGGAAGCCTGGCGTGCTGTAGTCCATGGCGTCGAAAAGAGTCAGACATGACTGAGTGACTGAACAAAAACAAAATTATGATTCCATGTTTTTAAGATGAAATAAAAATTCTAGCACTGTAAAAAAATGAATTCATCATGATGCCTGTCATACCCAACTTTCCAATCTAGCCTAACAATGTCCCCATTGTGATCCATGCAAGCTCCCCACTGTGGAGAATTAAGAATAAAGCTGATCTGTTGCACAATAAAGGTGCTTTATGAAATAAGCTCTGACCCATGATCCATTTTACAGTCTACTGTGAAAAGATAAGCTAGGATAATCATATTCTCTTTCTTGGGAATCTTAACAGGAATTATAAAAATGTTCTAATTGGCAGATGCAGAGATAGACAAATGGTCCAAATCCTGAGATCTGGCTCTACCTCAGATGCTGTTCCTCCTTAAGCTCAATTTACTACACTTACTAAGCTTCTGCCCCGCCCAAGCCTAGGTTATTCAACTTTGAAATTCCAGTTTTTTCAAATAGTATGGCCCTATCATGGAAATATGCCTAAATGTAAATTCATACGCTGTTTGACCTTACTTTCCACTTTAGATGTGCTCCTTAAAGTTATGCATAGAGCAGAAGCTGAATGACTTCTAATACTGTCCAGATATTTTACAATTTTAGATATATTTTTATACCCTAAGCAGCACATCATTTATAATAAAGGCCATACTTGAGACTGATCCACCACTTAACTAAAATGTAGAGAAAGAAATTTAGGTCTTAGGACTATTTTCTTTGGCAACAAAATGGACTGCTGCTGCTGCTGCTGCTAAGTCACTTCAGTAGTGTCCGACTCTGTGCGACCCCATAGACGGCAGCCCACCAGGCTCCCCTGTCCTTGTGATTCTCCAGGAAAGAACATTGGAGTGGGTTGCCATTTTCTTCTCCAATGCATGAAAGTGAAAACTGAAAGTGAGGTTGCTCAGTCGTATCCGACCTTTAGTGACCCCATGGACTGCAGCCTACCAGGCTCCTCCGTCCATGGGATTTTCCAGGCAAGAGTACCGGAGTAGGGTGCC
Source organism: Aepyceros melampus (assembly GCA_006408695.1). Classification (NCBI taxonomy): domain Eukaryota; kingdom Metazoa; phylum Chordata; class Mammalia; order Artiodactyla; family Bovidae; genus Aepyceros; species Aepyceros melampus. The sequence goes on along the minus strand of SJXQ01009455.1, from coordinate 430,851 downwards.
ATTGCCTTCTTCAGATGGACTAAATGACTTCTAAGATCTTTTTCGGGTCTCCAGTTGCATGAATCCTTTCAACAAGCATTTTTTGGGTCAATACTCAGTCTGCTGCATTTACTATGCTTATATATAACCCCAGGGGAAAACGTTAGTCCAAAATACAAACCATCATATGTTTCTTCAAAGTGTGGCCTGAGGTGGTACAAGAGACAAATTTGGCTGCTATAAAGACAAATGCTTTCCATCTTAATAACTTTCTTATTATTTTATTGAATATAAAGAAAATTCAATTAGTATATTAAACCAGTGATTTCCTGCACACTGCTTCTTAGAATGAGCAAGAGGTAAAAGAAAACAGAATCAACAAATAATAAATTTCAGTATAAGTGGTATGCACGAGTTACAAACAGTACGAGAATGACAGAGATATAGAAAAACAGGGCCATACAACCTTTACACGTTCGTTTAAGAGTGTATTCACAATAATGTGCCATATAACATCTATGTTCACTAGATTTTGTAAACGAGTCCACAAAGACTTGAAAGCTCAGAAGGAAGAGAAACAGCTGACCCAGACTGGATACTCAGATTTATTTTTTGCAATTTTTTCAGAACAGCATCAAATATGAAATCTGTGAACTGTGAAAATCCAAAACAATACCAAATATGGAAAGTTAAATATTTATTATCAATTGCAAGATTACCTAACTTCTTCAGTGAGTTAAAAAATTATGGGATGGAAGGTTAGGCCCCAACCCATCACTTATCAGCTCTTCACTTACTTTGATCACTTGACAGCTTCAAAATAATTCTTCTAAATAACTTTATCTTAATTTCTCTTTTCTCCAGTATGATTTCTGTCTTTTAATTTTAAATCTCTCTTACCTTAATATAAAATTATTGCCTGTTACCTATTTTTCCTATAAACTTAATTACAAATGCATTGGGAATTAGTTATCATTATAGTCAATCTCCTCTCCAATACAATCAACATCAACTGCTAATGATTTTTCCTTAAAAAAAAAAAAAAAAAATCAAACCTACTGTTAAATGAATTAATCATTCTAGTGTAGCTCATTTATTTACTGATACTATGGATTCAGTAATGGATGATGCTATAAGAAAATGACAATATAAAGTCCTTACCTCAGGTCTCAGAGAAGGAAGAATAACAATTTCTTGCAATGCTTGTTTTGCCAGCTCTTGACCAGCTATATCATCAAATTTAACAGCTGTTCCACTAAGAAACAAAATTTCAGTTAACTACCTACATAAATATTCTTCAGTTATTATAATATTAAGTCTAAGCTCTATGTAATGTAGCCATTTTTATGTTAACTAAGACTGAAACTATAGTTAAATCAGTAAAGCAATGGCTTTCTCATTTACAGTAACTGAAAACCATCATAAAAATTAAACATGTAACTTAGACAAGGTATTTATTATCCATTTACTAATGATATATTTTGCCAATAAAAAATGTTTAAACTCCATAAAATGCTTTAGATGACAATACTTACTTGTCCACAATTTCATTCATTATAAGGTTAGCAAGGTTGCTGTCCACATTCCTAAAATTCTTCAAGTCTTTCTTTTTACGAGCAGCAGTTGTAGGGGTAGAAGGTTTATTTGTTCTATTTGTTTTTGGTGTACTCTTGGAAGGACACAAAATTTTGATGTGAAAACACAACATAATGTTTGCAATTGTCACATGTGAGTTAACTTTAATGTTCACAGAATTAAAGGAATAAAAGTAGCAAAAGATATAAAAATCCCCAAACTGTATATTTACTCTAAGATAAAATGGCATTCTCTATAGAACTACATTTGGCATGAAGTGAGTTTATAGAAGATTTTATCCAGAGAGATTTACTAACTATGAAATAAAAAGGCTCTATGACAACACACTCACATAATTTTGATCCTTGTTAGAATTGTAACAAAACTGTATGTATGTTTAAAGTTATAAAACATTTATGTACATTTACCCAATTATACAAAGAACGAATTAAAAATAACCTATAGGGAATTTCCTGGCGGCCTAGTGCTTGGAATTCCCTGCTTTCACGCTGAAGGCCTGGGTTCAGTTCCTGGTTTGGGAACTGATAATGGTAAGCCACACTTCATGGCACAGCCAAATGAAGAAATAAAATAAAATTAGAAACAGACTGGATAAAGAATACATAAAACACACTGGATAAAGAAACTTACTGTTAAAAACACCTAGTTAGCAAGATTTCCTTCAAAGATAATAGAGGGAAAAAAAAAGATTTGCTTTTTAGTAGCAAGTTGCCTCGCTACTTAGATTTTATTTTTTATTCTATTTTTAAAAACTGTATTTATTTACTATTTGGCAGTACAGGGTTTTCACTGCAGCATGTAGTATCTTTCAGTTGCAGCATGCAGGATCTAGATCCCTAACCAGGGATTGAACCTAAGTCCCCAGGTTTGGCAGTGCAGAGTTTTAGCTATGGACCACCAGGGAAGTCCCTACTTAGATTTTTATAAATCTAAGTTAAAAAAAAGGAAAAGAAATCATTCAACTTTGTGGAAACTTATCAATTCTCTTAAGGTATTACAAAGTACTTATAATAAATTTAAGCAAGCATTGTCATGTTCAAAATTTTGTTTGCAACAGCACAGCAACGGAAGTTACTGTCTCAAAATACCTTGTGAGTGGCAGCTGCAGAACCAGGTCCTTGTCTCACGCCAGAAACCATGGATAAACCACTGCAACTAGGTGCTCTGTGGTGGCTTGAAAGACCCGCGGGTCCAGTTTTCATAACTGTTTTTGAACGAGGCAGTGAATTACTAGCATGTGTTAACGGATCTTTTCTTTTTGGAACAGCTCCACTTTCTGTCAAGGAAAAAATAAAGTCATCATGGTCAGAAAATTGTGACTAAACATTATAAAAGTTAATATAAGGACCAGTACAAATTTGAAAGCTAATAATATTATTTTTATTTCAGCAGTATCTCAAAATAAGACTTCTGTCAGAATATATACTAAAGTATTTGTAACGACTGTTACTGGGTGTGGACAAGACTATGAGTATTTAGCCTTTTCCTTTTCCTGGTGTATAATTTTCTTTTAAGAAATACGTATTTGTCATAAAAAGAAATAACTATTTGTGGGGGCAGGAGGAGGATACAAAAAAGGTACCAAGAAAATAAAGCTGCCAAAATTTAAAGAAACAAAATGTAGTAAAGGCACTAGGGGCAGGCTGTATGGGGGTGGGGGGGACAAATAGCACATCATTCCAAACTTTTCAGACTACAAAACAGTGTGAAAATCCAATCTGTGCCACCAGAAGTTTTAAAAGGTAATTTAATTTAAAGAGTATAAAGATGTGGTTAATATGTCAAGTATTTCGTGCTATATCTATGTTACCAGGTGGCTCAGTGGTAAAGAATCCACCTGCCAATGCAAGGAGACACAGGAGATGTGGGTTCGATCCCTGGGTCGGGAAGACTACTCATTCAGTATTCCTGCTAAAGAATCCTATGGTCAAAGGACCCTGGCAAGCTACAGTCCAAGGGTGGCAAAGGGTCAGACATGACTGGGCACACATGCATGCACATATAAATAAACAAGTATAAGATATTTTCTAATAAGGCTAAAACGTCACATGACCTACCTACTCTGCTCTTCTACAAAAATTATACACTTTAAATGTTCAAATCTCACTGCTTCTAAATAATATTTTCATATACTATATAACATCAAAGTTTATTAATAGCAATGTTCACCGTTAAATCAGTCAGCAAATTAGAGCAGCCTAGAGAAAAGACTAGCTTAAAGACAGAAGCCCTATCGTTGCTTCGTTATGATATCCCTTAATGTAGCTTAAGGAAACTCCAAAGAAGGGAACTTGCTTCCAGTGTAGGGGGCATGGGCTTAATCCTTGATTGGGAAACTAAGGTCCCACATGCCACACGGTGTGGTGAAAAAAAATTTTTAAATACAGTAAAATAACCAAGGGTTCTTTTCCAATAAATACATGCAATATTCTGTACCATTTGTTCAAGGAACTAAAGGATAATGACTCTATAGGAAAAAACAGGTGATCAATCCAGAAAAAGAGAATGACAACAATTAAAACCCAAAGTGTGAATAAAAGCAAGATCCGTCTAGGGTGGTAAGTATTTATCACTCACTTCAAACGGGAAAAAGGAGACTGGAGAATTTCTACAAACAGAAAATATACAGTCCTAAGATTATAAATGGATAAAAATTTTTACAAGGAACTGTGAGGATGATAGCAGACTTCTCATAAAAATAACAAAGGTCAGCAGGCAACCAAGTGTGCTCAAAATGCTGAAGAAAAAAACAATGTTAACTCTCATCTATTCTATATTCCGGTGACCAGCCAAGTAAGGATGAGGGTGTTATCAGACACTATGCTGAGAGAGTTTACGATCCACAAAACTTCATTAAAAGAAATATTAAAGCAAGTCTTTTAGTTAAAAAGCACAGAGAAGAGCAAGAACCTGTAATGTGAAGCTAGAGAGCAAAAAAAAAAAAATCAGACAACTTGAGGGGAGGAAAAATTGAAATTGAGTTACAGATGTAGAAAACAAACATCATTACCAGGGAGTAAGGGCGGGGAGGGACAAATAGAGATTGGGATTGACATATATATGCTGCTATGTATAAAGTAGATAACTAATAAGAACTTAATGTACAGCATAGCAAACTCTATTCAATATTCTGTAATGGCCTATATGGAAAAAGGATCTAAAAAAGAGTGGATACATGTATAACTGATCCACTATGTTGTACACCTGGACCTAATATAACAATGTAAATCAGTTATATATAATTGATTTAAATAAAAATTTAAAATATAAGAAATCTTTAAACTTTTTTTATTACATATGAGTAAAGAAAGCAGTTTTCTTATGGTCTATACTACGATTTTCTGTTTCAATTTGAACAAAGTAATATTTACTTCAATAAAATTTAAGCACTGGACACAAAACTAATTCTGAAAAAGTTACCAATAAAACTAGATAAGATGTCAGGGAACCTACGAAATGAAGATTCCTTCCCCCCAAACAAAACAAGACAAAAAAACATTTAATTTTCTGTAGGAGTTGATGTGATGCTCAAAGCTTATGGGAAACTAATTTAACCCATAGTGAATAATAGTATTCTAATGTTTCTCCTCACTGTGTGAACTCAAACTTTTCCAACAGAGGTTATGACTAAATACTCATTCATTGTATAAGTGAAATGTATATGCACTGAAAACAGATATATGATCAAAAAATTAAAATTACTGTCTCAAAAAACACTGCTTTATAAAAACCTGGTACAGGTACCCATAGGAAAAAACACCAAAGCTCAAAATAAAATAGAAACAAAAGAACATCTTAATAATTTAGGAAAATGAACCTTCACATTTTATCATCTCACAACTTGGAGGTTGTAAAATATGCAAATATAACATGTTGAGAATGGCTACACCTATTTCTTACATGTTTACATACCAAGGATGCTGTATTTTCTACACAGCCCTGTGTGAACAAAAACCATCAAATCTCTCACTGTAAAATCAAATCAACATTATCAGGTTAAGCAGGACTCTACTTTGCATGCAAGCTTTATTATTTGACATGTTAGTTAACCTAAACCCACCTGACTGGAGATGTCCATTACGGCATGTCAAGTTAGTACTGTCATGATAGACGTCCGTTTGTGACTTGGAAAATTGCAAACTTGGTTGCAGCTTCTCTATGCAACAGAGGGGGGTGTAAAAAAGAAAAAAATAAACAAACAGAAAACAACATAATAAAAAATGCTTATGTGAAAATTAAAAATGATTCAAGGTGTTAAAAAGTTATATAGTGAAAGATTTTGTATTTACATAAAATTATCTTTAACAACATAACTAATTAGCAAAAACTCAGACATTAAAATAGCAACAAAAATAAATGAGTGAATGACTATATTCAAAATATGCATTATTCAGGTTTGGTAACCCGAGGCAATTCTATAACACTACTATCACCAGAAAACATTTCCTGGATATCCAATACATCCAAATCATTGTACAGGGAGAACAGGATAGAGTTAGAAAGAGAACATTAAGAAGACTTTACAGAGTACGTTGGCTGTGAGTTGGCTAGGATCTGGAAAGATTAAAAAAAAAAGGACATCTCATCAGCAAAAAAAGAAATGCAATAAAGCAGAAAGGAGTAAGCAAGCTGCAGAACTGTGTGTACAGTACCCAACCATTTATTTAAACACATGTATATTTGTATATATAAAAATTCTCTCTAAAAAAGACCCAGAGAAACTGGTAAATACTAGCTGCCTCTGGGGAGGGGAAATGAGTGGCTGGGACATAGTATGGGATGGATGTTTTTCCAACTGCTCAAAATTTTTGGCATGTGCATATAGTATCTATTTTTAAATTAATCAAAGATTTTAAAGGATTATATCAACCCTACCTTTCCCCTCCAGTTCAAATTACAATGTGATCCTCTCAAGATCTGAGTCTCTATATCTAGGACCTGAAGCCCCAAAGTGTAGCGGTTTGAACTTTCTTGCCACCTACATCATTGCTGCACTCTTTCCCTAGTCAAGTCACCCCATATTGCTAACTGATGAACACCTTGCTCCACCACTCATTCACTAGTATGAACTTGCTTCAGCATCAGTTTCACAAGGGTTTCAAGGATTAAATAAAGTAATACATAAAGGACCTACCTGGGCTTCATTTATATTAGGGCTAAATTTTGACCAAATCTATTTTATTGAAATACTCCAAGTTATCATTACTGATTCTTTTTTAAAATGATTTATTTTTATTTATTTGGCTGTGCAGGATCTTAGCTGCAGCATGTGAACTCTTAGTTGAGGCATGTGGGATCCAGTTCCCTGACCAGGGATTGAACCCAGGCCCTCCTCATTGGGAGCACAGAGTCTTAGCCACTGGACTGCCAGGGAAGTCTCTCATTACTGATTCTTATCTCCAGTACTAAGAAGTCAATGAAACGTAGCACATACATACTGACTCTCTTAAACTTTCATTTCTAAGGACAGACAAGCAGGCGCCCTGCTTGGTTTATGGTACAAACACACATGCCTTTGGGACAGGTTAAATAGCAGCTACCCTATCTGCACAAAGCACAAAGCTTTTGTATCCTAGAACTGGCTGATACAATATACCTTGGAGCCCTTTTATTATTGTTAGTTAACAGATAGGTCATCTGATTTTTCTCAAAGATAATACTCATCAAATCACCATATTGAGAAAGAAACCATTTGTGTTGGTAAAAGACATAAATTAGAAAAAACTGATTTGTAAATGTCTTATTTATCAATTAACACTCTCTTCAATGTTAAAAAGGTCACGTAAACATTCATTATACAGCAAAAAGAAACAGAAACCAATCCTCAGTTCTGATAACTAAGAATAAAAAACCACAGAACTTGTTTGTAGGGTTTACATTTATATGTGTGAAAATGCACAAATATACAATAGCAGGACACAGCTAATGCGAATCTGCTCCAGTTTATTTTTTTTTTAAAGAAAGTAAACTTAGTTTAATGCTTCCTTTTAGAATGACTAAGCTTCCCTGGTGGCTCAGAGGTTAAAATGTCTGCCTCCAATGCGGGAGATCCAGGTTCGATCCCTGGGTTGGGAAGATCCTCTGGAGAAGGAAATGGCAATCCACTCCAGTATTCTTGCCTGGAGAATCCCCTGGACTGAGAAGCCTCGTGTTACAGTCCACGGGGTCGCAAAGAGTCGGACACGACTGAGCGACTTCACCTTCGACTTCACCTCAGAATGACTAAAGGTCATAGATTAACCAATGATTTAACATAAAACAAGTCACCTTGCTTGTTGATCCCCTCATGGGCAACCCCCACACAATCATCTCAGTGATCTACTTAGAAGGGAAATCTTACCACATAACTCGTGGACTTAAAACCCTTTAGCAGCTTCCTGCTGCCCACAGATCAGCACTGAAGCTCCTTGATATGACCAGCAAGGTCTGCCACGATCTGCCTACACTTCTCATGCCTCAGCAATCCCAAATTCACATCTCCATCAGCACCCTGGTTTTCCTTGTCCCTCAGTCTATGTTCATGCTGTTAGTTCCTCCTGGAATATCCTTACCCTCAAACATGAATAACTTTTATGTATCTTTTTAAATCCCCACTTCAGGTTTTACTTCTTCCAGGAAGACTTCTCAGACATGTGTTTTCCCATCTCCACAAAATACATATGTATCTCCATCCTGCAGTGATGATTTATCTATTTATGCCTCCATTATATCAAGAGCCTTAAACAGAATATTTTATTCAATCTATCAGTAAATCTGTTTGCTCAACCTTTAAATATAGTATTAATTCACCTGATGGTTACTCCTGGTATCACCTTAGTCCAAGACTCCATTTCCCCCCTAGCTTACCGTAACAGTTGTCTTACTTATACTCTTGGCAACATCACAACCAGGGATCCTTTTTATACAAAGGTCAGATGATGTTATTCCTTTCCTAAAATCCTTCTAACTGCACCTCACTTCACACGTGGTAAAAGCTCAAATCTTCATAGTGCCCTCTAAAACCCTGCCTGTTGTCAAGACCCCCCCTCCCCACCTCCACCATCAGCTCTCCTCTCTCTACTATATTCTCCTTGCTCTGGCGCACTGTTCTCTATGCTGTGTGCTCAGTCGTGTCCAACTCTTTGCCACCCCATGGACTGTAGCCCACCAGGCTCCTCTGTCCACGAGGATTCTCCAGGCAAGAATACTGGAGTGGGTTGCCATTTCCTTCTCAAGGGGGTCTTCCCAACCCAGAGATTGAACCCAGGCGGGTTCTTTACCGTCTGAGTCACCAGGGAAACTCAAACATGTCAGATGTGTTTTCTTAAGGCTTTGCCTCAGCTCTTACTTCTTCACAGACATTCTTCTCCCAGACACTTGCAGGACTAACTGATGTCAGCTTCTCAAAGAGGCATACCCTGACCATCCTATTTAAAGCTAAAAATTCAGACCACCTCTCACCTACTCCTAAACCCTTGTACTGTATTTTATGCTTTCTTTTCTCCATGTATTTATCACCATCTAACACATGGTATAACTTGTTTATTCTATATGTCTATTGCCTACTGTCATTATTCCTCCTGCTAGAATATAAACTCTATGACACAGGGATCCTTGTCTATATCCTAAATGCTTACAATATGATAACCACCCAATAAATATTTCCCAAGTTAAGAAATAAATTCAGTTTATATCCCTTGGTACTGTATCTAGTACAGAGTAAGGATTCAATAACTGGACACTGAATACATTTTTTTAAAAGAGCAACTGCCAAGTATACCAAGAAGTCAGTGCCAAAATTACCTTTCTATTTATAGCAGGTTTTACACTTAACCTTTGCTCTAAGGTTCACTTTGACTAAATTAAAGATACATTATACACAGGAACTCTTCCCCACCTCTATCAGAGAAGATATATCCTCTCAAACCAGTCTGTGCGGGGAACTCCCAATATCATTCTTCATCCTAATTGGATACCATCCCACCTCTGAAAGGCTCCATTTTTTAAATAGCACATGATACTCAAATGCACTCTACTGTGCACTTTTGCACACTTCTTCTTTACTTCGTTTGTATATAACTCCCAGAAATTCTGCATTCTCAGAAGACAGGAATATGTTGATGATGTCTTTTATTCCATCCTCTCTTTTTTAAAGTAACGTCTTTCATGAATGGACATATTGTATTGCTGATAATAGACAACAACAGCATCCAAATATTACTTCTATTAATACCTAGCTTCATGTTATATTACTATTATATATCCTTTTTGTCCATTCTTCTAATAACACAAATAAGAAATTACAAAGCTGCATTTAAAGACAAGTCTACAAACTGATGAGCTGCTTCTAATGTTTTACCATATCACAACTTAAAAGATTAAAAACCAGCTATTGTTCAATTTGAAACAAGTTATAAAATGTTCCATAATCAAACAATCGACATCACATATATTGATACTCTGTATATATACTACAAGGTGTTATAGCTAAAACACATAGAAAGGACCAATTAGAACAACTAGGTAATTATCTTACTACAACAACCCTTGATGTACTATAACATAGTAACCCTCACTTAAGAAGGTGAACCCTGTCAGCCACAGGAGCCAGGGAAACACTGTCTTGTTAGCTATCTGAAAACAGTAAGGGCTTCTTTTTCAACAATATGGGGGGAAATTTATAAACACAACAGACCATATAAGAATGAATGGATGAATGACTGAATGAATAAAATACAAATGTATATATACTACTCAAAAGCAGAGGTGGTGATTACACACAGGAAAGGAGATGAACAAAAATCAGCATTTCTGAGTACTTGCTTACTCAACAATTTATTGGTCACAAATATGGTGAGACAATAATTATCTATCAGTCTCATGTTACAAATGAAATAAAAAAGAGACTGAGATGTGCTAAATAACTTATCGAAGCTGCAGAGCAACAAATAAAGTCGGCCTGTTTGCCAAGTTTCTATACTATCTGTATCACTTCAAGCTATGGTAGAACCAACCACCCAAGAAGGGTGGGTTTTAGTTCCACTTTGTTTGAAGGGTAGATTTACCGTAACATATTTTTAAAGCCTAACCATCAAATAGAAAACGAGAAGTTTCTCATTATAGTCCTTTTTCAACTGATAAACACAGAAAGAATGACAATTACAATCTCATTGGGCACAAGTCATCAACTGCTACTAACATCATTACGAACTACTGATGGATAAACACAAAACCACCTATCAAGCAGTCTTATCATTAAGAAAGAAAAGTCTACCTTCAATCCAATTAAGGCATTATATTCAAATATCAATTTATAGGGAGGACAAGAATATATTAAAAGATAACATGGATATACATGCAACAAAATAGAGACTATAGGAAAAACTATGTGGCAAAGATTTGGTTCATAAACAAATAAATCACAAGGAAAAGAAAAAAAACAGATGTGTATATGAAAAGAAAACATATAGAATAGATCTTCTTGAGATCTGGATTCACACAATTATAAAAAAATAGTAGCAGTTATTAAATTATGAGATACTGACTGCATATTATATATTAAATCTAGAAACTGACCTTTTTTGGCTATTACTTTTATGCTTGTATTAAAAGAAATGTTTATTTTTTTAGGTGTGATAATGGTATTTTGGCAATTTTTTCCCCCTGGTGGTCATGTCCATGACCCCATTTAATATAGCTTCCTCAGAAGGAGGAATCATTACCTTCATTACCTATAATGAAATGAGTTTTCTTTTTGAAGGTTCCAAATACAAAGCAAAGTGAAAAATAAAAATGATACACAGGAAATAAGGGAAGAAGGAAAAGAAGGGAAACATAAGAAAATATATTCTTCTCACTTTGGGAATTTTATTTTTAAAGCATCTTTATCTTTTGAGATACAATATAAAATATTTATAAATGATATAAAAAGATATCAAGAAATAGTTTCAAAATAGTAATATGAAGCTGGGGAAAGTGGGCGGGGATATAAACTGGGGTTTGCAAACATATTTTGTAAAGAGCCAGAGAGTAAACATTAAAATATTTTCAAAAGTTATATATTTAAAGAGGCTTTGCAGGCTACATAATCTCTGCATCAACATCTCAATCTGTCACTGCAGCACAAAAGCAATCAGATAATATACAAAGAAATGAGAGCAGCTTTGTGTCAACTTATAAAAACAGGCAGTGTACTGAACTGAGTCCATAGGCTATAGTTTGCCAATCTTGAATCAAGGCCAATGATAAACTGATAATTACCAAAGTTGAGTGATAGATAATTAGTTCAATATGCTCTTTTCTGTATTTTAAAATTTTCATGAGTTAAAAAAAAACTAGAACATATTTTCAAGTGTGTTCTTGTGTGACCATTGATCCAGTGTGATCACTGATCTATTTCTAACTACATTTAGAATTTCACTAATCACAGATTTCAAATGTATCTCACTGCAGTTATACAATTCATTAATTGATACCTAATAGTTGTAAACGGTCCTTGGCCATAACTAAATTAGTCATCATTTTAGCCTGAAGGCGTCTAGCTCTTTCACACTGTTCACCTGAAAGAAAAAGCAGAAAAAAATAATTAAAATATCTACATTTACCTACTAACACTGCTTCAAGATAAGTTATCATAACAACAAATCTCAAGAGAAGTCATTGTCTTTATAAAGAAATTAAGAAAATATCATTTTCAAATAATATCTTAAAAAAAATCAGTTATAGTTCCTTATGATAGTATCAGACCTAGTGTGGTATTTCATGGCTTATGAGACATATGTTTCCCCTACATTTAAACATCTCTGAAGCTGGGAAGTGTTCTAACACCAGTGCCAGCCTATTCCTGCTATTAGCCTGACTGCAGTCACAACACAGCTTGTCCCTGCCTCTGCATACAAAAACCTGGTCATAAATATTAATACTTCTATTACAGCTATATCTAAATAAGAGCAAGACAGCAAACTGAATAAGGTTAAAATTCAAATTCTATGTGATAAGAAGAGAATGTGTTACTAGTTTAATTGACATTTTTTTTCTCTTAGTGGTACAAAGGCATCTTCAATTCAATGAAATATTTTTCTCATAACTAACTCATTTTCTTTGATCTCTTCTTCTATACATTTGACAAAAATAGCAAATAATTTATAAAGTGATGCTCATAAACTCATGAAAGTCTCCAAGACCCAACCTCCCTGCTCTCTTTTATATAGGAGACCAGTAGTTAGAGAAACAGTCAAAATAAAACGGAGACAGAAAAATCATGGTAAATATTGGACACATTGTAGTTATTGGAGATTAGCTGATATAAATTATAGAATCAGCCCGCCAGATAAAATATCTACTGGGTGGATTGATCCCTAAGGCTAAGATTCTTAGCCCATGTATTATAATTTCTGCTTTTGAATTTATCAGAGCTGTGATAGCCAAAGTACTTTACTCATTTAATTGTGTCACACAGCACACATATTCACATACAGTATTTAAGAATTCAGGTTTTGAAGCCAGACTGCCTGAATTCAAATCCTGACTCTACCTCTTCATGCCTATGAGACCGCAGGCAAGTTACTTAACTTCTTCACACTTAAGGATTTTAATCTGAAAAATAAGGATAACAGTAGCAGCTTCAGAGTGTAGGGCTGTGGTGAAATTAAAAGAGATGGTAAGTATGAAGCACATAAAATGAGGCTTTAGTATACAGTATGTGTGCAAAAATTGTTGTCTATATATTTAACGATAGTATTAGACTCTGATTTTTAATTTGGTGTGACAGAAAAGATGAAAAATAACTACTTTGATTTTAAAAGGTCATGTGTAAATCAAAAAAAAACATTACAGCTCATATCCTAACATGAAGTCAAGCATTAACCACAGTGCAAAAGGGATCTGTGGATTAACTACTACTTCTCTGCCTTGACAGCGAGGAAAGGATGAGGTTTCAAAGCCAGGGTTACAAATAGGGTTAAAATATCATGAATCGTGGTTCCAAGGAGGACACAAGTAATATACCATTTTTTATCTTACTGCTATAGGTAATCAAGTTTAAGCATATTTGGTCATAACTTCATTTTTAGCACAGGTAATAAAGCATTAACTGTAAGTCTAGAAAGAGTTAACAGTAACATTTGAAAATCTGTTAAATACTTTTATTTAGATAACATATCTGAAATCAGGGCAATCATGTGAATATAATTTGGGATGCCACTAAATAAATATAAATACAACCTTACCTTGTCCTGTAACTACGACGGCTATTCCTTTTTCTAGTTCTTCAATACCTTTCTTATACCATTCCACAGCTTGGTCCTTTTGTCCTACTTTAAAATAAAAATAATAATTTGTATAAATCATGTGTGTGTGTGTGCATGCGCTAGGTTGCTTTAGTTGGGTCTGACTCTGTGTGACCCCATGGACTGTGTGGCCCACCAGCCTCCTCTGTCCATGGGATTCTCCAGGCAAGAATACTAAAGTGACTTGCCATTTCCTTCTCCAGGGGATCTTCCTGACCCACAGAAGATCTTGGTCTCCTGGACTGCAGACAGATTCTATACTGTCTGAGCCACCAGCGAAGCCTAACCTAAGAATACACTAAACATTTTCCAAAGCATGCTCTTTTTAGGAGATACACAGATGAAAAAGGGGGGGGGGCTTATGATCAAGTAAGCTTGAAAACTGTTACTCTGTGACTTCTTAGTACTTCAGCATTCTAATGAATAAGTGCCTCTGCAAGAGAGGAACACATACCTCAATGTTTCTCGATTTCAGAGCAGAGTCTTTTGTTGTTTATCATCTCATGGTATCGATGCTTATAATACTGTGTTAGAGAAATAAACTTGACTCCTCAAGATTTTACTTTAGATAAATGGTTTTAAACATGATTCCAATAATAATTAGAAAAAATATGCACTGTTTAACCTAACTGTATTCAAATATGATGTAACATGTTCATTGTTGGGTGATCCTTTCAAGAGTTAGTTTTTATTTAACAAATGACAGTACCATGAGAACTGGCATAAAAGGTCGCAAATGTGGCCATTTAGTAACACATTTCTATTTTCCTTGAAACATAACATTTATTCTTGATTCAAAATTAAGCTCTAAAAGGACCTAAAAATTCAGCATGATCAAAATATGTGTAGAATATTTCTTTAAAGTGGTAACAAGTATATGCAAATGTCTTGGTTTTGAAAATTAATTTCTTGGTCCTTAGAATCTGCAACGCCTCATAAGTGGCTAATAAAGAGATACAGTAAATCAAAAGTGGAAATCATCCATAAGAATTGCTTTTTGTTTTTCCCAACTCATGTCCCTATTTAATTAAAAATTCCCATGCTATTCTTCAATATGATTTGAAATGTCAAAATCAATAAAATATCATGACTCTCTTGAAAACAAAGAATAGATGAAGTCTTATTACAAACTTCACACACAATAACTAAGGAATGCTGCTGGGCTTCGCTGGTGGCTCAGTGGTGGGGAAATCCACCTGCCAGTTCAGGAGACACGGGTTTGATCCCTGACCTAGGAAAATCCCACATGCTGGGGAGCCACTAAACCTGTTCGCCACATCTACTGAGCCTGTGTTCTAGAGCTCAGGAGCCCCAACAACTGAGCCGAACTGCTGCAACTACTGAAGCCCAGGCGCCTAAAGCCCGTGCTTCAAACAAGAGAAGCCTCCGCAATGAGAAGTCTGCACACCACAACAAACGGGTGGCCCCCACTCACCGCAACTAGAGGAAAGCCTGCTCAAGAATGAAGACCCAGTACAGCCATAAATAAATTAAAATTAAAAAAAAAAAAAATGCTGTCCCCTTATCAGCGTGTACCTCTGACCACCTTCCTCCGGCCCCTCTCAAATAAATCACTAACTAGATTCGGCCCCTTAGGTTACTTTCTTTCTTACTGTGGTACCATTAATATTTTACAGTGTCTGATCTAGAGTAAGTGCTCGATAAGTACTTGATAATGACACACGAAGAAATTATTAAGTATTTCAGTCAATTCAAGCTCTGTAGATGCTTACTTTCCAGTTTTTTGTTAAAAGAATCTGTTTACATTTTTGGTTTTATAATTTAAAAAAGAAGCAAATGACAAAAATCAGTAAAATAGCGTTTGCATACTGAGTGGTAGGAATATTGATAATTATGTCACATTTGCCTTAGAATTTTAAAAATAAAGTGCAATTTAACAGATACAACAGAGTTCCCTTTGTTGCTCCTCTTCCCATTTCCATGCTCCTTTCCTTTCCAGAAATCAGTATTAAGAACTGAGTGCCTATCCTATTTGTACATTTTTTTCTATTGTTCCTATTTGTATCACTTTATTTTAAACATACACATTGTTTCAGAGACCTATGTAGCTATATAGAGATCCAGTTCATTCATTTTTACTTCTGTATAGTATCCTATCCTATAGTTTTAACTATTTCCAATGAAAAGATATGTAGGTTTCCAGTTTTCCAATATTTCAAATAATGTTACAGTAAACAGTCTTGTACCTGTCCCTTTATATATATGTGTGTCAGTTTCTCTTTCTCTAGAGTGTATGTATATATATGCTTAAGAAGTAGAATTGATGAGTCATAGGCTCATCACATATTCTCTATTAACCGGAAATCAACAAAATGGTTTTTGAAAGTGCTTGTGCCAATTTATACTCCTATTAACAGTGTATGACCATTCTCACTGGCAACATCTGAACAAAATCTTTTAAGAAACTTTACCACATTACATGGAGGCAAGTGAAATGACTGATTCTGTACAAATAAACTCACATGCTCAATAATTACTCAATTACCTAATATTCTTTGGTAACAGGAAGTTGATTTACTGCCTTATTTGAATCTCAGATGTCAGTATGATAGTAGAAAATGAAAATGCATAGATTATCTCTTATCTAAAAGTACAAGACCACTGGAGAAAGGAGAGATGTATAAATCAATGGAACAGAAATACAGAAATAGACCCATACAGACATTATTGATCTGACTTTGACAAAGATGACAAGGTAATTCAAAGGAGAAAGAAGAGCTTTTTAAGAAAACGACACTGGAATAACAGATATCTATAAGCAAAAAAACTTCACATGACATACAAAAATTAACTTAAAATGGGTTATACGGGAGGGGGGAGCTGGGGGTCGGGTCCTAATATTCTTTGGTAACAGGAAGTTGATTTACTGCCTTATTTGAATCTCAGATGTCAGTATGATAGTAGAAAATGAAAATGCATAGATTATCTCTTATCTAAAAGTACAAGACCACTGGAGAAAGGAGAGATGTATAAATCAATGGAACAGAAATACAGAAATAGACCCATACAGACATTATTGATCTGACTTTGACAAAGATGACAAGGTAATTCAAAGGAGAAAGAAGAGCTTTTTAAGAAAACGACACTGGAATAACAGATATCTATAAGCAAAAAAACTTCACATGACATACAAAAATTAACTTAAAATGGGTTATACGGGAGGGGGGAGCTGGGGGTCGGGATTGGGAGTTCATGTACACTCGTGGCTGATTCATGTCAATGTAATACGAATTGACGTATTACAGTAATACAGTAAAACGAATACAGTATTGTAAAGCAAAACAAACTAAAAAATAAAAATTTATTTTAAAAAATGGGTTATAAACCTAAATGTAAAACCTAAAAATATAAAATTTATAAAAGAAAACAGACAAAATTCTTTGTGATCGTGGCTTTAGGCCAATCACAAACCTTAACAAGAAAAATTGATAAACCAGACTTCATAAAAATTAAAAGCTCCTGCCCTTCAAAAGACAGCATTGACAATATAAAGACAAGCCACAAACTGACAGGGAGAAAATATTTGCAAAAAATATGTCTAATAAAGGTGTTGTAACCAGAATATATACAGAACTCTTACAGTGATATTTTAAAAAGTCATTAAAAAATAGTGTGCAAAAGATCAAAACATACACTTTACCAAAGAAGAGAGCACAAGAAATAATGTTCAACATCATTAGCTATCAGGGAACTACAAATTAAAACTACAAGATTTTAATTTTGAACAGAAAAAATTACATGACAAAGTATAATGAATTTCTCATACATCTGCAGGGGTGACTATAAAACCATACGGCAATTTGGAAGAGTCTGGTTGTTCCTCACAACATTAACATATTCTCACCACATGATCTGGCTCTTCTTCTACATATTTACCCTAACAAATTAAAACGTCAAAGACCTGTGCATGAATGTTCACCAACTTTATTCATAAAAGCTAAAAACTGGAAACAACCCAGATGTCCACAATTTCGTGAATGGGTTAAGAAATTAGGGTACATCCATACACAGAATACTACTCAGCAATAAAAAGGAACAAAATACTGATGCATGTAGGAACAGAGATGAATCTCAAAAACCTGCTAAGTGAAAAGAGCCTGACACAAGAGGCTACACCCTGCATGATGTCATTTACATGACAAAACTAGTGACAGACCAGATTGCTGACTGCCAGTGGCAAAGAGGGAGCAAAAGGACCAACTAAAAAGAGACCCAAGGGGGCTTCTGGGGCGACAAAACATTCCATATACTGACTGTAGCGACAGTTTACACAACTGTTTGTCAAAACTCACTGAACTATACAGATCCCTAAAAAAAAGGTAAACTTTATGGTATGTAAATTATACCTCATAAGAACATTTATTTTGAGTTGGATAATAATACCAGAGCTAAAATTTTGCTTACAAGAAAAAGATTAGAAGAGAAAAACTAGAAAAATATTTTTAAAACATCCATTTGAAGGGATCAGAGAGTTTTCAAAACAAAATTTGGAAGGAGAGATCATTTCAGACCCATTAGGATGGTTATTTTGAAAATTACCAAAATATGAAAAAAAGAAAGGCCAAAGACGTGAGTCTACCATCTGGGGCACTTCTCTGCTTTAAGTGAAGGGAAACTCGCTCAGTCGCATCCAACTCTTTAAGACCCCATGGACTGTAGCCTGCCGGGCTCCTCTGTCCAAGGAATTCTCCAGGCAAGAATACTGGAGTAGGTAGCTTTTCCCTTCTCCAGGGGATCTTCCCAACCCAGGGACGGAACGCAAGTCTCCTGCACTGCAGGCGGATTCTTCACCATCTGAGTCACCAGAAAAGCCCAAGAATATGGACTGGGTAGCCTATCCCTTCGCCAGGAGATCTTTCAGACCCAGGAATCAAACCAGGGTCTTCCATATTTGCAGGCAGATTTGTTATTAGCTGAGCTATCAGGGAAGCCTGTCATCAGTTCTGAAGGCAAATGTGACCAGACTCGTGACTCTAAGTTGACAAAAAATGAATTCTAGGGCATGTCCAGGAGAATTAGTGGCAAAGATTCCTAAATTTTGAATGGGCCCTTGCATCAGTGAAAAACACTAGTTTGCATATGGACTGACACCAATATTCAAATCACTTAAATCCCTTAAGTTAGGGGAATCTACAGCCTATAACCTTCGATGACCACTCTATTGACTAAATTTTTCATGTATATATTTTTCATTTTGGATACGTCACACAGCTTGTAGGATTTTAGTTCCCCAGCCAGTGACTGGATTGAACTTGGGTCCCAGCAGTGAAGGCACCAAGTCCTATCCATGGGACCGCCAGGGAATTCCCCCTTTTGACTAAATCATGGCAGAAAAATAAAAACTTACAGTGATCTCCAGCACACAAAAGGCCTTCAGGATGCTTCAGCAGCTCTTGGTTTCCCTTATACATTTCCCTCTCTCCTATATGGACCCCAGTAACATTCAGACTCAACCAACAAGACTATATCAAATCAAGAGAAGAAAGGGATGGCAAAAGCTTCCAATCAATGGTTGCAGTTGCAGCTGAAACTATTAGCCAGTAATCTGAACTACATACACAGTATGGCTCATAATCTAGGAACTACATAATCTACGGACAACAGTGGCCCAAGGGTCAAATACAGTCAGCTTCCTGTTTTTCTATATAAAGCTTAACTGGATCACCCCCCCATATATGAATGTTGAATAGTTGTGAAAGAGCACTTGAACAATGGTTCAACAACAACAACAAAACAAATGAGGGCTTCTCTGGTGGTTTGGTGGTCAAGAATCCTCCTCCCAAGGCAGGGGACACAGGTTAAATCCCTGCTCTGGAAAGATCCTACACGCTGAGGGACAGCTAAACCCATGCACCGCAACTACTGAGCCTGTGTTTCAGAGACCGGGAGTCACAACAACTGAGCCCACGGACTGCAACTACTGAAGTCTGAGCACCTGGAGCCCATGCTCAGCAACAAGAGAAACCACTGCAGTGAGAAGCCCACCAGCTCACAACTAGAGAGTAGCCCCTGGCTTGCTGCAACTAGAAAACGCCCATGTGCAGCAACAAAGACATAAAAATATTCTTATAAATGAACGCAAAAATGGGCAAAGAACTTTAATAGACATTTTTTCCAAGAAGATATGCAAATGGACAATAAGCACATCAAAAAATGCTCAACATCCTAAGTCATTACGGAAATGCAAATCAAAACTATGATGTGATACCACTTCTCATTAATTAGCATGGCCATTATTTTACAAAGTAAACAAACCTTGAAACTAAGCAATGTGGAGAAATTAAAAGCCCTTGTGCACTGGTGTCGGGAATGTAAAAATGCAAAGCTGCTGTGGAAAGCAATTTGGCAGTTCAGTTCAGTTCAGTCGCACAGTCGTGTCCGACTCTTTGCGACCCCATGAATCGCAGCACGCCAGGCCTCCCTGTCCATCACCAACTCCCGGAGTTCACTCAGACTCACGTCCATTGAGTCTGTGATGCCATCCAGCCATCTCATCCTCGGTCGTCCCTTTCTCCTCCTGCCCCCAATCCCTCCCAGCATAAGGGTCTTTTCCAATGAGTCAACTCTTCGCATAAGGTGCCCAAAGTACTGGAGCTTCAGTTTTAGCATCATTCCTTCCAAAGAAATCCCAGGGTTGATCTCCTTCAGAATGGACTGGTTGGATCTCCTTGCAGTCCAAGGGACTCTCAAGAGTCTTCTCCAACACCACAGTTCAAAAGCATCAATTCTTCTGCGCTCAGCCTTCTTCACAGTCCAACTCTCACATCCATACATGACCACAGGAAAAACCATAGCCTTGACTAGACGGACCTTAGTCGGCAAAGTAATGTCTCTGCTTTTGAATATACTATCTAGGTTGG
Organism: Aepyceros melampus; assembly: GCA_006408695.1. Classification (NCBI taxonomy): domain Eukaryota; kingdom Metazoa; phylum Chordata; class Mammalia; order Artiodactyla; family Bovidae; genus Aepyceros; species Aepyceros melampus. Next base: position 410,129 of record SJXQ01009455.1, on the reverse strand, counting down.
TCATAACTTTTCTTCCAAGGAGTAAGCGCCTTTTAATTTCATGGCTGCAGTCACCATCTGCAGTGATTTTGGAGCCCAAAAAAACAAAGTCTGACACTGTTTCTACTGTTTCCCCATCTATTTCCCATGAAGTGATGGGGCCAGATGCCATGATCTTCGTTTTCTGAATGTTGAGCTTTAAGCCAACTTTTCCACTCTCCTCTTTCACTTTCAACAAGAGGCTTTTTAGCTCCTCCTCACTTTCTGCCATAAGGGTGGTGTCATCTGCATATCTGAGATTATTGATATTTCTCCCAGCAATCTTGATTCCAGCTTGTGTTTCTTCCAGTCCAGCATTTCTCATGATGTACTCTGCATATAAGTTAAATAAGCAGGGTGACAATATACAGCCTTGACGTCTCCTTTTCCTATTTGGAACCAGTCTGTTGTTCCATGTCCAGTTCTAACTCTTGCTTCCTGACCTGCATACAGATTTCTCAAGAGGCAGGTCAGGTGGTCTGGTATTCCCATCTCTAAGAATTTTCCACAGTTTATTGTGATCCACACAGTCAAAGGCTTTGGCATAGTCAATAAAGCAGAAATAGATGTTTTTCTGGAACTCTCTTGCTTTTTCCATGATCCAGCGGAGGTTGGCAATTTGATCTCTGGTTCCTCTGCCTTTTCTAAAACCAGCTTGAACATCAGGCAGTCCCTCAAAAAATTAAACATAATAATTAACATATGATCCCACAAGTCTACTCCTACGTGGCTACTCAAAAGCACTGAAAGAGGGGCTCAGAAACTTGTATACCAATATTTATAATATTATTATTTTTTTTAGCTACGCCTTATAGCATACAAGATCTTAATTCCCAAACCAGTGATCAAACCCAAACCGCCTGCCCTGGAAGCACGGAATTTCAGCCACTAGACCACCAAGGAAGTCCCTAGAGCAGCATTATCAACAATAGATAGAAACAACCCAAATAACCAGTAGCAGATGAAAGGATAAACAAAACATGGCATACACATAGAATGGAATATTATTCAGACTAAAAAAGGAATGAAGTCTGTTACAGGCCTTAGCATTGCTTATAGATGCTGAAATGCTAAGTGAAGTGTCAGACACAAAAGGACAGATACTCTGTGATTCCACTTATATGAGGTACCCAGAACTGGCAAAATCACAGACAGAACGCAGAAGAGAGGCTATCAGGGACTGGGACAAGGGAAGAACAGAGAAGGTGAAATGAGGAGTTATTGTCCAATGGGTACTGAGCTTTGGTTTGGGAGGATGTAAAGCTCTAGAAATGGACAGTAGTAATGGTTGCACAATACCGTGACTGTATTTTTCTTTTTTCTTTTTTTTTTTGGCCACGTGGCACGCAGGATCTTAGTTCCCTGACCAGGGATCGAACCATGCGTCCTGTAGTGGAAGCATGAGTCTTAACCACTGGACTGCCAGAGAGTCCCTTGTGAATGTATTTAATGCCACTGATTCCCACACTTTAAATAACTAAAATGCCAAGTTTTGTTATCTATGTTTTACCACAATAAAAAAAAATTACTAAATGACCCATTACAGGCAGTTTGCTGACCCCTTGTATACAGCAATGAAAATGAACAATTACTGCCAAAAGTAACCTCAAAGATTAATCTGACAAGCATGAAGTGAAGTGAAAGTCGCTTAGTAGTGTCTGACTCTTTGCGACCCCATGGACTGTAGCTCACCAGGCTCTTCTGTCCATGGAATTCTCCAGGCAAGAATACTGGAGTGGGTTGACATGCCCTTCTCCAGGGAATCGGAACGTTTCCTGCACTGCAGGTAGATTCTTAACCATCTGAGCCACCAGGGAAGCACCCTGACAAGCATAATGTTGAGCAAAAGCACCCATACACACAAAGTCAACTGTATGATTTCATTTATAAAGCTGATTTATGGTGTAAGAAGATAGGAACTGAAGAAACCTTTGTGCAGGGTGTGGAAAGGTGGTAAGCAGAAGGGAGGATGAGAAAGGCAGGCTTCCAGAGCAATATTCTATTTTTTGACCTGGTGAGGTTTCAAACTACTATGTTCACCTTAATAATTCATTAAGCAAAACACAAAGTGTGTACTTTGTGTATACTTAATAGATGAAGTGTACTTAAAACTGAAAAAAAAAAATACAAGAGGAAGATTAAGCATTTTGAAATGGAAAGTCCCTACACATTAAGTGAAAAAGGTTACAGATGAGTTTCTATGCAACATGATTCATTTTCTTCTAATGAATAAATATTTATGTAACTAGACAAAGTCAGGAAACTTATCAGTAATCATCTAAGGATAAGATTACAGAAGATTTTCACTTTCTATATTTGTGTATTATTTTAATTTTTGATGTGTGTTACTGTACAAGCAACAAAAATACTGATGCTATCCATCTTTAAATAAAGATAAGAATACTGGACTAATTTGTGGATGATTATTGCATCTTTTTCTTCACATGTTAGTAGTACCCAGATTGCCACTGAGAAGATCAAAACAAGAGCAGCTTGGGTAGAGAGGATGTCAGTTTGCAACTATGTGAGTTAGAAGATAGAGATTTAAGTCCCTGCTTCATCATTTAAGAGCTCTCTGACTTTGGGAAAGTCAGGCAATCTCGCTGAGCTTTAGTTTCCTTACCTAAAAGCAAGATGACACTTCTTTTACCTAACTCCAAGTTGTGGCAAAGATCAAATGAAACAGGGCATGGGATAATATTTTAATAAGAGATACGTAAAAATTACTTTTGGCATACTTAGTAAATCTGTTGATAAATATAAATCCTTCTACTGCAGAACTGTATGCATAGTTGTATTTTTGCTCTTAAAGCCCACTATTTTTACTCATCTATTTAGTCCTTCTTAAGCAATATTCTACACACAACTCCAGGAAATAAGTATATCCATTTTCCTACACAATTTTCTGCTAGCAACCTGCAACTATCACATTTGAAAATAACAGGAATCTTTAAAGACATTACAGTAGATTTTAGTGTGTGCTAATCCACAATGAACTATAGAGGCCATGAAGCATCAGACTGACAGCTCCCACGTTCATTCTCTCATAGTTCACTATCACAGAAAGGATCCTTTCTATTGTTTTAATTCAGCAAAAAGGCCGTATTTGCTTTCATGTTTAAACATCAAGGTTTATTTCTGAAATGATTTATTTGTTTCCCCATTTAACTGGAAAGGTTTTCAATTTTCAACCCCATGTAAAGAAATCATTACAGTTTTGGACATTTTCTTTAACCTTAAGAATTTCAACTTATTTTCTTTAAAAATCTTTTGTGTTTACTATGGATGGATGGTGGATAATTTTAACTTTTGTGCATTATCGGTATTTCCCAAATTCTCTATCAAGAGCTTGCATTCTGGGCCTCCCAGGTGGTTCAGCGGCAAACAACAACAAAATTCCACCTGTCAACGCAAGAGACACATGTTCGATCCTTGATCCGGTAAGACCCACATGTCTTGGAGCAACTAAACCTCTGTACCGCAACTATTGAGCCTGTGCTTTAGAGCCTGGGAGACACAAATACGGAGCCCATGTGCTCCAACTTCTGAAGCTGGAGCTCCCTAGAGCCTGTGCTCTGCAACAGGAGAAGTCACCACGAGGAGAAAAGCCCATGCACCACAACTGGAGAGCAGCCCCCGCCCCGCCCCGTCCCCCGCCCGGGCCACACTTAAGAGACAAGCCCGCGGCAGTGAAGATACAGCACAACCAAAAATGCCTGAAAAGAACCTGTATGCATCTACGAGTATGCACATAAGGACCAAAAATGCATTTTCTCTCTTTTGTAATCAAAAGCTAGGATACTAAGTGAGGCTAAGAAGAGACTTCCATTCTGAACTACGAGTCACAATTACAAATATATGTTTATATCACTCTTTAGATAATTCTCCTTCTTCCCCAAATCACATTTAGACTGCTGTTTCCTAAAAGGAAAATAATAAAAACTAGATATCAAGGTTTAACAATGTTCAAGCATAACCTCTAGAGGCTGTAACCTTAAAAGAACTGTAAAATTAATAGTAGTAGTTCCTATTTCCTGAGGATCTACTATGCACAAGTACTGAGTATTTCACAAACATTATCTCAGTGTAGTAGGAAGTAACTTGCCCAGGATCCTGTACAGTCAGAATTCAAATGTCAATTTGGCTAAGAGGCACTGCAGTTTAAAAAGGATGAAATGAGACCCTCAAAACTGACAATGAAAAGCAGCCCCTGACATCCAGGAGCTAGTACCATCAACTAAGCCTTAGTGTAACAAGGAAATGATTTGACATTACAACTGTGCCTTGGTGTTATACTGAATATAAACAATTTCATAGAACATCAGACAGGTCCACTCTGTAATCATGATGAATGAAGATAAAAACAAGACTACTCTGCAATCATGTCTATAAACACACACAAAACATGAACACTGCCCAAACAATCCAGTGTTTGGATGTTTGGATGAAACACCAAACATCCTTCTCTTGGGCTAATGAGTGCCTCTCAACCAACCATAGCTTCATCCTCACTCTAGTCTCCCCTTCTGTATCAAATTTAAGAAACTTAATTACAGAATTATCCACAATTCCTGAAAGCATCCAATCCAGAGCAAAACCTTGCTTCCATAACTCCTCCTCAAAAATCACTGAGGACAAGCCCAAATTCTGTACATTCTTTCTAGCTGCCTTTTCCTGAGATAAGGGATGGTGCCCCATGGCGTGTGTTCTCTTGGCTACAGTAAGTAACACATCTCACTTTTTAAGCTACAGGTGTGTGTTCTAGTGATAGTTCACTGAAAGGCACTGGCAAAATTCACTCAAGAACAACCACCGTTAAGCACAAAATATCTCCACTTCAGCATAAAATATCTGCAAAAGAGCAGAAAGATGTGAATAAGCATAATCTATCTATGCTATACCCATATAGCTGTAAAACATTTATCAGTCCCAAGAAAAACCTTGATTTTGACATTTTTCTTTCCTTATTTACCAGAACAAACTGCTGAGTTTGAGTGTGCTCAAAGATGTTTTATTTTACAGGGTATCGAGCGTGAGCCATTGTTAATTCACAAAGCAAGAGCAAAAAAAAAAAAAAAGCTAGGTCAGCTTATTAATACCTTCACTACTATTATATAGGTCAAGAGAGAGGAAAATTAGTAGAAAAACAGAGAATCTATACTTTGCCAGAGTGAAAAATCCAACTATTATTGGGTAGAGCAGAGAATAAGCTAACAGAAAAAAGGCAGGAAAGGTTAGGAAAGATCCATCTTTGATAATTTAATACTTATTTACTGACAACTGTCATCAGGATAAGTAACAATAATCTTAGGAACCTAGTTACCAGATGAGTTTTAGAGGGTTAACTGTATTTTACACTAGGAAGGATATAAACTATAATTTAAAAAAAACCCTAAAAACAGAACAAGGGAGGAAGTTCCTAAGAATGGCTGTGTTTTGGGCTTTAGTGCAAATGTCACCCCATTTTCTTGCAGAGAAATATGAAATGTTATTGTATAATTAATAAAAAGTAATGTTATTCTCTGGGAAAAGTATGATACCATCAGAATGCAATCCATCAGAATAATTCTTTCCTTGTTCTCATCATTTAAAGCAGAAATGAGGTGCAAAAAAATAGCCTGAAATCAATCCTTTCAAACTGATGTCTCATAGTTTTTAGGAGTAAAAGAAAATATACCAGATCTCCAGATCTGATACTTCTGATTTCTACTCTCTAGCTTCACCTTCTGAAAATAGATGTGGATAAGTAAGGATTCTGTGTGTGTTGGGTTACATGAAATTATAAAATTATACAGTAGTTAAAAAAAAAAAACCTCTTTTAAATATAGACTAGAAATTTTAAACAGAAAAGGATTTTATTTAGATAATTTCTATCCGTGATGACAGATGCTGCATGCAGCCCTATCTTATCTCAAGAAACTGACTCTCTCTCTCATACAACACACTGGGCCCTTGCTGTCTGTCAAGTCCTACGTATTTGAGGTAACTGAATCACACCTAGAGAATCTGTACCACTGTATTACTCAGGAGACTCCAGGCTTGCCTACCTGTCTACCTGTAGGAGCCATGCAAAGCATGTTAGTTCATGTTCTGGTTAATTGAAGAACCACTAGTACAACCTCCTTTTCTCCCCCAAGTATTCCAAGGGGCCCTTGGAATTACACAATAGAGAACCTGCTTAGTATAAAATAAAAGTATGAAATTATGAATCTGTTCACCTAAACTCTGTTCCTAATTCTGCTACTGTGCATTCAGTCTTTAAATTCCAATTTCTCCAGATATACAGTTGATATCATAGGTTGTCAGCTTTCTAAAGATGTTCAACAATAAATAAAACATCCACAAATCATTTAGCTCCTTGGGAAAAAATGAAGGATATATATGAAAGAACACACACATTTTTTTAAGAATACACACATTTATTAATCACATAAGAAGCATCTTAACAGATCTCACTGGAGAGGAAGTAATTTTCTTTCAAGTTAACATCTAGAATGCAGAGCTGAGCAAATAACTGGTATTCAATAAATGCTCTAATGAACAAACTTCACATAATCTTTTATTAGGTGAATAGAATTTGCTGTGCTATTCTTTTCTATTCAAAAATAGCATGGTTTTAGATAATCCAGGCCTTTATGAAAGTTCAGCATCACAGTTAACTATGCCATAAAAAAATAAAATTCAAAATAGTCACCACATAACATTCATATATTACTTTGTTAAAATAAGATTTAATTTGGTCTTTATTATTTGAAGGCACCAAATGTGTCAATTACCTAACATCATGACAGTCTGAAATAGCCCACTTCACCTGCTGGAATAAAGTGGCTTTCAGTATATTTATAAACTAAGTCAAATTATCAAGGGAAAGGGAATGCAGGACATTACTAGCTCCTTAATGATTCAGGGGCTAACCAGAGAGTTAGGAAACTTGTAAAGACTATCTATCTATTCAATTCATTTCTATTTGTTCATATGTATTTTGATGCAGGAGGAAAGAGAGAGAATGAAATTCTCCTGGAATTAAGTTCTGTATTGTCAAGGATGCTGGAGAGGCAAACAGACCTCAAATATGAACTCTTGCATCTACTGAATTAAGGTTAAAATATAAAAACTTTCAATATACTCAAGGGAAAATCTGAGATAAAAGAGAACAACAATGTAAACTCAGTTTTACTTCACTTTTAAAGGAAAATGAATATAATTTGCTTCAGTTTGAACCAATTTCCTTTGGAATATAATGCAGCAGTTGTAGAACTCAAACTAAAGAGATATCATTGCCTATTCTGATGTCCACTTTAGAAACTAAAGTATAAATAAAGCAAAACCTTTGAATAGAAACATTATCTGCTGAAAAAGTGAAATATGTGATACATAGATTGCTGAAAATATTTATACTTAAATATTTTAAGAGGACTTAAATATAATAGAGGCATATATGTGATATCCAAAGATAAATCACCAGCATGAAATCCAAGGTCTGAATTCCACTTCCATCACTTAGCCCTCACATGGAACTGATTTCTCTTTAAGATCTAGGACCTTTTTTTAAAGCCTAAGTTTTCATTGATCTCTCTTGCTACCTCCCAACTCCCATCACCCAGTGTTAACAAAATTTCCTTGTGTGTACTGGCATTCTCTTTTCAAATACAACAAATGATCTACCCTCAAATATATCCCTCTATTCAACTTTTGACCTAGATCAGTAAACTTCAGAGGACTCTATTATAATAAAATAGTGCAATAAAACAGTGCTTCTCTAGAAAGGGATAATAGTATATGCTTCTTCATCCTCCTCAGGTGATCCTGGATCTTCCTTAAAGGTGGTAAATAAAGTAATTAATAAAAATTTCCCTCCCAAAACACACAGTATTCTTTTCTTAAATGTGCCTCCTTTCTTCAACTTTTTGAAGCCTCCTCTCTGTCCTTTCACTCCAAGCCCATTAATACCTGCCTCCTTCCTTATATCCTACTTCCCAGTCCAAGGCCCCATAAAGTAAATAGATTTCAACGAAACTGAAAATCTAGAACAGTTTGTGGAGTTAGTAGTGGAGACACTACAAATGAACTGCAGATTCCTTTTTTTTATACTAATGAACAATGCAAACGAGTAGTTGAAAAGATCTCCGCAAACTGGAGTTAGAGATCAAAGGAGGGATTTTCAAAATGTTACAATTTCATTTATCATCTTCCATAAAAATTTTTCATTGAGTGAGTCAAAGTCGCTCAGTCGTGTCCGACTCTCTGTGATCCTGTAGACTATACAGTCCATGGAACTCTCCAGGCCAGAATACTGGAGTGGGTAGCCTCTCCCGTCTCCAGGAGATCTTCCCAACCCAGGGATCGAACCCAGGTCTCCTGCATTGCAGGCGGATTCTTTACCAGCTGAGCTATCAGGGAAGCCCAACAGGATCTTCACCTCAAAGAGTAATTGTAAGGATTAAACAGATTACACATGCAAGGCCAAGAAAATAGTGCCTGGCATACAAAAAGACTAAAAAAAAAAAAAGTTAGTTGAAAAGAAATCTAAGGACGTGGTACCCTTGCTTTCATCCAAAACAGAAATCTTTACATTTTACTGTAAAACAGTATGTATAAACTAACCCTATTCACTCAATATTTCAATTTAGAAACTTTGAATGGAATACTTGGAATATTCATTGAGATGAGATCAAATCAACCATGGGTAAAAGTTTTATACTAAAACACAATTTTATTGAAAATACTTAGAAGTCATTATACTGATAAAAATAACTGTCATGAAACTTAAAAAACAGTGCAAATTCAGCTGTAATCTATATGCAGCTGTTCCTTTCAAAATTAAGTCCCCATTTGTGCTCTTTTTCTGACACTACAGTACTCTGCTTTCACTAAAAGCCTGTAACAAGGAACAGCTTCTTCGATATCAAAACCTTTTGGAAACCTGGCTCCGAGCAAGCCACTCACTGTTTACCGCGCTCGAAAGGATCTGTGTGGTCACTCTAGGACAACTGTCACTGTCAGCAAGCATGACTAGGTGCCCAAAGGGACTCATACAGAAATGTAGGTGTAGGCTAGTATCTGAAGCAAACTCAGCGGCTAGCGTGCCTGAAAGGGGAGAGGTTTCTCAGCTGAGACTCATAAAGGATGAGGGTCTACCCCCGAGGAAGCGGTCTCGCAGGGCAGGTCAGTTTCGGGGGTGCCCGCCGGCTCCGTCAGGAAAGGGACGCGGGTGTTGCCCTCCCTCGGCGACCGCGCCGCTTTCTTCCCGGCGCCGCCGCCCCCTCCCCCAGCTCCCCGTTTACCTTTCTCGTCTTCATCGATGCGCAGGGCGACGGAGATGTACTCGAAGGCCTGTTTGTGGAACGCTCGGACGCGCTCGGCCTCCCCGCCCGGCACCGGTGCCGGCGGCGACGCCGAGGCCGGCGCGGCCCCGGAGCTCCTCTTGGCGGCCATGAGGGCGCGGGAGAAGCGCTGGCAGAGCCACACGAAGAGGAGCCCCAGGTGGAAGGCGACCAGGCGCAGCAGCGCGAAGCCTACGAACAGCGGGTAGGAGAAGTAGTACAGGTTCCGCTTATGCGGCGACTGGGGCGGAGGGGCGGCTTGGGGGCGGGCCGGGAGCGGGCCAGGCAGGGGGGCGGAGGCCTGGGAGGCACCGGGCTGCTGGGGCCGCCGGAGCCTTTCTTCTTCCCTCGTCCACCCGGAGAATTCATTCACAGCTCCCACTGCCGCCGCCGCCATAACCCGCCTCCCGCAGACCGACGGCGGCCAAGCGGCGGCGGCGGCCACTGGGACGGCAAGGGCCACAGACCCCGCGCGGCCCCGGTCCCTGGAGCTGCGCACCTCCGCGCGGCTCGCCGCCCCGCCCCTGTCTCCTCGCTCGCCCAGGAGCACAACCCCTTCTCCTCTGCGGTCGCCGGCGCCTGCCCCTCCCTCTCTCTGTCCTCTGAGCCGCTCGGTAGCTCAGAACGGCGGCCGGGAGCGCAAGCGCAGCCCTCTCGACTCTTTCTCCAGCGCCTGCGCGCACGTCGCCGTCTTTGTTGCCCTGAGCTCCTTGTGCGCGTGCGCGCCGCTCGCCATTCCGTCTCTTCCCTCGCGGGACTACATTTTCCAGCATGCAGTTCGGCCTACTTAGCCCTTAGGGACCCGTAGCTCAACCGATTTCGCTGACCCTGGTAGCTCGGTATCAGGGCACCTAGACCGTCGACTCAAGAAAGGGACCGGTGCAGCTTGGGGTCCCTCGGCTAGTTTGCAGGACTTGCGGTTGTCATCATTTTCTTATATTTCTTCCAGCGTTTTCTGCCGGTCTTCCACAAGGAATGGTTGATCTCAATTTCACCGCAAAAAGTAATGGGTCCAGTCTAGTAATTATTATCTAAGAAGATAGAGGTTGTAGGACGCTCGAAAACGTCAGGTCACTGAAAACGAAAATGTTAGTTCATTGGGATGAAATAATCGATTCGAGAGGTTTAATTAAATTGGTACGTATTTATGACCAACATAGACAGCATATTGGGCTTCCCTGGTGGCTCAGACGGTAAAAACGTCTGCCTAAAAAAAAAGAAAAAAAAAAAAAAATCTGCCTCCAATGCGGGAGACCCAGGTTCGATCCCTGGGTCGGAAGATCCCCTGGAGACGAAAATAGCAACCCATTCCAGTACTCTTGCCTGGAAAATCCCATGGACGGAGGAGCCTAGTAGGCTACAGTCCACGGGGTCTCAAAGAGTCGGACACAACTGAGCGATTTCACTTTCACTTTCAGACAGCATATTAAAAAGAGAGACATCACTTTGCCAACAAAGGTACCTCTAGTCAAAGTTATGGATTTTCCAGTAATCATGTATGGATATGAGACTTGGACTATAAAGAAAGCTGAACGCCGAAGAATTGATGCTTTTGAACTGTGGTATTGAAGACTCTTGAGAGTCCTTTGGACAGCAAGGAGATCCAACCAGTTCATCCTGAAGGAAATCGGTCCTGAATGTTAATTGGAATCACTGATGCTGAAGCTGAAACTCCAATACTTTGGCCACCTGATGCAAAAACTGACTCATTTCAAAGACCCTGGTGCTGGGAAAGATGGAAAGCGGGAGGAGAAGGGAAAGACACAGGATGAGGTGGTTGGATGGCATCACAGACTCAATGGACAAGAGTCTGAGCGTGCTCCGGGAGTTGGTGATGGACAGGGAGGCCCGGCGTGCTGCAGTCCATGGGGTCGCGAAGAATCAGACACGACTGAGCGACTGAACTGAATTTAACTAGATGTCTAATCTGAAGAATTAATTTCAATAAGGGAATTTTTAGGTTTTGCATGGTAGTCATTCCATACTTCCTCAGGAATCCAGACTGGACTTTTTTTTTTTTTTCTGTTTTTCAAAATCTGCTCGACGTCTTTTCCTTTGGAGAACTACCTCTGCTGCCAGTATTATCCTGAGCTGCAAGCGCAGAACTTCGCCTCCCAGGTCACAGAGGGAAAACACTAGGGAAGCCCCAGGTTACCCATACTGTCCTAGAAACTGGAATCTTGCATGAAGACACACCGAGATAGGAGGTAAGTTAAGAACTGAGTGCTCTAAAGAGCTGCTCTATCAGTTCATATCATTGAGATGCTCAGAACTACCAGGTTCCTGAGCTGGTCACTTATTGATAACCTATCTCAAAACTATTGAATTTGTTTCTCTGTTTTTCTCTTCTCTTTCTCATACTCCCTCTCTCCTTCCCCCATCTCTTTTTTTGTTCTCTCCATCTATCACCCCTTTTTTTTTTTTTTGGTCTCTTCCATTTTTCTTTTTATTTGGGTTAGCCCCAGTTGTTTCTTGTTGCCCCAAACCAAGGAATCCTAATTGATATAAAGACTTCATCTTTTACAGTGTAAAGTTTACAAATGCTTCCGAGAAACTCCACATTCTGGCCACATCTTTACCTAACTTTTGTGCACTACTGCTGCTGCTGCTGCTAAGTCGCTTCAGTCGTGTCCAACTCTGTGAGACCCCATAGACGGCAGTCCACCAGGCTCTCTTGTCTTTGAGATTCTCCAGGCAAGAACGCTGGAGTGGGTTGCCATTTCCTTCTCCAATGCGTGAAAGTGAAAAGTGAAAGTGAAGTCGCTTAGTCGTACAGGACCCTCAGCGACCCCATAGACAGCAGCCCACCAGGCTCCTCTGTGCATGGGATTTTCCAGGCAGGAGTACTGGAGTGGGGTTGTGTACCGCTACACTCTTACAAATATAGGCTATTACAAAAATGACCTACTCCCTGTTTCCGTCTTACTACTCCCCACCCCTTTTCCTGCCTCTGTGCCTCTGCCAGTTCTTCATTCTGAAATGCCCTCTCTCACATCTGATTAATTCAATTCCTAAAGTCTCTCTTTTGAACCTGTGGTATGATTCTGTTGTGTGAAAATTGATTTATACATTTATCATGTAATATATGATATATCCATTGTTCTGCATTCAAATTCAACCAATAGCAGGTGGAAAATATTTAAAACCCAGAAAGTTCCAGAAAGCAAAATTTGAATTTGCCACATGGCCTGCCACTATTTGCATAGTAGTTACATTGTATTAGGTGTTGTAAGTGACCTAGAGATTATTTCAAGTATATGGTAGAATGTGAGTTGTTGTTCTGTCATTCAGTCGTGTCTGACTCTTTGCAACCCCATGGACGCAGATCGCCAGGCTTCCCTGTCCTCCACCATCTCCTGGAGTTTGCTCAAACTCATATCCATTGAATTGGTGATGCCATCCAACCATCTCATCCTCTGTCCTCCCCTTCTCCTCCTTCCTTCAGTCTTTCCCAGCATCAGGGTCTTTTCCAGTGAGTCAGCTCTTCACATCAGGTGGCCAAAGTATTGGAGCTTCACCTTCAACATCAGTCATTGCAGTGAATATTCAGGGTTGATTTCCTTTAGGATTGATTTGTTCGATCTCCATGCTCTCCAAGGTACTTTCAAGAGTCTTCTCCAGCACCACAGTTCAAAAACATCAATTCTCTGCATAGGAACCTGGAATGTCAGGTCCATGAATCAAGGTAAATTGGAAGTGGTCAAACAGGAGATGGCAAGAGTGAACACTGACATTTTAGGAATCAGTGAACCAAAATGGTCAGGAATGGGTGAATTTAATTCAAATGACCATTATATTTGAATTGTGGGCAAGAATCTACTATTGTGGGCAAGAATCCCTTAGAAGAAATGGAGTAGTGATCATAGTCAACAAGAAAGTCCAAAATGCAATACTTGGTTGCAATCTGAAAAATGACAGAATGATCTTGGTTCATTTCCAAGACAAACCATTCAATATCACAGTAATCCAAGTCCATGCCCCCAACCACTAATGCCTCAGAAGCTAAAGTTGAATGGTTTTGTGAAGACCTACAAGACCTTCTAGCACTAACACCAAAAAAAAAAAAAAAAGATGTCCTTTTCATCATAGGGGGTTGGCATGCAAGAGTAGGAAGTCAAGAGATACCTGGAGTAACAGGCAAGTTTGGCCTTGGAGTACATGAAGCAAGACAAAGGCTAACAGAGTTTTGCCAAGAGAACGCACTGGTCATAGCAAACACCTTCTTTCGACAACACAAGAATGTGAGTATATTATATTAATATACAAATACTATGTCATTTTATGTAATAGACTTGAGCATCCCTGGCTTTTGGTATTGGGGAACAGAGAAATGACTGTATAACTATATGTTATTTAAAGAAAAAATAAACAGCTTCTATTTTAAGAAAAACTAATGTAACCTGTTCTTTGAAGCACTCTGTGATTCCCCTCCCTAATCTCAATCTCTTTTCTTCCCTCCAGAGGAAGACACTATTCTGAATTTGGGGTTTTGTGGTTTTTTCATTCCATATGACCTTCAGGATCTTAGTTCCTTGGTCAGGAATCAAAACTGTGCCCCTTGCAGTGGAAGCATGGAGTCTTAAACCACTGGAATGCCAGAGAATTTATCTGAATTTTGTTTATTTTCTTTCTTTTTAAAAAATTTTGTTAAAAAATGTTTCTTAAAAAAGAAAAGAATTCTTTTCCTCTTAAAAAAAGTAAAAAAAAAAAAAAATCTCTTCTTTTTTACAAACCCTTATGTCAAGGGCTGACTTTCAATAGATTGAAGCGAGGGAATGATTCTGCTACGTACAAAACCCGGACCTAGAGGCAGGTTGTCTATGAATGGTTTTGCACCAGGTTCCCCAGGAACGTGCAGTGCGTGATGAGCAAGGGGGTATCCTGAATTTTGTACTCATCGTTTTTCTTCTTTTTGTTTTAGTTTCATGTGTACATTAACATGTATAAACATGTTATGTAGTTGCCTGGTTTTTACCTAATACAAATATAATCATATTGCACATATTCTTTAAAAAAAAATTTTTTTTTATTTTTACTTTATCTTGCTTTACAATACTGTATTGGTTTTGCCATACATTGACATGAATCTGCCACGGGTGTATATGAGTTCCCAGTCCTGAACCCCCCTCCCACCTCCCACCCCATATCATCTCTCTGGATCTTCCCCGTGCACCAGCCCCAAGCATCCTGTATCCTGCATCGATCATGGACTGGCGATTCATTTCTTACATGATAGTATACATGTTTCAGTGCCATTCTCCCAAATCATCCCACCCTCTCCCTCTCCCACAGAGTCCAAAAGTCCATTCTAGATTCTTCTTAATTTGATTTTTCTGTTCAATATTAAGTGTTTGAGGACTTCCCTGTGGTACAGTGGCTGAGAATTTGCCTGCCAATGCAGGGGGCACAGGTTCAATCCCGGGTCCTGGAAAACCCCATATCTATTGAGTCTGCGTTCTATAGCCCTTGGACCGCAATTACTGAAGCCTGCGTGCCTAGAGCCTGTGCTTGCAACAAGAGAAGCCACCACAAGAAGAATGTGCACCACAGGAAGACTTGTTCCCACTTGCTGCAACTAGAGAATGCCCATAAACACCAATAAAGACCCAGCACAGCCAAAAATATAAATAAATAAGTATTTGAGATCCCTTCTTGTTGGTTTGTATAGCTATAGTGTATTTGTTTTCACTGCAACTGTTGAAGGGTATTTAGTTTGGTGCCAGTTTTGTTTTTTCCCCCTAATTTGTTAACTTAGCCAAGACACAGCACAATAGTAGAGTGGTTCTGGAGTCAGACTACTTGCATTCAAATCTCTGTTCCACCACCTTCTTGTACTAGTGACTCCGCTGGCCTCCACATCTGTAGTTTAACTTCCATACCTATTACATAACAGAGTAGTAGCCAGTGCCTGGAATGAAGTTGCAGCTGGATATTTGTTAAATGAGTTCTCCCACATCTATACATATATTATAATCCAAGTAAAATAAAATACTGATAAGTTTCTGAGCACTCTTTGCTCTTTCCCAGGACCACAGTTATCCTCAGGTCATTTTTCTTTCTCTTAGAATTGATTTTCCTCCTACTTCCACCATCAAAATCCTTCAAGGCTCTAATATTATCTTCTTGATAAATCCTCCTCTTACCACTTCCAGCAGAAATTATATTTTTTAAATTCTTATAACAATATGGTTGTGTTACTCTGTGGTTCTTCTAATATATAGTTTGCATTATTTAAATACTTTATTACCTCCTGATATAGTTTATAAATTCTTTTCAAGGCAATGGCCAAACTTTACACATTTTGGTTCACTTTCTGCACCTAGCCTGATGCCTTGCTTATGGAACTTGTTTAATAAATATTAATATTTTGAAAAACAATTCAAATATGTAATTGTTCCTCTGGTAGCTCAGCTGGTAAAGAATCCACCTGCAATGTGGGAGACCTGGGTTCGATCCCTGGATTGGGAAGATCCCCTGGAGAAGGAAACGATTACCCACTTCAGTATTCTTGCCTGGAGAATTCCATGGACTATATAGTCTATGGGGTCTCAAAGAGTCGGACATGACTGAGCAACTTTCACTTTCTGTTGCTATGTAATTATGCACTCCCAAACTTACTGACTTAAGAGAACCATTTATTTACTCACAGTTCTGTAAGTCAGCAACTTGGACTGCTTGTGGCAGGGTGGTTCTTCTGCTGGCCTTGCCTAGGTTCATTTATATGAATGCAGTAACCTACTACAGGCTTGACTGGGGCTGGATGGTGTAGCTATCTTCATTCACATGTCCAGAGGCTGCTGGTGGCTATTGGCCAGGGCATGTAACTCCAGCAGAATATTCCATATCGTTTTTTTTTTTCTTTGTAACTTTTTATTTATTTATTTTATTTTTGGCTACACTGGATTTTCCTTGCTTTGCATGGTCTTTCTCTAGTTGCAGTGAGAGGGGGCTACTCTTCATTTCAAAATGCGCCTCTCATTGTAGTGGCTTCTTTTGTTGCCCACAGCAGGCTCTAGGCACACAGGCTTAGTAGTTGCGGCTCACAGGCCCTAGAGTGTGGGGTCAGTAGTTCTGTGGGCTTCCACAACATGTGGAATATTCCCAGACCAGGGACTGAACCCATGTCCCCTGCATTAGCAGGCAGATTCTTATTCACTACACCACCTGGGAAGTCCCACCATACTTCTTTATATAGCGTCTGGCTTCCAACACAGCGTGAAAGGAAGATGTAAATCCTCTTTAAGCCTAAACTTCAAAGTTGCATAATGTAATTTCTGCTGCATTCTATTATCAAAGCAAGTCATATGGCCAACCTCAATGGAAAAGATGGGAAAATAAATTCCACATCTCAATGGAGTAGTAGCAAAGTCACATTGCAAAGAAGTGTACATGTATGGATTAAAGGAATTTTGTGGCCGTCTTTGCAAGTAATTTACCACAGTGATTGTAGGTAGAATTTCCTTTTACCTCGATTTCAGATTAGAATCTAAGAAAGCATTTCCCAGCCATTTTGCTGAGTCATCAAAACATTTCTAGTTTCAATCACGAGGTACAGTAACATACTTAAGTTTAAGGAGACAACAGCAACAGTAATAATGAAGACTACTACTACTAGCTAACATGTACTGAATCCGTATTCTAGGCTAAGCAGATTAACTTGACTGTTGTAGTCAATCACCACTATTTTAAGCCTTATTGCCTCCATTTTTCAAAATAAGGAATTTGAGGCTCCTAACAGGAGAAGGCAATGACACCCACTCCAGTACTCTTGCCTGGAAAATCCCATGGATGGAGGAGCCTGGTAGGCTGCAGTCCATGGGATTGCGAAGAGTCGGACACAACTGAGCTACTTCACTTTTCACTTTCATGCATTGGAGAAGGAAATGGCAACCCACTGCAGTGTTCTTGCCTGGAGAATCCCAGGGACTGGGGAGCCTGGTGGGCTGCCGTCTTGGGGTTGCACAGAGTTGGACACGACTGAAGCGACTTAGCAGCAGCAGCAACAGTCTGTTAGTTGCCCAACATCATGTATTAATTAATGACACATGCTACTTTAGGGTTTTAAGTTTAAACTCTAGGCCTCCAAAGAAAAACACTTTTATATAGACTGTTTATATTTTATTAATCTTGAAATATACAGATCACTAGCCCCTGAATTGAGAGTGATCTTTCATTCCTGAACCTCCAGGTATTGGGTTTTTGGCCCCTTGACTCCCACTTGCTAGGTCTCTGCTATCCAGTTGTTCTTAACATTGACTGCTTTTCTATACCTTTCCCTTTTTTTTTTTTATTGGTTTGGTAAAAATATGGGCTTGAGAGAAAGACAGGTTGGTGTTTTGTTTATGTCACTTATTGGTTGTGTGATATGGATCAAGTCCTTTAACTCATCTATAAAATGGGTAGAATAAGAATTAAATTACAAAATAAAAGATACATCTAAAACCTCCTGCATAATACCTGCAATGTAAGAAGGCTCAGTAAATTTTATTTGTTTCTATCTCTTACATGTGCAGTGCCATTCCAGAATTTATACTCTACTTGGATCTGAATTTTCAATAATCTCAGTCCACATCTTCTGCCTCTTGGAATTATATCCCGGTCAAATCCATTTTCTCAATTAACATCTTTTAAAACTTGTCTCAAGAAAAATAATGCCTGGATATTGTTGACACTGTTTATTTGCTAAATCATGTCTGTCTCTTTGTGACCCTGTGGGCTATAGTCCACCAGGCTCCTCTGTCCATGGGATTTCCCAGGCAAGAATAATGGAATGGATTGTCATTTGTTTCTCCAGGGGATCTTCCTGACTCAGGGACTGAACCCAGGTCTCCTGCACTGGCAGTTGGATTCTTCACCACTGACCACCTGGGAAGCCCACCTAGCTATCACCCTGGCTTTATAATCTCCCTGCACTGAAGATACTAACCTTCTCAGCCATTTACTCTATAGCGTGACAACTTCCCCATTTTCAGATGGCAAGAACTTGCAGTACACTTAATCTTGAAGGGAATCTGGGCCAGTTTCACCAGGACAAAAAGGAGGACTCGAGTACTGTGCTAACTAATCCAGGACATTGGTCACTTTATCACTTTAACCCATAAATTTATTTAGAAAGAGATTACCACTTAATAGTTGTTTTATATATATATATAGTAAATCTCCTTCTCTTCTAAAATTCCCCAACCTTCAGTTTGAAAGATGCTGAATTATTTAAAGTAGGGACCTATGACACTTATTAAGGATTTCTTTTCAGTTAATAATTTAAAAAAAAAGTAAAATGAAGTGGTGCACCTAGAACCAAGAGAAGAGATAACTGGTTTTGAAAAAGGCAGAAAATGTAAGAGAGAAACATTAAACATGGTTGGAGATTAGAACTGGCAAGAGTAGAGTAACAACTAGGGAATTTTATCCTATAGCTATGTTTATAAGCAAAAACATGAAAGAAAGAAAGTAAATCACTCAGTCATGTCTGACTCTTTGTGACCCTGTGGAGGTCACAAAGAATAGCCTACCAGGCTCCTCCATCCATGGGATTCTCCAGGCAAGAGTACTGGAGTGGGTTGCCAAAACACAGTTGTGGACAATTAATCATTTCCCCACATTGTGACATATATTTATTCATTCATTTGTTCAACAAACTTAATTAAGCACAGACAACCTGCCAGGTGATGAGTAAGGTGCCAGGACACAGTAGGGAATAAGAGCAAGTGTACAGTCCAATGCATGGCTAAAAAACTTAAACAGCAACTAGCAACAGTGGTCAGACATATATATATCTATATATCTATATCTATATATCTATATATAAATTCTATGTGTGGATATGAAATTCAAAAATGTATATATGATGTGAATAATAAAGATTTTGAAAAATAAATAAATTCTTAAAAAATATTTTGATAAATTAAAGAGTAGCATTTCCTTATTAAATGTGACAGCTGTTACTAGGCTCCAGCTCTTTGCCTTTCAGAAATGTGTGCCTCTGTTGCCAAAGTTTTAAAACAATTAAAGAGAAACCAGAATTCTGAATTTTTATGTGAAATTTATTTCTCAGGAGATGTTGGCTCAAAATTTGAAAACAAACAAACCAAAACAAAGCTGAAGCACCAGTTTGAGATTCTCTAGTTTGCAGAGGATTTGTTACTATGGAAAGTGTGGATGAGCTCATGGTTTTGAAATAGTAGTAGGTGTAACAGTATAAGTTGTTACCTAATTTGCTCAGCTCAGTTTTTAAAGCTGTGAGGCTATGGAGGCAGAGCAGAGTCAGTTAACACAGGATATTAAATGAATGCGGTAGAATGGCAGTCTAAATTACCAGAAGGTATATTCAGTCATCACTCTAAAGAAAATACTTGGGTATGTAAATATGTTACATTTCTCTCTTTATGGTGGGCAAGGCATTTACTCTGACATACATTAAGAGGAGAGTAATGGGAATTGTTAGCACTGGATGAATGTTGGGACACATAAAAGAATTGTCTGTTTCCCAGAGTGGTCTCCACTGTAGTTTCAGAAACTCTTCATTATCCTTGAGATCCTTCTTATCAGATAAGCTTGATTCCTATACAAAGTAAATACTTTGTAAAAGTATTTACTTATTTATTTTTGGCTGCAGTGGGTCTTTGGTGCTGTGCACAGCCTTTCTATAGTCACAGCTAGCAGGAGCTACTCTCTAGATGTGGTGCGAGAGTTTCAGTAGTTGTGGCACAGAGGCTTAGCTGCCCAAGGCATGTGGAATCTTCCCAGAACAAGGACTGAACCCATGTTCCCTGCACTGGCAGGCAGACTGTTTAACTGCTGGGCCACCAGGGAAGTCCTCAATTTCTATATTCTAGTATTTGTTGTTGTTCAGTCGCTTAGCTGTGTCCCACTCTTTGCCACGCCATGGACTGTACCACACCAGGCTTCCCTGTCCTTCACCATCTCCCAGAGCTTGCTCAACCTCATGTGCATTGAGTTGGTAATGCCATCCAACTATCTTGTCCTCTGTCATCTCCTTCTCCTCCTGCCCTCAAACTTTCCAGGCATCAGGATCTTTTCCAATGAGTCAGCTCTTCGTATCAGGTGGCCAGAGTTTTGGAGCTTCGCCTGTAGCATCAGTCCTTCCAATGAATATTCAGGATTGATTTCCTTTAGGATTAACTGGTTTGATCTCCTTGCAGTCCTAAGGGACTCTCAAGAGTCTTCTCCAACACATATTTTTACAACATATTTTTGAAGGATACCTGAGTTTCTCCATTTAATTTCTTCATCAGTGAAATTATGTTAATTGGAATTATGTCCCCTTGGCCCCATTCCTCCATGCTTTACCGAAATAATTATTCTTTGGTCCAACTTGCTCCAAGGACACCTGCTTGCATTTATCTCAACTTCATGTGAACTCCTTCAGAATTAATCTGAAGCATTCAGATAGCTAGCATTCATCTGTAATCAGTTCAGTTCAGTTCAGTCATTCAGTCGTGTCTGACTTTGCGACCGCGTGAATCGAAGCATGCCAGCCTCCTTGTCCATCACCATCTCCCGGAGTTCACTCAGACTCACATCCATCGAGTCCGTGATGCCATCCAGCCATCTCATCCTCGGTCATCCCCTTCTCCTCCTGCCCCCAATCCCTCCCAGCATCAGGGTCTTTTCCAATGAGTCAACTCTTCGCATAAGGTGCCCAAAGTACTGGAGCTTCAGTTTTAGCATCATTCCTTCCAAAGAAATCCCAGGGTTGATCTCCTTCAGAATGGACTGGTTGGATCTCCTTGCAGTCCAAGGGACTCTCAAGAGTCTTCTCCAACACCACAGTTCAAAAGCATCAATTCTTCTGCGCTCAGCCTTCTTCACAGTCCAACTCTCACATCCATACATGACCACAGGAAAAACCATAGCCTTGACTAGACGGACCTTAGTCGGCAAAGTAATGTCTCTGCTTTTGAATATACTATCTAGGTTGGTCATAACTTTTCTTCCAAGGAGTAAGCGCCTTTTAATTTCATGGCTGCAGTCACCATCTGCAGTGATTTTGGAGCCCAAAAAAACAAAGTCTGACACTGTTTCTACTGTTTCCCCATCTATTTCCCATGAAGTGATGGGGCCAGATGCCATGATCTTCGTTTTCTGAATGTTGAGCTTTAAGCCAACTTTTTTGCTCTCTTCTTTCACTTTCAACAAGAGGCTTTTTAGCTCCTCTTCACTTTTCTGCCATAAGGGTGGTGTCATCTGCACATCTGAGGTTATTGATATTTCTCCTGGCAATATTGATTCCAGCTTGTGTTTCTTCCAGTCCAGCATTTCTCATGATGTACTCTGCATATAAGTTAAATAAGCCGGGTGACAATATACAGCCTTGACGTACTCCTTTTACTATTTGGAACCAGTCTGTTGTTCCATGTCCAGTTCTAACTCTTGCTTCCTGACCTGCATACAGATTTCTCAAGAGGCAGGTCAGGTGGTCTGTTATTCCCATCTCTTTCAGAATTTTCCACAGTTGATTGTGATCCACACAGTCAAAGGCTTTGGCATAGTCAATCAGCAGAAATAGATGTTTTTCTGGAATGCTCTTGCTTTTTCCATAATCCAGCGGATGTTGGCAATTTGATCTGTATTTTATATTGACATTTAAATGTCTGATCTAGCTGAACTAGAATCCAAATTTATGAGAGCAGGCACTGTAATTTATATTTATCTTAAACTCTCCAAGAGTGGAAGATCTCCAGGATTACCCTCAGGTTTGGTCATTTACTAGAAGTACTCACACAATTCAATTTCTCTGATGGCTCAGATGGTAAACAATCTGCCTGCAGTGCAAGAGACCTACATTTCAATCCCTGGGTTGGGCAGATCCCTTGGAGAAGGGAATGGCTACCCACTCCAGTATTCTTGCCTGGAGAACTTCATGGACAGAGGAGCTTGTTGGGCTACATTCCATGGGGTCACAAAGAGTCGGACATGACTGAGAGACTTTCACTCACTCACTCATACGACTCAGAACAGAGTCTTATTTGCAGCTCTGATTTACTACAGCAGAAGGATACAAAGCAAAATCAGCAAGGAAAAAGGCACATGGACAAAGTCTGGAGGAAACCCAACATCAACTTCCAAGAACCTTCTCTCAGTTGAGTCACACAGGACACCATTCCACCAGCAGTGAGATCTGACAGTATGTGTGAAATGCTGTCTATCAGGGACACTCATCTGAACTTCAGTCCTGCTGATCCTGTGGTCATCCTCTGCCTAACACATACCAAAAGTCCCAGCTCCTAGAAGGAAAGCAGGTGCTTAACATAAACCATGTTGTCTGCACAAACATTTTAGACTCAGTGAGCCACTCTCATCATATAGGGGAAGTTTTATTTCAGTGTTGTTTAATTGCTAAGTCATGTCTGTCTGTTTTGCAAATTCATGGACTGTAGCCCACCAGGCTGCGTTGTCCATGGGATTTCCCAAGCAAGAATACTGGAGTGGGTTGCCGTTTCCTACTCTAGAGGATCTTCTTAACACAGGGATGAAACCCACATCTCCTGCATTGGCAGGTGGATTCTTTACCACTGAGCATTGTGACCCCATATATCAGTGTAGGGAACAGTTTACTATTCAAATGCCTAGACACCAGCCAGTCTTTTAAGCAGGCCTTTCTAAAGCCAGCAGTTTCAGGCCTGCTATGTTAACTCTTTTCTGCAGATGCTCCTTAAATAGGAGGGTAAAGGGAAGAATGAACTGGAAGGCTTTTTTTAAATGCTATCATATAACCAATGAGACTCATTCCTCAGGTAAATATTCTTCCTCATTATTGCCGGTGTTACATACAATAAAGTGACATATTTTCAAATTAAAAATATTTATCTAAATATTTTTGGCCTCTATTTTTTTTCCCACTTTTTCCTTGTGGCATGCAGGATCTTACTTCCTATACTAGGGCCTGAATCCGTGCTGCTTATACTGGAAGTGCAGAGTCTTAACTACTGGACCACCAGGGAAATTCCTGGTCTTTTAATTTTTTTTTGCAGGTGTATTTGTGTATTTCTCTGTTGCTTACTCCTTGGAAGGAAAGTTATGACCAACCTAGGTGTTAGAGAAGACTCTTGAGAGTCCCGTGGACTGCAAGGAGATCCAAGCAGTCCATTCTGAAGGAAATCAGTCCTGGGTGTTCATTGGAAGGACTGATGCTAAAGCTGAAACTCCAATACTTTGGCCACCTCATGCGAAGAGTTGACTCATTGGAAAAGACCCTGATGCTGAGAGGGATTGGGGGCAGGAGGAGAAGGGGATGACAGAGGATGAGATGGCTGGATGGCATCACCAACTTGATGAACATGCGTTTGAGTAAACTCCGGGAGTTGGTGATGGACAGGAAGGCCTGGCGTGCTGTGATTCATGGGGTTGCAAAGAGTCAGACACGATTGAGCAACTGAACTGAACTGAACTGAGACACCATATTAAAAAGCAGAGACATTACTCGGTCAATAAAGGTCCATCTAGTCAAGGCTATGGTTTTCCAGTGGTCATGTATGGATGTGAGAGTTGGACTGTGAAGAAAGCTGAGTGCCAAAGCATTGATGCTTTTGAACTGTCGTGTGGAGGAGACTCTTGAGAGTCCCTTGGACTGCAAGGAGATCCAACCAGTCCATCCTAAAGGAGATCAGTCCTGGGTGTTCATTGGTAGGACTGATGTTGAAACTGAAACTCCAGTACTTTGGCCACCTGATGTGAAGAGCTGACTCATTTGAAAAAACCCTGATGCTGGGAAAGATTGGAGGCAGGAGGAGAATGGGATGACAGGATAAGATGGCTGGATGGCATCACCGACTCAATGGACATGGGTTTGGGTGAACTCTGGGAGTTGGTGATGGACAGGGAGGCCTGGCGTGCTGCAGTTCATGGAGTCGCAAAGAGTTGGACACGACTAAGTGACTGAACTGACAGTTGCTATTATTAGTGGTGTTTCACCTGTTTGCTATTCATAGGCATGATAGGGCTTTCTCTTTCTCTTCTGCATCAGGTAGTCCTTAGTGTGATTGGAGATGGCAGGGATTAGCATGTTCCTGGCCTTTTAATTTCAAAACAAATTCATGCCTTTGGTAAAAAACAAAAACAAACAGTATAAAAGTTTGTAGAAAGCAACAACTTATTTACCTTCCACATTTTCACTCTCCACGGGTAACCACTATTAATAGTTTGTTGTATATCTCTCCAGGCTTTTTTCTATGCATATACAAGTATGTACATGCAAAAAAAAAAAAAGGTCTCACTACACAGATTTCCTAAAACATGTGTTTTCAGATAAAATTGTTGTGAATATTTTTAACATGCCAGTAGCTATAGATGTAGATTAATATAGCTATGACAAAGCTAGACATATTAAAAAGCAGACATCACTTTGCCAAACAAGGTGCATATAGTCAAAGCTATGGTTTTTCCAGTAGTCATGTACAGATGTGAGAGTTGGACCATAAAGAAGGCTGTGTGCTAAAGAATTGATGCTTTTAAATTGTGGTCCTGGAGAAGACTCTTGACAGTCCCATGGACTGCAAGGAGATCAAACTAGTCAATCCTAAAGGAAGTCAACCCTGAATCTTTACTGGAAGGACTGACACTTCATGCTTTGGCCACCTGAGGTGAACAGTCAACTCACTGGAAAAGCCCCCGATGCTGGGAAAGATTGAGGGCAGGAGGAGAAGGGGATGACAGAGGATGAGACGATTAGATAGCATCACCAACTCAATGGATGTGAAACTGAGCAAACCCCAGGAAACAGTGGAGGCCAGAGGAGCCTGGCAGGCTATTGTCCAAGAAGTCACAAAGAGTTGGACATGACTTAGCAATTGAACAACGGCAGCACCGTAGATCTACCTCATTCTTTTCAATGGCTGCACAGTAGTCCACTGTATTGAGATATCATAATTTAATCTATTCCCAATCTTCTACTAAAAACTGTGGTATAGTAAGTATCTTTGTATCCTTGTATTCTATGGAATAAAATCCCAGAAGTATAACTGCTGTGTCATTCTTTTGTCATACCATTTCTTTTGTCGTAAGCTTGTAATGAGTATGAACTTCTTTCAGAATACATGATAGTGAATATTTTTTGGCTAACTCTTCAAATTCATTCCCTTTATTCCCTCTTCCTAGTCATTCTAAGTTTTTCCCTTGGGAAAACCTCTCCTGCCCCACTGCATAGCCATCATGCAATTCAGGTGGAATTAACTGCCACCAACTCATATCTGATGCAACCAGGTCATGTCAGGTCCGACCCAAGATGGACAGGTCATGGTGGAGAGTTCTGACAAAATGTGGCCCACTGGAGAAGGGAATGGGAAACCACTTCAGTTTTCTTGCCTTGAGAACCCCATGAACATTATGAAAAGGCAAAAAGATAGGACACTGAAAGATGAACTCTCCAGGTCAGTAGGTGTCCAATGTGCTAATGGATATCAGTGGTGAACTCCAGAAAGAATGAAGAGATGGAGCCAAAGCAAAAATAACACCCAGTTATTCTCCTCCTGTCCCCAATCCCTCCCAGCATCAGAGTCTTTTCCAATGAGTCAACTCTTCACATGAGGTGGCCAAAGTACTGGAGTTTCAGCTTTAGCATCATTCCTTCCAAAGAACACCCAGGACTGTCTCCTTTAGAATGGACTGGTTGAATCTCCTTGCAGTCCAAGGGACTCTCAAGAGTCTTCTCCAACACCAGTTCAAAAGCATCAATTCTTTGGCGCTCAGCTTTCTTCACACTCCAACTCTCACATCCATACATGACCACTGGAAAAACCATAGCCTTGACTAGACAGACCTTTGTTGGCAAAGTAATGTCTCTGCTTTTGAATATGCTATCTAGGTTGATCATAATTGTCCTTCCAAGGAGTAAGCATCTTTTAATTTCATGGCTGTAGTCACCATCTGCAGTGATTTTCGAGCCCCCCCAAAATAAAGTCTGACACTGTTTCCACTGTTTCCCCATCTATTTGCCATGAATTGATGGGACCAGATGCCATGATCTTAGGTTTCTGATGTTGAGCTTTAAGCTAATTTTTTCACTCTCCTCTTTATAGTAGTGGTTAAATTCATGAACGCTACAGCTAGAGTATCTGAGTTTGAACATCTGACTCCTCCACTTGCTAGCTATAGGTCTGTAAACAGTTACTCTTCCCATTATATCTACTACTGTGGGCAAGAATCCCTTAGAAGAAATGGAGTAGCCATCATAGTCAACAAAATAGTCTGAAATGCAGTACTTGGATGGAATCTCAAAAATGACAGAATGATCTCTGTTCATTTCCAAGGTAAACCATTCAATATCACAGTAATCCAAGTCTATGCCCTGACCAGTAATGCTGAAGAAGCTGAAGTTGAACGGTTCTATGAAGACCTATAAGACCTTCTAGAACTAACACCCAAAAAAGATGTCCTTTTCATTATAGGGGACTGGAATGCAAAAGTCAGAAGTCAAGAAATACCTGGAGTAACAGGCAAATATGGCCTTGGAGTACAAAATGAAGCAGGGCAAAGGCTAATAGAGTTTTGTGAAGAGAATGCCCTAGTCTTAGCAAGCACTCTCCTCCAACAACACAAGAGAAGACTCTACACATGGACATCACTAGATGGTCAATACCAAAATCAGATTGATTATCTTCTTTGCTGCCAAGATATAGAAGCTCTAAACAGTAAGCAAAAACAAGACTGGGAGCTGACTGTGGCTCAGACCATGAACTCCTTATTGCCAAATTCAGACTTAAATTGAAAAAAGTGGGGAAAACCACTAGACCAGTCGGCTATGACCTAAATCAAATACCTTACGATTATACAGTGGGAGTGGCAACTAGATTCAAGGGATTAGACCTGATAGACTGAGTGCCTGAAAAACTATGGATGGAGGTTCGTGACATTGTACAGGAGGCAGGGATCAAGACCAAGAAAAAGAAATGCAAAAAGGCAAAATGGTTGTCTGAGGAGGCCTTACAAATAGCTGAGAAAAGAAGAGAAGCTACAGGCAAAGGAGAAAAGGAAAGATATATTTATTTGAATGGAGAGTTCCAAAGAATAGCAGGGAGAGATTAGAAAGCATTCCTCAGTGATCAATGCAAAGAAACAGGAAAACAATAGAATGGGAAAGAGTAGAGATCTCTTCAAGAAAACTAGAGATACCAAGGGAACATTTCATGCAAAGATGGGCTCGATAAAGGACAGAAATGGTATGGACCTAATAGAAGCAGAAGATATTAAGAAGAGGTGGCAAGAATACACAGAACTGTACAACAAGATCTTCACAACCCAGATAATCATGATGGTGTGATCACTCACCTAGAGCCAGACATCCTGGAATGCAAAGTCAAGTGGGCCTTAGGAAGCATCACTATGAACAAATCTAGTGTTGGTGATGGAATTCCAGTTGAGCTATTTCAAATCCTAAAAGAGAATGCTGTGAAAGTGCTGCACTCAATATGCCAGCAAATTTGGAAAACTCAGCAGTGGCCACAGGACTGGAAAAGGTCAGTTTTCATTCCAATTCCAAAGAAAGGCAATGCCAAAGAATGCTCAAACTATGACACAGTTGCACTCATCTCACACACTAGTAAAGTAATGCTCAAAATTCTCCAAACCAGGCTTCCACAGTATGTGAACTGTGAACTTTCAGATGTTTAAGCTGACTTTAGAAAAGGCAGAGGAGCAGAGATCAAATTACCAACATCTGCTTGATCATCAAAAAAGCAAGAGAGTTCCACAAAAACATCTACTTTTGCATTATTGACTATGCCAAAGTCTTTGACTGTGTGGCCCACAACAAACTGTGGAAAATTCTGAAAGAGATGGGAATACCAAACCACCTGACCTGTCTCCTGACAAATCTGTATGCAGGTCAGGAATTAACAGTTAGAACTGGACATGGAACAACAGACTAGTTCCAAACTGGGAAAGGAGTACGTCAAGGCTATATATTGTCACCCTGATTATTTAACTTATATGCAGAGTACATCATGAGAAACGCTGGGCTGGATGAAGCACAAACTGGAATTAAAATTGCCAGGAGAAATATCAACAACCTCAGATATGCAGATGACACCACCCTTCTGGCAGAAAGTGAAGAACTAAAGAGCCTCTTGATGAAAGTGAGAGTGAAAAAGTTGGCTTGAAACTCAACATTCAGAAAACAAAGTTCATGCCATCGGGTCCCATCACTTCGTGGCAGATAGATGGAAACAGTGACAGACTTTATTTTGGGGGGCTCCCAAATCATTGCAGATGATGACTGCAGCCATGAAATTAAAGACACTTGCTCCTTGGAAGAAAAGTTATAACCAACCTAGACAGCATATTAAAAAGCAGAGATATTACTTTGCCAGCAAAGGTTCATCTAGTCAAAGCTTTAGTTTTTCCAGTAATCACATATGGATGTGAGAAATGGATTATAAAGAAAGCTGAGCGCCGAAGAATTGATGCTTTTGAACCCTGGTGTTGGAGAAGACTCTTGAGAGTTCCTTGGACAGCAAGGAGATCCAAACAGTTTATCCTAAAGGAAATCAGTCTTGAATATTCGTTGGAAGGACTGATGCTGAAGCTGAAACTCCAAAACTTTCACCACCTGATGTGAAGAACTGACTCATTTGAAAAGACCCTGGTGCTAGGAAAGATTGAAGGCAGTAGAAGTAGTGGTGACAGAGGATGAGATGTTTGGATGGCATCACCCACCCATGGACATGAGTTTGAGTAAACTCTGGGATTTGGTGATGGACAGGGAGGCGTGGCATGCTGCAGTCCATGGGGTCGCAGAGTCGGACACGACTGAGCGACTGAACTGACTGAACTGATATTCTTTTCCGGCTTGTTGAATTTCGGTCTGATATTTTTTCCGTAAGAATTATTCAGCAAGTTTTTTTGGTTCCGCGGAGAAGAGGTTCGGCAGATTTCAGGCATCACCGAGGGATGGCCGGGCCGAACCCGACAGCTGGTCTATTCACTGGGTCTGCAGGTGGGGTGGCGGCTGCTCAGCGTAGGCAGGTCAAGGAACGATTGTTTCGCAGACTGCGGGTCACACCTTGGTCAGGACGCTGCTTATCGTAGACAGCACGTTATCCTTACAACCCTCCGGGTCCTTGTCAGCTCGGCCCTGCTGTACAGTTCTGCGCAGGCGCGGCAGTCGTGCGACATCCGCCACTTACGGCGGAAGCGGTTTGTGCTGGGACGCGCGGTGCAGGGCTCTTCAGAACGAACGGCTTGGGCGCGGGTAATCAGCTCCCTTTCCCCTTTTCCCCACCTTTTCTAGGTTCTTGGGAGTACCGCGGAGCTACCGGACCTGATGCGGGCGCCCGGTCGTGGACAGTCCCATCCTGCTCCTCTACAGCTCGGGGTGCTCCCGCGCCCAGGTGGGGGTGAGGGGCGGGGTCGGGACTGGGTTGGGCTCCATCCTGGCGGCTTCATCTTAAAATCTCCCGGGTAACTCACGGTTTTTCTTGTTTTCCAAGACTGGCATCCGGGGAGTGTGACTTGCAGGGTCAGCCATGGAGCCAGAGCAGATGCTGGAGGGACAGACGCAGGTACTAGGAGGCCCTGGATTTAGGGTGGCGGTGTGCAGCAAGGAAGAGTGGCTGATGCCTCTGTGACTTGTGTTTTGTTTTCTAGGTTGCAGAAAATCCCCACTCTGAATATGGTCTCACAGACAACGTCGAGGTAACTTGCCCAGTTCCTATGCCATATCTTTGCGTCTCTTAAGAGCGCAGAAAACTTAGGATCCATGTTTGCTAGGTTGCTTTGCACAAGGGAAAACTTTATCATCATGAGCCAAATAGTGTCAAATTATGGGCAGCTTATTTTATTAGCAGCACTAATGCTTCGTGGTATGTAGACGTACATACTAGCTGAGTCCAGAGGTTGAACTTTGATATAGAGAAAGAAACATATTACTAACGGAGATTGTCAGAATCGTTTTGCTTGGTGGCTGTTTATGTTCTGTTGGAATATTGCAGTGGAAAAACTGCACATTACAGTTAGGAAACCCATTGTTTTTGTAGCAGATAGTGTGCTGGTGAAGTCAACATTTAGTCAAGGTTGATACCTTTGCAGAGTTCATTGGCAGGAGACATTGGAAGCTATAACACAGGTAGTAGACACTGTTTTTGCCTTACATGGTTAAATCTGAATTTAGAGAGTACGTGTGCAAAACCGTATACAAAATGAGTATACTTTTATAGATTTTCATGCAGGTATTAAGAGGTTACTTTCTAAAAGAAGAGGTTACTTTGTAAATGAATGTTAGAACAGTTGAATTAACCAGAGCTAGGTGGAATTGGTGTGGAGAAGGCAGTGGCAACTCACTCCAGTACTCTTGCCTGGAAAATCCCATGGACGGAGGAGCCTGGAAGGCTGCAGTCCATGGGGTCGCTGAGGGTCAGACGACTGAGCGACTTCACTTTCACTTTTCATTCTCATGCATTGGAGAAGGAACTGGCAACCCACTGCAGTGTTCTTGCCTGGAGAATCCCCGGGACGGGGGAGCCTGGTGGGCTGCCGTCTATGGGGTCGCACGGGGTCGCACAGAGTCGGACACGACTGAAGCGACCTAGTAGCAGCAGCAGCAGCAGGTGGAATTGGTGAGGAATATAGAGAAAGTGTGCGTGTTTTATGGGGGAAAGAAAAACATCAGTAATTAAGTTTGGATAAATGAGGGCAGGAACATTTCCAAGTACAGTAATAATAGTAATAGCTACTAGTATTTGCGCTAAGTAACTTTCGTGTATTTCCGTCTTGCAAGACTCAGAGAAGTTGACTAACTTGTCTAAGTTCACCAGGAAGAAAGTGAACTGTGTTTTTTTTTTAATTAATTTTTATTTTTTAGTTTGTTTTGCTTTACAGTTGAACTGTGTTTTAAACCTGGGCAGGCTGACATTTTTGAGGTGGGATTAAATTATATTGCTCATCTTGATCAACTCCAGAATTCCCTGTCATGTGGAGTGACTTCTCTGTGCCTGTAAATTGCCAGGATTATTTATTGGTTTGATATCAGGGTTAAGAGAATTTGAATCTTCATGGTGTAGTTTTTAATTGAGCTGCTATGCTGAATCAGATGAAGATACTCTATGCCACTTAGTGTTTTAGTCATTTAAGAGGATTGTTTTTAGGCATCAGTGCAGTCTTCTGTGGAGAAAGCAATGGCATCCCACTCGTACTCTTGCCTAGAAAATCCCGTGGACGGAGGAGCCTGGTAGGCTGCAGTCCATGGGGTCGCTAAGAGTCGGACATGACTGAGCGACTTCACTTTCACTTTTCACTTTCCTGCATTGGAGAAGGAAATGGACCCACTCCAGTGTTCTTGCCTGGAGAATCCCAGGGATGGAGGAGCCTGGTGGGCTGCCGTCTATGGGGTCACACAGGGTCGGACACGAGTGAAGCGACTTAGCAGCAGCAGCAACAGCAGTCTTTTGTCGTTGGTGCTTGTATATGGAGGCAGAGCCATGATACAGTGATTCCAAATATATTTTTTCAAACCTTCAGACCAATTTCCATAGTACAGTGAGAAAAAGGAAAATGGAGTGAATGAATGATGATGCTACATTATTTGGTGATTGGTTTTCTTGCTTCCATAATTCTGAAGTGCTTATTCTTTTATGAGTTCATGGTGATAGTAAAATGATAATTATGCTTGTTTGTTTGTGAGGTTTTTCTTGGTTAAATAAAGTTAACAATCTTGTCAGTCCCTTCTTTCAATATGTTATTATTAATTTACTTGTTTGTGATACCTCAAAGTCTGGAAATCACTGTTCACAGCTGCTGCTTTTCTTTTTAGTATTTGATTTTATTTTGATTATTGACTTATAATTTTCTTGGTGGTTGCTTTAGGACTTTTACAGAAGTTTAACTTCCCACAGTTTACCTCCAAGTGGTATCATATCTTTTCATGTGTGGTATAAGGACCTTACAACAGTATCCTTCCATTTCTCTCTCCAGGCCTTTATACTGTTGTTATCACATATTATATTTCTGCATATGTTATAAACACTGCAATTGATTGTTTTTATTTTTTCTTTAAAAAATCAATTATCCTTTTTATTTAAAATTTTTTAAATTGTTTTCTTAACATTATAGTTTATTGCTCTAGAAAATTTAATTTTTAAAACTATCAGATTACATAATGATAATGAGACTCTGCCCCCTCCACAATCAACTGAAATTAATGGGCTTCTCTAACTTCAGTCAGTTCAGTTCAGTCGCTCAATCATGTCCGACTCTTTGAGACCCCATGAATTGCAGCATGCCAGGCCTCCCTGTCCATCACCAACACCAGAGTTTACTCAAACTCATGACCAATGAGTCAGTGATGCCATCCAGCCATCTCATCCTCTGTCGTCCCCTTCTCACCCCGAATCCCTCACAGCATCAGGGTCTTTTCCAATGAGTCAACTCTTCGCATGAGGTGGCCAAAGTATTGGAGTTTCAGCTTTAGCATCAGTCCTTCCAGTGAACACCCAGGACTGATCTCTTTTAGGATGGACTGGTTGGATCTCCTTGTAGTCCAAGGGATTCTCAAGAGTCTTCTCCAACACCACAGTTCAAAAGCATCAATTCTTCGGTTCTCAGCTTTCTTCACAGTCTAACTCTCACATCCATACATGACCACTGGAAAAACCATAGCCTTGACGAGACAGACCTTTGTTGGCAAAGTAATGTCTTTGCTTTTGAATATGCTGTCTAGGTTGGTCATAATTGTCCTTCCAAGGAGTAAGAGTCTTTTAATTTCATGGCTGCAGTCACCATCTGCAGTGATTTTGGAGCCCCAAAAAATAAATTACATGATCACAGGAAAAACCATAGCCTTGACTAGATGGACTTTTGTTGGCAAAGTAATGTCTCTGCTTTTCAATATGCTGTCTGGGTTGGTCATAACTTCCCTTCCAAGGAGTAAGCGTCTTTTAATTTCATGGCTGCAGTCACCCTCTGCAGTGATTTTGGAGCCCCAAAAAATAAAAGTCTGACACTGTTTCCCTATCTACTTGCCATAAAGTGATGGAACTGGATGCCATGATCTTAGTTTTCTGAATGTTGAACTTTAAGCCAACTTTTTCACTCTCCTCTTTCACTTTCATCAAGAGGCTCTTTAGTTCTTCTTCACTTTCTGCCATAAGGGTGGTGTCATCTGCATAGCTGAGGTTATTGATATTTCTCCCGGCAATCTTGATTCCAGCTTGTGCTTCTTCCAGCCCAGCATTTCTCATGAGGTACTCTGCATATAAGTTGAATAAGCAGGGTGACAATATACAGGCTTGATGTACTCCTTTTCCTATTTGAAACCAGTCTGTGTTCCATGTCCAGTTCTAACTATTGCTTCCTGACCTGCATACAGGTTTCTCAAGAGGCAGGTCAGGGGGTCTGGTATTCCCATCTCTTTCAGAATTGTCCACAATTTATTGTGATCCACACAGTCAAAGGCTTTGGCATAGTCAATCAAGCAGAAATAGATGTTTTTCTGGAGCTCTCTTGCTTTATTGATGATCCAGCAGTTGTTGGCAATTTGATCTCTGGATCCTCTGCCTTTTCTAAAACTAGCTTGAACACCTGGAAATTCACGGTTCTTGTATTGCTGAAGCCTGGCTTGGAGAATTTTAAGCATTGCTTTACTAGCGTGTGAGATGAGTGCAATTGTGCAGTAGTTTGAGCATTCTTTTGCATTGCCTTTCTTTGGCATTGGAATGAAAACTGACCTTTTCCAGTCCTGTGGCCACTGCTGAGTTTTCCAAATTTGCTGGCATATTGAGTGCAGCACTTTGACAGTGTCATCTTTCAGGATTTGAAATAGCTCCACTGGAATTCCATTTTTCTAAAACCAGGTTGAACATCTGGAAGTTCACAGTTCACATATTGCTGAAGCCTGGCTTGGAGAATTTTGAGCATTACTTTACTAGCGTGTGAGATGAGTGCAATTGTGTGATAGTTTGAGCATTCTCTAACTTAGTAGATAAATATTTCAAAATTACAAAAATAGCTGGCTACAGTTGAGCTATCAAGTAAGTATCACATTTCTGTGGATCAAAAAGTTGAATAAAAAGAAAACTGATATTACTGATAAGTCTCTGAATGTCTTTGAGAAATTCAACTTCCATACACAGAAGAATACTGGTTACAAAAACCATTACATTACTCAGTATTAACATTTTGCAATGTTTTAAACAGCAGTAATAAAGATCAGAATGAATTTTATCAAGGTGTTGATGGAAGCTCAACAAATGTATTAAACATACAACTCAATCACAGTTGGATCATACATCCAAATCCCCCAAACTTATCTCTCTATTGCGAAATAGAAATGTACACTGTTTACCTCTTAATTCCTCCTCTGGCCCCATTCCCAATGAATAACTTTACCTATAAACCTTCCTATTAAATCTTTTAAATCAGATTTGATGGGGAAGTATACATAATCTTCTTATCTCTTCCTGCTGTTCTTTGGAACTCTGCATTCAGATGCTTATATCTTTCCTTTCCTCTTTGCTTTTCACTTCTCTTCTTTTCACAGCTATTTGTAAGGCCTCCCCAGATGGCCATTTTGCTTTTTTGCGTTTCTTTTCCATGGGGATGGTCTTGATCCCTGTCTCCTGTACAATGTCACAAACCTTCGTCCATAGTTCATCAGGCACTCTATAAGATCTAGTCCCTTAAATCTATTTCTCACTTGCACTGTATAATCATAAGAGATTTGATTTAGGTCATACCTGAATGGTCTATTGGTTTTCCCTACTTTGTTCAATTTAAGTCTGAATTTGGTAATAAGGAGTTCATGATCTGAGCCACAGTCAGCTCTGGTCTTGTTTTTGCTGACTGTATAGAGCTTCTCCATCTTTGGCTGCAAAGAAGATAATCAGTCTGATTTCTGTGTTGACCATCTGGTGTGTCCATGTTTTCTGTTGTGTTGTTGGAAGACAGTGTTTGCTAAGACCAGTGCGTTCTCTTGGCAAAACTCTATTAGCCTTTGCCCTGCTTCATTCCGCATTCCAAGGCCAAATTTACCTGTTACTCCAGGTGTTTCTTGACTTCCTACTTTTGCATTCCAGACCCCTATAATGAAAAGGACATCTTTTTTGGGTGGTTCCTGAAGATCTTGTAGGTCTTCATAGAACTGTTCAACTTCAGCTTTTTCAACGTTACTGGTTGGGGCACAGACTTGGATTACTGTGATATTGAATGGTTTACCTTGGAAACGAACAGAGATCATTCTGTCATGTTTGAGATTGCATCCAAGTAGTGCATTTCGGACTCTTTTGTTGACCATGATGGCTACTCCATTTCTTCTAAGGGATTCCTGCTTGCAGTAGTAGATATAATGGTCATCTGAGTTAAATTCACCCATTCCAGTCCATTTTAGTTCGCTGATTCCTAGAATATCAACGTTCACTCTTGCCATCTCCTGTTTGACCACTTCGAATTTGCCTTGATTCATGGACCTGACATTCCAGATTCCTATGCAATATTGCTCTTTACAGCATCAGACCTTGCTTCTATGACCAGTCACATCCACAACTGGGTATTGTTTTTGCTTTGGCTCCATCCCTTCATTCTTTCTGGAGCTATTTCTCTACTGATGTCCAGTAGCATATGGGGCACCTACCGACCTGGGGAGTTCCTCTTTCAGTATCCTATCATTTTGCCCTTTCATACTTTTCATGGGGTTCTCAAGGCAAGAATACTGAATTGGTTTGCCATTCCCTTCTTCAGTGGACCACATTCTGTCATACCTCTTCACCATGACCCACCCGTCTTGGGTGGCCCCACATTGCAGCCATGAAATTAAAAGATGCTTATTCCTTGGAAGGAAAGTTATGATCAACCTAGCTAGCATATTCAAAAGCAGAGACATTACTTTTCCAACATAGGTCTGTCTAGTTAAGACTATGGTTTTTCTAGTAGTCATGTAGGATGTTAGAGTTGGACTGTGAAGAAGGCTGAGTGCTGAAGAATTGATGCTTTTGAACTGTGTGTTGGAGAAGACTCTTGAGAGTGCCTTGGACTGCAAGGAGATCCAACCAGTCCATTCTGAAGGAGATCGGCCCTGGGATTTCTTTGGAAGGAATGATGCTGAAGCTGAAACTCCAGTACTTTGGCCACCTCATGAGAAGAGTTGACTCATTGGAAAAGACTCTGATGCTGGGAGGGATTGGGGGCAGGAGGAGAAGGGGACGACCGAGGATGAGATGGCTGGATGGCATCACCGCCTTGATGGACGTGAATTTGAGTGAACTCCGGGAGTTGGTGATGGACAGAGGCCTGTCGTGCTGCAGTTCATGGGATCGCAGAGAGTCGGACATGACTGAGCGACTGATCTGAACTGCTACATAATCTTCATTGTTATTTTAGAACAGATACCTAGTTTAGTAATATGCCAAATCTTCTGTTACATTCCTTTCAAAAGGCATCTGCACTGCTGTAATTGTGAAAATTTAGGCCTAGGAATCTGATCTAAGTATGTAAACTACAAAAACCTGTGTGTGCATATTTCTAAATAAAAAAGGATTTCCTATTTGAGAAATGTTACTCAATGGGTCTCTGAAAGGAAAACTGTCTTGACTACTGCTCTGTAATGTAAAATGCTAGGTGACCACAGATATTTACCCAGTTGGCTAATAAACAAGCTTACCGTGGGATATTTCAAAAAAAATGTTCAAAGCCACAGAAGTAATTATGAAAATAAAAATTTGGAGGATCATAGCATAAGATACGTATAGAATTCTTATTATAGTGATACATCCAAAATAAATCTGTCCTAACCAAGCAGCACTTGGTTGGTTCAGAAAAAAATTTGAAATTAAACACAGTGGGAAGTGTTTTTGTTAAAATCACTAAAAATTTCTGAATGGCAAAAGAATGCTGCCTGAAAATATGCTGAATTTACACGTTAATATTACCATAATCAACTCATGCCAGATACAAATTAAGGTTCCAATTAAATGAAAACAATTTTTAGAGCTATTTTTACAAGAGAAATAGATGTACTTCATGATTAAGAGACACTCGTCTAAAGAATTTTTGATACATTTGTCACATCACAAGATTTAAACTTACTTAACCATTAACAGGGAGAAGGCAATGGCAACCCACTCCAGTATTCTTGCCTGGAAAATCCCATGGATGGAGGAGCCTGGTGGGCTGCCGTCTATGGGGTCGCTGAGAGTCGAACACAACTGAGCTACTTCACTTTCACTTTTCACTTTCATGCATTGGAGAAGGAAATGGCAACCCACTCCAGTGTTCTTGCCTGGAGAATCCCAGGGACAGCAGAGCCTGGTGGGCTGCCGTCTGTGGGGTCGCACAGAGTCGGACACGACTGAAGTGACTTAGCAGCAGCTTAGCAACCATTAACAGCGTGTTGCAATAAAGTTCCTCAGTGTTTAAAAGTTTGATTTAGCATGCTGGGAAAAGGATTATTTTTCTTTTGAAATGCATTTATGTAAATTGCATTGAGGTCAGTTTTACACCTGGAATTAACCATCTCTAACAGAAGTACCTGGAGAAGGCAATGGCACCCCACTCCAGTACTCTTGCCTGGAAAATCCCATGGACGGAGGAGCCTGGTAGGCTGCAGTCCATGGGTCGCTAAGAGTCAGGCACCACTGAGTGACTTCTCTTTGACTTTTCACTTTCATGCACTGGAGACGGAAATGGCAACCCACTCCAGTGTTTTTGCCTGAAGAATCCCAGGGACAGAGGAGCCTAGTGGGCTGCTGTCTGTGGGGTCACAAAGCGTCGGACACGACAGAAGCCACTTAGCAGCAGCAACAGAAGTACCAACTGCTAATAATACTCATTTATATTACATATAACTTAGCTGGATAGTAAACTATGCAAGTGTTAGTGCCATGCTCTGGAGACAGGGTCTTCTCACAAACAGTGGGCAAGCAGGTTTCATTATTAGATATTCAACAGACCTCAATTCTTTAACGTCCTCTATAATATGGATTTCTTGAGAGCGGTATTGAGGAATCTATAATATATAAAAAGCTGGAGCAAACTTTCTTGGCCACTAAAAAAGCATAAAAACTGTAGCAGGCATCAAGATTATTTAATGCCAAGCAATGAATTTCAGAATATTCTGTTGATTAGTGCTTAATTTATGGACAAGAGGTCTCAGTAGAGATAAACTATTTGAACCCTTTGCACTAAGTGCCTTTTTCCAGTATGTGGCAGCATGAAGCCAAGAAAATAAGACTAGGAGAAGATTAATTGCAGCTGGAGGAGTTGACAAAGATGAGTGAATACAACAGGCAGCGCCAGCAGTCCCCTAACAAAGCTCAGGCCAGGAATGCTCTGCTTAACTGGAAGCCAAGTCATCTTTGGTGCAGCCTCAGAGCACTGGTCAGAGTACTTGCCAGCAAAGCACGTTGGTAACAGCTTGCTGCTTCATGCCACCCAGCAAGAGGCAGAGCAAAGAAACAGAACAGTAAACTGGACAAGCCAGAAAGCCACATTGTTGTCTTCCGTTCACTGGCTGTCAAGAATTGCACTGTGCCCATCCCTGGGGGGCCGTTTGGGGAATGTATGCACTATGGGGGTCCCTCACATGCGTCTGGGAGGCTGTCCGGTACCAGCAAGATTTCCAGAAAGATCAGAGCAAAGGCGGAGCTACAGAAAGAGGCACATAGGGTCAACCTAACGCTGCCTGTTCCAGGTGACTGTTGGGCCCAGAAGTGTTCCCTTCACTTCTGTCTAATTATCTCTTTAAAAGAGATTTAAACATTAAGAGGAAGGAGTCACGTTTATCCATATAGTTATTATTTCTGCATTCTCTAGCCATTTGTGTAGATCCAGCTTCCCATCTGGCATCATTTCCCATCCTCCTGAAGGGCTTTCTTTAGTGTTTCTTGTAGTGGAGGTCTGCTGATAAGGAATTCTTTAAGGTTCTGAATGTCTGCTGCTGGTGCTAAGTCCCTTCAGTCGTGTCCAACTCTGTGTGACCCCATAGACGGCAGCCCACCAGGCTCCCCAGCCCTGGGATTCTCCAGGCAAGAACACTGGAGTGGGTTGCCATTTCCTTCTCCAATGCATGAAAGTGAAAAGGGAAAGTGAAGTCGCTCAGTCGTGTCCAATCCTCAGCGACCCCATGGACTGCAGCCTACCAGGCTCCTCCATCCATGGGATTTTCCAGGCAAGAGTACTGGAGTGGGTTGCCTTTGCCTTCTCCGTTTGAATGTCTAAAAAGGTGTAATTATTTTCCCCTTGTTTTGAGGTATATTTGCTGAGTGTAGATATGCTTTACTGTCTTCTGGCTGATGTTGTTTCTGATGAAAAGTGTTCTATCACTACTTTCTTGGCTCCTCCATATTTAAATGCCTTCTCTTTGTGCTTTTAAGATTTTATTACTAGCTTTAGATAACTTGATTTTGATGTGTCTTAGCATAATTTTTTGTTTGTTTTAATGTTTCTTGTCCTTAGGATTGAGTTTCTTGGATCTTTGTATTTAGAGTTTTAATGATATTTGAAAATTCTGACATTTTTTCAGATATTTTCAGGTATTTCGTTAGCTTAATTTATTCATTCTTTCCTCTGTCTTCTTTAATATATGCAGTGTAATAACTAGCTTAATGGCATTGCCAATGCTATCTGTATCATTTCTGAGTCTGTTTCTGTGAATTGATTTTTCTCTTCATCATGGGTGGTTTTTTCCTGCTTCTTGGTCTGTCTGGTAATTTCTACTGACGGCTTTGCACTACGCACTTTGTTGGGTGCTGGTGCATTTGTTTTTGCATTTCTTCAAACCTTAAGCTTTGTTCTGGGACATGGTCAAGTTATTTGGAAACATTTTGATCCTTTTGAAGTTTGCCTTTAAGCTTTTTTAGATGAGACCAAATTAGCCTTTGGCAACCCACTCCAGTTTTCTTGCCTGTAGAATTCCATGGACAGAGGAGCCTACACACTCCATGGGATCACGAAGAGTAGGACAGGACTGAGTGACTAACCCACTAGGCTTTAGTTCATGCTTAATTTCTTCCTTGTGTATTCTGCCCAATGTTTATGTATTACGAGGTTTTCATTTTAGGTCATAGGACCATGAACTACTCCTGGCCTGTGGAGCTCTGGGGATTGTGCCATGTGCTTCTTCCAAGTGGTTTTTTCTTCTAACCTTGGGTAGTTCCCTCACACTCATGCTCCGACTAGTACGAGCCTGAAAACTGGGAGACGATCTCTTCGTCTCTTTCTAATCAACTCCTGTGAAACTGCCCTCTTAGCACTCTGTGATTTCTAGTTCCCTTGGTCTCTCTGAATTTTCAACTCTGTCTTCTCAAAAATTTTCAACTCTGTCTTTTCCACTTCTTCCTTCTTCCTGGGTATCATTGTAAGTTCTCTAGGAGGATGCAATAAGCATGACAGTCATAGGATTCACCTTACTTTTTCCCATTTTTGTGGTCACTGTTCTACACTCTTAAAAGCTTAATCTATTACGAGTATGTGTGTTAGTTTGGATATACATTTGACCCTTGAACAGCACAGGTTTGAACTGTGTGGGTCTACTTAAATGTGGATTTTTTTTCTAGTAGTAAATACTGGAGTGTACTGCATGATTTCCAGTTGGTTGAACCCAAGGATGTAGAACTGTAGATACAGAACCACAGATATGGAGGAGCCAACTGTAATTTATAGGTGGGTTTTTGGCTGGGCAGAGTGGGTTGGTGCCCCAAACCTTCATGTTGTTCAGGGGTCAACTGTAAATTTTTTTAGATTAATTTAGGATTTTGACTTTACTAAAATTAAGCATTACAGTACATAGTAAGTATTTAGTGAATGAGGATTCTATTCACACAGAGGATTCTACTCACAGAGAGGATTCTACTCAGAGAGGATTCCACTCACACAGAGGATTCTACTCACAGAGAGGATTCTACTCACAGAGGATTCCACTCACACAGAGGATTCCCCTCACACAGAGGATTCTACTCATAGAGAGGATTCCA
Organism: Aepyceros melampus; assembly: GCA_006408695.1. Lineage (NCBI taxonomy): Eukaryota > Metazoa > Chordata > Mammalia > Artiodactyla > Bovidae > Aepyceros > Aepyceros melampus. The sequence goes on along the minus strand of SJXQ01009455.1, from coordinate 368,878 downwards.
CTCACACAGAGGATTCCCGTCACAGAGGATTCCACTCACAGAGAGGATTCCACTCACACAGAGGATTCTACTCACACAGAGATTCCACTCACAGAGAGGATTCCACTCACAGGATTCTAGTCACAGAGAGGATTCTACTCACAAGAGGATTCTACTCACACAGAGTATTCTACTCACACATAGGATTCCACTCACACAGGATTCCACACACAGAGGATTCCACTCACACAGAGGATTCTACTAACAGAGAGGATTCTACTCACACAGAGGATTCTACTAAGAGGATTCTACTCACACATAGGATTCCACTCACACAGAGGATTCCACAAAAAAAATAAATAAATAAAATAAATGATATAAATGAGAGAACTTGTCAAGGACCTTATTTTAGGCTCTTATTAGAGTTCCTTAGGTATTGCTGTTTTTTGTTCAGATTTTGGGATGTCATGTAAATGACTAGTTTTTATCATATATTTGTTGAAATTTACTGATGAACAAGAAGTTTCTTAATTCATGGGCAAATAGCTATTCCATTCATTAGCATATATAATTATTTTTATTAAGCCCAAAAATTAGACTGAAAAATCATAAGCAAAACGAGACAAGTTATCTGATAGTTCTGGCAAATGCTTTGAAAAGCATGGTATGTATGTTATATGCTTAAAGTTTTTTCTCAGTTTTTACAAAATAAAACATTTTCTTTAAAAACTTAAATGTAGAAAAATTGTTTTTATAATTATTGACTCATTTATATCTATTCTAGTATGATAGAACAAAAGTTCTTTAAATAAAAGTGCTCTTAATAGTGTTTTGACTTTTGAGATAGCCACTTATTTCTAAACTTCTGAAATGGTAGATTTTCAGAAGGCACAGCTTTTTAGTAAAGCAGTTTTTGATACTCTGGATATCAGATGAATCTATATGAAAGGCCTGAATTTTCTCATGGGGATTCTTAGGTGAAGGAAGTATAAGTCATCATTTTCTAAACATTATTTAAATATCACAGTAATGATCTTTCCCATATTAGTCATTTCTTCTGTTTTTTGGCTATTTTTACTTAATATTTTTTCTTAAATTTACTTTAAAAAATCAGATGCATTTATTTAAAAAGAAACATAAATGGAAAAGCATTCTCATTGTGGTAGAGGTAACTATAAAAATGAAAACAGGGAATATAAAAGAGACTACAAAACAGAGGTAATATATTTTAGCTAGACTCTGTTGCCTGTTGAAGCCTCTGAGCCTGAAACCTGTTCCCTGTCTTAAGAAGGGAGGTTAGCAAGTGTTACAGAAGTGTTAGAGACATGTTGGGATCAAACTGAGACTTTGTCCTTGATATTATCTGTGATGAAAAAATTGAAACAGAACTAGTTTTCTCACTGTGCTTCAGTGCTACTTAGTGTCATGTCCAGATTTTTTTGAAGCACACTGTACAAAGGTATTCTCCAAGAAAAAGTACTTATTTTTGCTCCTAAAAAAGGCAAAGAGAGAAAGTAAGTGTAGCATCTGGAGATATGACATTAAAAGGATGAGATATTATGGTGCCTTCAGAAAAATTCTTGAATGACATTTAGAAATGGGTCTATTTTATTTTGGCAGAGAGATTTGCAGTTTTAATATTTATGCTTTTTTTTTTTTTGAATTCTCTAGAGGATAGTAGAAAATGAGAAAATTAACGCAGAAAAGTCATCAAAACAGAAAGTGGATCTCCAGTCTTTGCCAACTCGTGCCTATCTGGATCAGACAGTTGTGCCTATCTTATTACAAGGACTTGCTGTACTTGCAAAGGAAAGGTAAGATAATTTGTCTGTCTGGAAATGGGCTTACCAGAGAAAGAAAAATAAAAACTTCCCTGGTTGAAATATTATTAATTATGTGTAGTTATTTTTTTTTACTGTATAAGGAACTTATAGATACTAAAGATTTTTTAAAAAGAAGTCAGACATAACCTCAGTTCAGACATTTTCTTTTTCTACTAGTCTTAGATCCTATGTGCATATTTGTAATCATGGTATATATGTAATTTTATATCTTGTTTTTGAACATTTAGGTCCAATTTCCTTTATTGTTGTTGGTCACCAGGTAGTTTATCTGCTTTCATTTCCTTTTGTTTTTGTTTAATTACTCCTTATGATAAACACCCAAGAGTTGGTTCACTATTTTCAAATGACATGACTATTTTTATGTCATTTGACCCATAATAATATATTTCCATTGAAAAGTATATACTTAAGATTCTTCCAGCGTCGTCATAGCCTTAGCTACACATACACGTCTGTTATAAATTTTTTTTTTACCAAGTTGTTTTAATTTACTTTTTTTGTTAGCAAGATTACAATTTTTTCTCTGTTCTGTGCATGTTTTTTCCCTGGTAAGTATCTAAATTATTTTTGTATAAGTAAATCAATAAGAAATTTTTTTTGTAGGTTAACATTAGTCAATATTTATTGGGCGTAACTGGCTTCCAGGTGGTGCAGTGGTAAAGAACCTTCCCTGCAGTGCAGGAAAAATGGGATTGTGGGTTTAATCCCTGGGTGGGGAGGATCCCCTGGAAAAGGAAATGGCAACCCACTCCAGTATTCTTGGTTGGATATTTTTCTCAAAAGACTAATAACACTGTAAAAGAAGGCCAGTATATTAGAAATTCTAAATACTACTTTAAATTCTAGAATAAAATTTGAAAAAGTTTTAAAGTAATATTCTATGAATAAATGCAAGTTTTTGCATTTATTGTAAGGCATTTTAGCAAAATAATCCATCAGATTATTATGTAACAAGTATTGTCTTTGTCTGCTGCTGCTGCTGCTGCTAAGTCGCTTCAGTCATGTCTGACTCTGTGTGACCCCATCGACGGCAGCCCACCAGGCTCCCCTGTCCCTGAGATTCTTCAGGCAAGAACACTGGAGTGGGTTGCCATTTCCTTCTCCAATGTATGAGAGTGAAAAGTGAAAGTGAAGTTGCTCAGTCATGTCTGACTCCTAACGACCCCATGGACTGCAGCCTACCAGGCTCCTCCGTCCATGGGATTTTCCAGGCAAGAGTACTGGAGTGGGGTACCATCGCCTTCTCCGTGTCGTTGTCTAGTTAGTTCAAAAGGCTATTTAAAGTGCTAGAGAATGTTTAGAGATTATTGTAAATCAGTTCTTCAGGCTCCCCTGTCCCTGAGATTCTTCAGGCAAGAACACTGGAGTGGGTTGCCATTTCCTTCTCCAATGTATGAGAGTGAAAAGTGAAAGTGAAGTTGCTCAGTCATGTCTGACTCCTAACGACCCCATGGACTGCAGCCTACCAGGCTCCTCCGTCCATGGGATTTTCCAGGCAAGAGTACTGGAGTGGGGTACCATCGCCTTCTCCGTGTCGTTGTCTAGTTAGTTCAAAAGGCTATTTAAAGTGCTAGAGAATGTTTAGAGATTATTGTAAATCAGTTCTAAATATGCTTTTTTATAATATAGTTTAAAATAGATGTTCCTCCAACTTTTCATTTTTGGGCCTGTTTTATCAGCAAAAAGAACATGTGTAAAGGTGATAAATGTGAAATAACATTTTATTAAAATTTTTTTCCAGTTTTATGGAGAAAAATATAGACATACATCACTGTTTAAAAAGTATACAGCATGGTGGTTTACCACATAGGTTTAGTTAACATCCATTATCTCATATATAGATACAGTGGGAAAAAAAAGAAAACATCTTTTTGTTGGGAGAATTCTTAGGATCTACTCTTTTAATAGCTTTCTTGTATATCATATAGCAGTGTCAGCTATGGTCATGTTGCACATTACTTCCCTTGTTCTTATAATTGGAGTATTGTACCTTTTGACTGCCTTCTTCCAGCTCCCCCTCCTGCCCGCTGCTTAATTTTAAAATATGTTTAAGGGACTTCCTGGCAATCCAGTGGGTTAAGACTCTGTGCTTCCACTGCAGGGGCACAGGTTCAATGCCTAGTCCAGGAACTAAGATCTTGTATCCCATATGGTGCAGCCAAGAAAAAAAAAGAAAAGATTTTATGGAACAATACATTTAACACATCTAGAATGTAAATTTCTAAAATTTGGATTTCTTTTCCCTTACAGACCACCAAATCCCATTGAATTTCTAGCATCATATCTTTTAAAAAACAAGGCACAGTTTGAAGATCGAAACTGACTTATTGGGAAGAACAGAAAAATTTGGTTTCTACTGTAGATTTACATGATTAAGAGGCAGCTTTAATTGCCATGATTCCCCCCCTCCTCCCCTTTTTGGAAGAATAAGAACCTTCAGGACAACAGAACTTATTTCGGAGTTGCAGAAGACATCATTTCCCTTATTGATTTAATCACAAACTTATTTAATAAATGTATTCCGTGCAATTTTTTTTCAGATTGTCTTTAACTTGTTTTTAAAGTGACCTTCAAAATAAACTGTTGAAACATCATTATTTTACAGTAGTTTTTGTTCTATGTGGCAAATATTTTATGTGGTTCAATTGTTTTCATGTATTGCTTACTCCCATGAGTCTTAGCATGTTGCCGAGTTTTACAACAGTGTGAAAATACACCATAGTCAATTAGAATATAAAAAACTCTCAGCCAGTTTTTCTAATGTTTCTGGATCTCTGAGAAACTAGGATTTGGGCATCTTCAGTTTTTAACAAATGTCATTGGTGATTCTAATGCATGATAAATTTGGAGTGCTGTTATAAGTGCTGCAGAGGGTGTACAGTATCCTTCAGTGCTATCAACCTTTGTGGTATTAATATAATAGTAGGTATCATTTATTATAGTTCTACTATGTGTTAGGTGCAAAATTGTTTTATTTAAATTATCTCTAATGTAGTAACTCTGCAGAGTAGATCTTGTTATTCCAATTTTGCAGATGAAACTGATTGGGAGAGGTTAAGTGACTTGCTCAAGGCCACACAGCTGGTAAGTGTTTGGGCATTGAGACCCAGTTCTACCAATGTGTTGCTGATAGCTAAGTGAGAAGTTCTTGGGCTAGTTAACATACTGGTGCTTTTTGCAGTTAAAAAACACCAGCTAGTCCTTTTTTTGTTTTTCAGGTCTGCTCACTTTGTCCTGTATGAAGAAATTGAGATAATGCACTAGCTCAGAAAAGAAAATTGTCTGCAGAGAGACAGGCAGGAAAAACATTCACTAGAACAGTGGTTTCTCAACTGGGAGGGATTTCGCACCCGTCTCTCCTCTTTCCCAAGGGACATTAGGGGATGTCCAGAAACATTATGGTGTCATAACTGGAGTAAGGTGAGAGTCTACTGGCATTTGGTGGATAATTGCCAGGAACGCTGCCAAATAATCTTAATGCACAGACAGCCTGGGTGTCCCATGCATTCCCCCAAATCATCCAGCTCAAAATGTCAGTAGTGCTAAGGTTGAGAAACCCTGCTTTGGAAGCATGAAGAGACATGTCTGCAAGCTAAACATGTGAAGACAGAGTTAGCAATATAATGCTGACATGGTATGTCTTACAGTTGTCTTTAATACAGCAAAAACTTTAAAGTTCTCTTTAATATAGCAAAAAAGGAGTGACGCTTGCGGAGGTGATATGGTTTTGATGTATCTATGCGGGTTGATAGGTTTAATGGGAAAAACCTGGAAATACTGGACTCATACACTCCTTATAGTTTTTGCAAGTATTAATTTCACTAAATTTATTTTGGTGATTTGATTAATATGTTAATCTGCCTTTTTAAATTTGAGTAAGTACTAATTCAGACTTCCCTGGTGGTGCAGACGGTAAAGCGTCTGTCTACAATGTGGGAGACCCGGGTTCGATCCCGGGGTTGGGAAGATCACCTGGAGAAGGAAATAGCAATCCACTCCAGGACTACTGCCTGGAATATCCCATGGACAGAGGAGCCTGGTGGGCTACAGTCCACGGGGTCGCAAAGAGTCGGACACGACTGAGCGACTTCGCTATATTCACTATAACTACTAATTGGGTAGTCTTTTATTAAAGCATAAATAGTTTCAGCAGACCATCAGTGATTCACATCAGAGCCACTTGTGAAACTTTTCATATATAAATATATATAAAATATATTGAAAGTATAAATAGAAATTTTATCTATCTCTCTGCATGCCTGGACCCTGGAGAGCCTGATGCAACTGGAATAGAGCCTGGGCTTCTCAGAGAAACTCTAAGGCATTCTCATACCACCTTTGGATAGCGACTACTTAGAAGTAATTCAGTACTCTGCCTAGCGCTGCATTACTTTTAGTGTTCTACTGAGTTATCTTCAAGATAGGGCTTAAATTATTCAATCTTAAAGTTGAAACCTTTTTCAGTAAGGGCTGAGAATAGGCGTGTCTTGCTGGCAGTGCACATCCTACTTATCGCTTACCATATGCCAAGCACCATTCTAAATACATGAATTGTCATTTAATCGTCAAAACCCTGTGATGCAGGTTTAGGTGGAAAAGTGAGATTTAATTAACTTGCTTAAAGTTACAGGGGAAGTAAGTTCGGGGCAGAGATTCAAACCCAGCTTAAATGCTGTATTGGTTCCCTCTCCTTAATGCTGTATTGCCCTCAAGTGTGCTTAAAATTTTTCCTTGAGGGGGAAAAAAATCAGTGTGTCTCCGTTCCGTTCAGTCGCTCAATCGTGTCCGACTCTTTGCGACCCCATGAATTGCAGCATGCCAGGCCTCCCTGTCCATCACCAACTCCCGGAGTTCACTCAGACTCAGGNGAGGTGGATGACGCTGGAGCCGATTATACAGAGTGAAGTAAGCCAGAAAGAAAAACACCAATACAGTATACTTACACATATATATGGAATTTAGAATGATGGTAATGATAAACCTGTACGCAAGACAGCAAAAGAGACACAGATGTATAGAACGGCCTTTTGGACTCTGTAGGAGAGGGAGAGGGTGGGATGGGTTGGCAGAGTGGCAGTGTAACATGTGTGATATCATAAGTGAAACGAATCGCCAGTCCAGGTTTGATGCAGGATGCAGGATGCTTGGGACTGATGCACGGGGATAATCCAGAGAGAGGGTGTAGGGCGGGAGGGAGGAGGTGGGGGTCGGGATTGGGAGTTCATGTACACTCGTGGCTGATCCATGTCGATGTGTAGCAAAACGAATACAGTATTGTAAAGCAAAACAAACTAAAAAAATAAAAATTAATTAAAAAAAAATAAATGGAAAACTGAGTTCAGTGGAAGCATATGACAAGAAACTAAGAGAAAGTGATTCATTAATAACTCATTTAACGAACAGTGACTGGATGGGTAATTATTGGTGTCAGACTTTGTGTCAAGGATACAATGTGAAGACTTATTGTCCAGTAGAGGAAAGCACACACTGATGCACATCTACAAATACCATCAGGGTAAAGGAAGCCTACAGAGAACTGAGGGTAAATGGAAGGACAGGAAACACTCATTGAGCAGCATTTCTCAGCAGCACTCAAGTTAGGAGTGAGTTTGGACTCAGCAACTGAGATAGACTTGAAGAGGTCAGTGGGGACCAGATGACGGTGTCCTCATGTCAAGCAGTTAGATTTCATGTTTTAGGTGTCAGGGAACATGAAAGAAACATACGTAGATTTTTATTAAGAGAATTGTTGCAGGGAGGAGAAAATCTCCTTAAATGTAGTACAGAAGCATGATCTCTGCTAAGTGGGGACCAGATGGTTATATCCTCATGTTTTTCAGTTAGACTTCATCTTTTAGGTGTTGGGAAGCAGGAAAGCAACATAATTAGATTTGTATTAAGAAAATTGTTGCAGGTATGGGAAAATATCTTTGAATATAGTACTGAAGCATAATCTTTGCTCTCATGCAGATTTCAGTGGGCGGAAGAGGGAGAGAAAATAAATAAGTAAATAAAATAGTAATCGGAACAAGCTCTTGGAAGGAACCAAGGTGGTGAAATAGAGGATAATGATTTGTGGGGGTTACTTTTGATGGGTCTGTCACTTATTTTTATATTTTAACTTTTTAAATTAAGACTTTATGTTTTGAAACCAGTTGTAAATTCACAGCAAAATCCAATGGGAAATACAGAAATTTCCTATATATCCCCACCCCTGCAAACATACATACAGTCTCACTCATTATCAACATCTGCCACCAGATGTTGATTTGCATTCATTACATTTGCATTCATACCAGTGCTGCATTCATTACAACTGATGAATTTACATTGACACATAATAATCTTCCTCGTGGGCTCCCCTGGCGGGTCAGTGGTAAAAAGAACTCGGCTGATAATACAAGAGAGTCAGGTTCAATCCCTGTGCTGGGAAGATCGCCTACAGAAGGNAAAATGAGACCTGAAACATGAAAAGGAGCCAACCGTTTGAAAAGCTCAAGGAAGAACATTCTAGGGAGAAGGGATAGAGCTTGAAATTCTGGGAACTGAAAGTTCAGTTTAGCTGGAATGGAGTGAGTTAGGGAGATCATCAGCATACCAGTGGCAGTTGAAGCCATGGGAATGGTTTAAGTTCCCCTGGAAGAGCAAGAACAACAAAAAGTGAAGAGCAGTATGTTGGAGAAAAGCAACATAGAAGGGGTTGGAAGAGGAGTCTGGAGGAAATGAAAGGGAGCAGTCACAGAAATAGGAAGAAAGGCAAGAAAGAAGCCAAAGGAGAAGAGAGTATCAGTATTATTATGCAATACAGAGTGGCTTAATAAGATAAGGTGGAGAGGGAGTCATTGGAATTGGCATTACAAGGTCATGGATAATTTTGGTCATTGCCCACTCAGAGAAGTGATAGATAGAAGACTTCCTATAGCAGATTAACTACTCTACTGCTGTCCTTTCCCTTCCTGTATTTTCATACAGAAGTATCTTGCCCAACAAAATTTATTTAATCTGGTGAAACCATTGATGAGATTTTTTCAGTGCCAGCTAGAAAACATTTATTAAATGTTCATTAATAGATGAAGACGCATAAACAGTAAGCAGCATTGTACTTAGTGTTAAGGTGATAAAAAGAAGGTAGATTCCTATAATATGGACTTAAATTCAGTATTTCTGAGAAATAATTTTGAAATAAGGCCCTAGCCTTACCTTGATTCCTATAATATGGGTTTAAATCCAATATTCCTGAGAATGATTTTGGAAGAATCTAGCTTCACACTCCCTCAAAAAATCCTTGTGTACCCTGGAGCAGCTTAGGACTCACTTGCCGAGACATGTAAGCATGGAAGGTTGCAATAAGCCTATGTTCTGTGTATAGCTTATATTCCACAAAGCAGACTGGATACATTCCAATACTTTGGTCACTTGGCTGTTTTGAGGATTAGATAGTCACTTTTGTACTTTTTCTATGCCAACCTGTATTTTACTCAACTCTGTTTATGAGCAGAGGATGCACATGTTTTTGTTTGTGTGTGTACACTTCATCTATACTCCATTTGTTAAAAGATCAACTTTATTTGCTGAATAGATTCTTGATATAATGTTCCTAGCATTTGAAAGTTTATAACTTAAGAACTGTTTAAATATAAAGCATAAGCGTAAGTAATGCAGATTGGCCTCATTTTTATGGCCCAAATTGAGACCATCATCATGAAAAGAGTCATTCAATACTTTGGTCACTTGGCTGTTTTGAGGATTAGATAGTCACTTTTGTACTTTTTCTATGCCAACCTGTATTTTACTCAACTCTGTTTATGAGCAGAGGATGCACATGTTTTTGTTTGTGTGTGTACACTTCATCTATACTCCATTTGTTAAAAGATCAACTTTATTTGCTGAATAGATTCTTGATATAATGTTCCTAGCATTTGAAAGTTTATAACTTAAGAACTGTTTAAATATAAAGCATAAGCGTAAGTAATGCAGATTGGCCTCATTTTTATGGCCCAAATTGAGACCATCATCATGAAAAGAGTCATCATTTCAGTCATTCATTAATACATGCTGGTCTTTATGTTTTTATCTAGCTTGGGTTCTCCAGAGCGGTGCCCTAATTTTGATTGTGTATCCTCAACACACCCAGCTTAGTTTTAGGGAGAATAGTGTAGGTACTTGATAGTTGATTGATTTCTGTTTTATGGTCTTTTAGATAATTATTTGTGTTTTTCCTATTGTTTAGTTTCCCTCGGCCTTTTTCAAAGGAAGGGTAAACATGTGTGCTGCATTTTGCTATGAGGTTTTAAAGTGCTGCACGTCAAAGATTAGCTCAACCAGGAATGAAGCCTCTGCACTTCTGTATCTTCTGATGGAAACAACTTTGAGTACACCAAAAGGAAAACCTTTTTAAGGACACATCTGCAGGTCAGTGAAAACTGAAGCTTCTTTTTCTTGTGTTCAATCTTTAGCCTCTCTACATTAAGGTATAGAGCTCCCTCCCCAGTCTAATACAAAGCTATTAGCCACAGGTGGCCATCTGGCACTTGAAATGTGGCTAGTTTCAATTCAGGACATATTGACTTTTGAAGACTACATACAAAGAAGTAAAATATCTCAATTGTTTTATATTGACTATATGTTGAAATGATATTTTGGATATATTGGTTTAAGTAAAATAAAATTCACTTGTGTCTTTTTACTTTTTAATGTGGCTGCTAGACAATTGAATAGTACACATATGACTCATATCCTATTTCTACTGGACAACACTGCTTGAGAACAGAGATATTAAGAGCATAGATTCCAGATTCCACGAGCATCACACACTGTGTGACCTTAGTGAGGACTCTTTAGTCCCTCTGTACCTCAGATGCTTCATAAGTAAAACAGTGATAAATATCCATACCTACCTCATATGGTTATGGTGAGTATTAAAGAGATGATTAAGAAACAAATGAAGTACTTGTGTTTTATCATGCTCCAGCATGCCCAGTTAGTTAAAAAATGAGCAAAGTCTCAAAGTTTAGTGGAAAACATGGACTTTGGAAACATACTTACCCGGACTTAAATCATAGCTTAGCTACTTACTTAATATGTGACTCTAGAGAAGTTACTCTGGAGAAGGCAATGGCACCCCACTCCAGTACTCTTGCCTGGAAAATCCCATGGATGGAGGAGCCTGCAGTCCATGGGGTTGCTAAGAGTCGGACATGACTGAGCGACTTAACTTTCACTTTTCACTTTTCACTTTCATGCATTGGAGAAGGAAATGGCAACCCACTCCAGTGTTCTTGCCTGGAGAATCCCAGGAATGGGGAGCCTGGTGGGCTGCTGTCTGTGGGGTCACACAGAGTCGGACATGACTGAAGTGACGCAGCAGCAGCAGCAGCAGCACGGCAGGGAAGTTACTCAGTTTGTCTTAACTATTTGCCTCATCTATAAAATGAGGCCAAGTATGTTTTAGCTTGTGAGGTTTATAATGAGGGTTAAAAATAAAGTGTGTGTAGTACCAGGCACAAAATGCCTAGCTCATCATAGACAGTATGTGGCAGCTGTTATTCAACATCTCCATAACTTTTTGCTTGTGTCATGAAACAGGTGTGAACTGAAACATAGTCGGGAGTTCTTGGCTCAGTTGCCCTCAGCTGTAGTATGGGAAATGCTTGGTCATATTTCTATCTTTACTGCCATGGTCAGTCCCATTGCATTTGTTTGTTGGAGACTGGGTTATAAATAAGGAAACGGCCATAAGTAGCTTTTTAGAAACGTCATGAGAGATGCGAAACTCTCATAGAAGTATATGCTTTCTGTAAAATGTTGTATCTAGTTATTTTTGGATACTAGGTCTAGCATTATATGTTAAGGTGTCTAATACTTGCTTTCATAGAGATGTCACTTGACTACCACCTTCCTCCAAAGCATTTCTGCAATTAGTGTGCTGATATTTTTGAATTTCCCTATTAGGGTCCATTCTTCTGTGTTAAAACATCAATTTGTCTCAAGTCCTATATTCAAATAGAAATGAATTAATAAATTGCAGACTCTGGTTCTAAGTGCTAAATAAACTGATCAACTTGTAGTATTATGATTATGATCTTTTAAATCCTCATAACAGCTCTATAATGTAGGTATTGTTATTATCCCTATATTGCCTTTAAGGAAAGTGAGGCACAGGGGGTTAATTCATTTTCTCAAAGCTATTCAGTTCGTAATTGATAAAGTCAAAATTTGAATCTAGGTCAGTTGGACTCAAGAGCCTACACCCAACTCCTACAGTATCTTGCTTATCAGGACCAGGGATAAAGCTTCTGGCCACTAACACCTTAGCCTGAATCATATAAGCATTCATTAAAAGGAGCCTGAGAGATTTAAAAGTACCATGCATACATGCTCAGTTGCTTCAGTCGTGTCTGAGTTTTGCGACCCTGTGGACTGTAGATCACCAAGCTCCTCTCTTAATGGGATTCTCCAGCCAAAAATACTGGAGTGGCTTGCCATGCCTTCTTCCAAGGTATCTTCCTGACCCTGGGATCAAACTGACATCTCCTGCACTGCAGGCAGATTCTTTACTGCTGAGCCATCAGTGAGGCCTAAAAGCACCATTATATGGCATTATACTGTTATTATTATGTAATGTATAGGCTATAACATGTACTACTGTCTAAACTATTTAGATAGGCCCTAGTCAGAAACAAAGAAGAGAGCTGAGGCACTGGAGTTGGAAGTCCAGCACACTGAGATAGACTAGTGAAAAGAAATAAGAAACCATCAAAGAAATGTCCTTTATTCCCAACTTTGCCAAAACTACTAACTAGCAAGCATACTGAAGGTAGATACCTGTATCTACCATTGTATCAGCTCATTAATTATGAAAACGGTTTCAGGTCTAGCTGTGCTATGAGTTTGGAAGATTTTTTACATCAAACCAAGAGAAATCTCAATAAAATTTGAAACTAGGAACCTCCTTTGATCTATAATTCTGGTTTTGTGCCAATACCATACTGTCTTGATTACTATAGCTTTGTAGTATAGTCAGAAGTCAGCAAGGTTGATTCCTCTAGCTCCATTTTTCTTTCTCAAGGTTGCTTTGGCTATTTGGGGTCTTTTGTGTTTCCATACATATTTTAAAATTTTTTGTTCTAGTTCTGTGAAAAATGCCATTGGTAATTTGATAGGGATTGCATTGAATCTATAGATTGCTTTGGGTAGTATAGGTATGGTCATTTTCACAATATTGATTTTTTTCCAATCCATGAACATGGTGTATCTCTCCATCCATTTGTGTTGTGTTTGATTTCTTTCATCAGTGTCTTATAGTTTTCTGCATTTGAGTCTTTTGTCCCTTAGGTAGGTTTATTCCTAGGTTTTTACTCTTATTGTTCAAGTAGTGAAGGAGTTGTTCCTTAATTTCTCTCTGATTTTTCATTGTTAGTGTATAGAATGCAAGAGATTTCTCTGTATTAAGTTTGTTTGTATCTTGTAGCTTTACTGAAGTTGATATTTTTTTAAATGATATGACTTTGTCTTTAGCTTAAAAAAATATTTTTTTGTTTATTTTTGCCTGTGCTGGATTCTTCATTGCTGTGTAGCCTTTTCTCTATTTGTAATGAGTAGGAGCTGCTCTTCATTGCTGTGTGCCAGCTTCTCATTGCAGTGGCTTCTCGTGTTGCAGAGCATGGCCTCTAGGACACGCAGGCTTCAGTAGCCATGGCATATGGGCTCAGTAGTTAGAGCTCACGGGCTCTAGAGTGCAGATACACTAGTTGTGGCACAGTGCTCTGTGGCATGTGGGATCTTCCCGAACCAGGAATTGAACCTATGTCTCCAGCATTGGCAGGCAGATTCTTTACCACTGAGCCACCAGGGAAGCTCCTACCATTGCTGTTTCAATAGAAGTATTTAAACCCCTCGTGTAAGAAGAAAATAGCTTTTCTTGAAACTCTAATATCTTTAAAAGAAGCATTTTGTATGAATGCCTATGGGTTTGTACACTGAAGAAAACAAGCAACATGTGTTCAAAAGACATTTGAAAGATGGTGTTTTCTTCTTTCCACAGATAATAATTGCTGTAAGCCAGCTGATAGCAGATGTAGCACTAAGTGGAGGATCGAGATTTCAGGAGTCTTTATTCATTATCAATAACTTTGCAAACAGTGACAGACCTATGAAGGTATGTTCTCACTTTAAGTGAAAAATTAGAACCATGTTCATTGTCAGGGGAGTTTCACTCCTCAAGGTAAACTCTGCACTGGATTCACAACTTTTATATAATATCAAGTGTATAGAATGTGAGCTTCATGAGTCAAGGCTTTGTCTCATACATCCCTGTACCTCTAGCACCTAGAACACTACCAGGTACACAGTAAACATTCAGGATTAGTTGAATGGATGGATGAATGACTATACTGTGTTTATGATAGGATTTTAATTTTTTCTGGGGTTGAGTTTTAAAATTACCCACAAAGAAATGAGTTTTTTCTCAACCATTGTTACCATTTATAAGATTGGTTAATTAAACACTGAGTTGGAAATTTCACAAAACATCACTTTCTAGAGTTGCTGATAGCTGCTGGATCCTTTGTCAGCAGATGAGAAATGGCACAGAAGGGATTCATTACTATATGATATTCCAAGATGAAAGAATCATCTGTTAACTGGGGCTTACCAGAGATACTCATTGGCAAACCCACGTCCAAGGCTATCGTTTTTAGGTAACCGTTAGCTGAGGTCAAACCCATGACCCTGACCACCACTCCTCAGACCTACCTATATACTTAAAACCTAAAACGTTGTAAAAGTTTATTTGTTGTTCTGTTGTATGGAGAGTAGGTTCTGTTCTTCAGTGATGTACATGTAGAACGGAAGAAGACTCTTTTGCCAATAGAGAATGTTTCCTCCCAGAGGAATTGTCCCCATTCTTGGGAAAGGTCATCTTCTAGCATAATTGACACTTTGTGTAAAATCTGGAAAAAAAAAGTTTTCAGTCATAGCATACTTGATGTTTGGGACGTGTCGAATCTTTGTACCAAAACATATTCCCATAGGAATATTGCGTAGACTGAAAAAAAACAAAAAACACTGAATAGTGCCAGCCATTCTCAGGCTGGGAAAGTAGAACTTTTCAGCCAGGTCTACTGGTTCCTTAGGAAATCAGTATATGCTCCAACTAATCCCATGAGCACAGAAATAGCTTATGTCCTTTAGCATCTTTTACTCATACCCTAAGAGTACTTTCCATGTTTTACCATGCTTAATTCCATGTTATATAAAAGTTAGACTGCCAACTTTTTCGAAGTAAATGGAGTCTGTTTTAGCCCTCTGTGATAGGAAATCTTTTTCATGACTCATTTGTGAAATGACAGTTTTATTCTGGTAGGGCAATCATTACCAATAAACTCTATTACAACAAAAGATTTTTCCCAGTAAATGAAATCTCTATTAATGTATATGAAGAGACTATATATGTATACACACACAAACACTCAATAACAATTTTTAAAAGTCATCTTTAAAGGAGACTCTTTTGAAAATTATTTTCTCCACCTTTGGCGGTATTCACATTGAAAAGCTCCCTAAGGCCTGTACCTGTCCATACTCCTCTTCTCAGATCCCTACATATAATTGTGATTACTCCAGTGGGGTGAATAGGAAACTCTAACTTCCTGTTTTTGAAGACAAAAGCAACCCTTTAAGAGAAAGTAATGATGTATTTAACCTCTTCAGAGTGTTCTGTGATTCATAAACTCTTATTTACATAATTGGAAATAGGTTTTCACGTTAATGCATATGATAGTGGGTCGATGGAAGAGTGACTAAGGTCATGAGCTCTGTAGCCTAACTGCCTGGATGTTAGTCCTGTCTCTACCACTTACCAACTTCACGACTTTGGCCAAACTACTTAACTGCTGTGTATCTCAGTTTTCCCATTGGTAAAATGAATTATAATAGTCTTAATTCATAATGTTGTTATAAAGTTTAAACATGTAAAGTGCCCAGGCCTCTGCTTGGTATATAGTAAGATATCAATTTTTAATTACTATTGTAACTAAATAGTAAGATATCAATTTTTAATTACTATTGTAACTAAAATTACACAGTAAAAGCGAATGTGGATTACTTTTATTGACATTGAATTGACAGCAGAGGAAGTGGGGTTCAAAACCAGGTAGTCTGGCTCCAGAGTCTGTGCTGTTATGTGTTAGGAATATACTACCATCAAACTCAGTGCTTTTGAAGCCTGAGATAGTAGAATATTGTTTAAAGAATTAATTTAAAACTCTTTAGGCGTGCCCACATGCCAAGAACCAAGAACCTAATACCAAGATCTCTGACAAGGGGTAAAAGTTCTATGTTATTCCCAGGATGGGCTGCTTAGGCTTAGAGCACACAGATAACATTGAAAAACATGTCTTTTTTGTTTGTTTTGATATTAGGCAACTGCTTTTCCCTCAGAAGTCAAAGACTTGACCAAGAGAATCCGTACTGTTCTTATGGCCACAGCTCAATGAAGGAGCATGAGAAGGACCCTGAAATGCTAATTGATCTCCAGTATAGCTTAGCCAAGTCCTACGCAAGTACTCCAGAGCTCAGGAAAACCTGGCTTGATAGCATGGCCAAGATTCATATAAAAAATGGAGATTTTTCAGAGGTGACTACTTATCACTTTATTCTAAACACAACCCTTCCCAAACCCCTGGAGCACAATCTCATGGTTCCTTCTTTGTCTCCTTTTTCAGGCAGCAATGTGTTATGTCCACGTAGCAGCTTTGGTTGCAGAGTTTCTTCATCGAAAAAGTAAGATATTTCTGTTCTTCAAGTCAGGGAGAACTTCAGTTAGCCCAAGGAGTTTTATCTTTGTAGCTTGTAGCAATAAATGGCATATGCTTAAGCTCTGAAAATATGCTCACCTTTCATCTCACTCACTGTTGAACAGAAGTTGTTCTAAAAGAAAACTCGTTGTTCATCTGCCTTCTGCTTTCATTAAGAGTACAAGAATAAGTTAAATAGTACACGGCCAGGCCTGATGCCCAATTTCCAAGATTGTCTCCCTGGAAGACTGCCATGGATTAAATTCTTCTCAGAGCTTATGGGAAGCTCTGGATGACATACATCACTTATTTTCCCCTGTTTGCCCCAACTTTACCAACAGCTGTCCATGAATTATATCTCTACAGCCATTTTAGTATAACAGAATCTTGGTATTAAAAGGGAGTTGAGAGGACTTCCCTGCACTCCCAGTGCAGGGCTCGTGTTCTAACCTTGGTCAGGGAATCAGATCCTGCATGCCGCAACTAAAGGTCTCACCTGCTACAACTAAGATGCAGTGCAGGCAAATAAAGAAGGAAATATATTTTTTAAAATGCTAAAAAGACAAAAAATGGGAGTTCACACATCAGCTAGATGGCCCTATAATATGTCGTTTGTTTGTATACCCATCTCAAGAACAGTTTGGCATCCATACATGGATGAAGTGCCTTTGTGGGAGCTATGGGATCCAGCCCCACATACCAAGGGACCTGGAGGAATTTTACCCACCCATGTATCAGGTAATGGGCAGACAGACCTGTGTGCTGTCTGTGGACCTTACATTGGCCTATGAGCTGGCTCCAGCCCCTGTCAGCTGCAGTCTAGGATCCCCTGGAGAACACTTGTTTTTGATAATCACCCACAGACAAGAAAGCCTTGGGGGAAGTCCAGAAGTCCAGTGGAGAAGTTCCAGCATGCTATTGGAGCCAAAATTATACAANCCCCACATACCAAGGGACCTGGAGGAATTTTACCCACCCATGTATCAGGTAATGGGCAGACAGACCTGTGTGCTGTCTGTGGACCTTACATTGGCCTATGAGCTGGCTCCAGCCCCTGTCAGCTGCAGTCTAGGATCCCCTGGAGAACACTTGTTTTTGATAATCACCCACAGACAAGAAAGCCTTGGGGGAAGTCCAGAAGTCCAGTGGAGAAGTTCCAGCATGCTATTGGAGCCAAAATTATACAAATTTGAATGCACTGAAGAGAGTAAGAGGAATAGTTTGATTTATTCATGTCACCTTTTCCACAAGGTGGCATAGCTCAGTGCCAAGAGAGACTTTCTCACCCTTGATTTCTAATGCAGGGAAAAGTGAGAGCATATGAAGGGGTGCTGTGTTTCCCAGCAGCACAGGATATTCCCAAAGAGGCCCATTTCTCTCTTGCTCTATCCAGAGTACTGAGTTGTGAGCTGAATGACGGAGGCAGGAAGAGGCTGAGGGAGCAGCAGATAGGATTCTTAGAGGGCATTACACGCAAACAGACCCTACTAACCACATCATGGACTCCATGAGAAAGCCTGCCAACACATCCCTCGAGATATTTAGCCTGTGGATCCCCCACTGGCCTACAGGCACCCCCTGTGCTCCATGTGCCTCAACCACACTCTCCTCCATCCTGTAGCTGGATGTATGTGCTTGCTGATGAAGGCAGTGAGAGCCAGCTCTGGCAGATGGATACTGAGCATGTGCATAAAGCCAGCCAGAGTTTGTAGGCCAGAGAGAGAACACAAGTAGCACCACCCTTGGGAAATCAAATAGGAGTCTGTTAGCACCTGGCCTTGTGTGTTACATGATGGGGGAAAAGACATGTGGTTATGAATTCTGTCATATGTGGGAGCCAGAATTGCAGAGCAGGTGTATCCATAGAAGGTCTGTGAAAGCCCCAGAATCCCTAGCAGGACAGATGGAAAGTATTTCTCACCCTCAGTCGGTAGAACTGGTTGAAGGTGACTGCCATTTAAAATGTGAAGACAGCAATGCAAAATTTCAAGGAACATGAAAAATGAAGAAAATATGACACCTCTAAAGGATCATAATAATCTTAGAGTAAGAAAGACATGGAGATCTTCAATTTGTCTAATAAAGAATTCAAAATAGCTTTTCTAAGGAAGCTCAATGAGCTATAATAAAATAGAAAATTTAGTAAAATCAGGAAAATAATATACAGACAAAATGAAGAGTTAAACAGAGATGGAAATCTCATAAAAAGAACCAAATATTTTCTGGCACTTAACAAATACAATGAATGAAGCTAAAACTGAAATAGAGAGTATTAAAAACAGAATGGATCAAGGAGAAGTAATAATCTGCATTAAAATACTAGATCTTTGAAATTATCGAGTCAGAGGAGAAGATAAGGATGAAGAGTGAAGAAAGCCTACATGATCTGTGGGATGCTATCAGCAGAAACCTTACAGGCTAGGAGAGGGTAGGATGATATTTTTCAAGTTCTGAAAGGAAAAAATAACTGCCAACCAAGGATACTCCATCCAGTAAATTTGTCCTTCAGAAATGGACAGATCAGTACTTTTCCAGGAAAACAAAAGCTGAGGGAGTCCATCACCACTAGACCTATAAAATAGAAAATTTAGTAAAATCAGGAAATAATATACAGACAAAATGAAGAGTTAAACAGAGATGGAAATCTCATAAAAAGAACCAAATATTTTCTGGCACTTAACAAATACAATGAATGAAGCTAAAACTGAAATAGAGAGTATTAAAAACAGAATGGATCAAGGAGAAGTAATAATCTGCATTAAAATACTAGATCTTTGAAATTATCGAGTCAGAGGAGAAGATAAGGATGAAGAGTGAAGAAAGCCTACATGATCTGTGGGATGCTATCAGCAGAAACCTTACAGGCTAGGAGAGGGTAGGATGATATTTTTCAAGTTCTGAAAGGAAAAAATAACTGCCAACCAAGGATACTCCATCCAGTAAATTTGTCCTTCAGAAATGGACAGATCAGTACTTTTCCAGGAAAACAAAAGCTGAGGGAGTCCATCACCACTAGACCTGTCTTCCAGGAAATGCTGAGAAAAATTCTTCCTGTTGAAGTGGAACGATGCTAATTAGTATTATGGAAACATGAAATGGATCCATATGAATGGGTGAAGAAGACAAGGCCCATGTAGTCTATGAAAAGAAGGGAATCCTACCATTTGTGACAACACAGCTGGACCTTGAGGATATCATGCTAAGGGAAATAAGTTCGAGAAAGACAAATGTAGTATGATCTCACTGATATGTGGACTCTTAAAAAGCCAAGCTTGTAGCTGCAGAAAGTAGAATGGCGGGAGCCAGAGGGATGGGAAAAATAGGGTGATTTTGGTCAAAGGGTACAAATTTCCACTTACAGGATGAATATGTTCTGGATATCTAATGTATATAGTGATTATAGTGAAGATTTTGTTATATACTTGAATGTTGCTAAGAAAGTAGATCTTAAATGTTTTTACTCTGTCCAAAATGGTAATTATGTGTGGTGATGAACTGTAATGTAATCATTTCACAATATATACATGCATCAAATCAACACATAAATCTTAAATGTACGCAGTGTTCAATATCAATTGTGTCTCAATAGAGCTGGGGCTGGTTGTAGGGTTGGTGGGGGTGGGGATCCACAAAAGGAGTCATGGTCTTACAGGGCTCAGGATTCAACAAGTCTAATTCAGGAATCTGCCTGAAAGCTTCTCTTTCCAAAATTAGTATTGTTGACTACTGTAACAACTACTTAAACAGTAAAACGGTTGAGTTAAGAGAACAGATACACATATATGTATGGCTGAGCCCTTTGCTGTCCACCTGAAACTATCACAGCATTATTATCTGGCTCTACTCCAATACAAAATAAAAAGGTTTTAAAAAGTTTATTGACACTGGGCACTGCAAAGAAATCTCCCACTGTCAATCATAATTGTAATGAAGTTGGCCAAAAACTTCATTTGGGTTTCTTGTAACAACATCATATGGAAAACCCCCAAAGAACTTTTTGGCCAACTCAATATTTCCTTGAAGGCAGTCAAATGAGTAACATTACCACAAAATGAAACCATCTTGTGGGAGTCACATCATTCTGGTTTCGGCTATGAGAATACAACCATGTGTTATGTTTTAATTCAAGAATTTCTATAGTTAACCAGGTATTTTTCTTCATCTACAAAAGGGCATAACTAAAATGATTCATTTTACTTGCATATTAAATTAACCACCTTCTGTTTGATACTGAATTTCTTTTCAACAATCATATGTTTGAAATTGACATGCTCTAGTATTTTCTTTTTAGTACATATGTGCTTTTAAAGTGGAGAACAAGATTAAGTATCAGAAGAAGGCCTTGTCTGAGGCTTCTTTTCCCTACATCACTGGTATGCCTGTGAAATTGCCATAAAAACAAATACTGAAATTGCACACCTGCAGCTAAAAATAAACTAACAAATAAGAAACCCCTAAACACAACCAATTAAGGTTTTAGGTGTGTCTTTCACATATATGCCACTGGAGAAGGAAATGGCAACCCACTCCAGTATTCTTGCCTGGAGAATCCCATGGACGGAGGAGCCTGGTACGCTGTAGTCCACTGGGTCGCAAAAAGTTGGACGCGACTGAGCGACTTCACTTTCACTTTCACATATATAAGGTAATATTATCTCATCTTTCAATTAGTAGAAATTTGAAATAAGAGTTTTATGTCTACTAAGTATAAACCTACACCCATTAGATACTGAAAATAGTTAACTGTATTAAACTATTTCCTTACAATTTTTTCAGAGGGGCAAAGACCTTAAAACTAAGCAAAAATCAAGAATTACTTCTCTCCATTATCAGTTCTTAAGCTTTAGAATTATAACTATAGGATTGGAGAAAATAGGAACTGAAATATAAAAATTTGCTGTGAATTTTTTTGGACATTAGTTTGAGGCAGCCAGTCTGAACGGCAAACAATGTGACATGTCTCAAGAAGTGGAAACAGTGCTTTGAACTGATCATTTAAATAATTATTTTACAAAACCTTCAAGAGTTGTTGTTTTGTTTTTGTTTCAGAATTTATCCTTTGTAGAAATCAAAGAGCCCTTCTCTGCATAGGAAAAAAGGATGTTTTGCATTTTAACAAAAGTAATGTTAAATTTAGAAGTTTACATATTTATTTATAAGTAACCTCTATTTTTAAGCCTGGAAAATTTTACTCACTTAAACTAGAAAATCTTATTCTGAAATTTTAGCAGTAGTAAAATACTAGGGTTTTCCTCCCTTCACTTCTTTCATTCCAATGATCCAAAACACCTGATTTTATTAATTTTGTGATTAAAGTATGATAGTCATGCCAAGGTAAACCACTAGTGTTAAAACACAAGTTAAAATCTTAATCTGTTAACCTGTCTTCCAGTCTGAGAAATCCATAACCTAGGTAAGACCTGGATATTCACAGAGTAAATAAAAGTACATTTGAGTGCAGGAATGAAAGAAAACATTTCCATTTACACTTAAGACAGACTTATTTATCAAACATAATAGAGTAATTGTAGAACCCTTTGATTTCTATCGAATATCCTTTTATGATTAAGACAAAATCTCTGACATATCAATTACCAAAATTTTTCAGTTTTCTCAAAGTTCTATGCCATTTCTCTTGAAGTCATCATAAAGCTTTCTTTTTCATCAAGATGGAATGAAACACTACAACTGATGCATTGGAGACAGACGTTCTCCTGTTTAGAGTCTTTAAGAAAAAAAATAGTTTGTCCCATTGGGTGGTTGGCTGAGTGAGCAAAGACTTGGTCCCCGGGCATCCCAAAGTGACCACAGAACACCAGAGAGGGGCCATTTCTAGATCCTTATGTCCATGTGTAGAGTCTTCTCTTGTGTTGTTGGAAGAGGGTGTTTGCTATGACCAGTGCATTTTCTTGGCAAAACTCTATTAGTCTTTGGCCTGCTTCATTCCGCATTCCAAGGCCAAATTTGCCTGTTACTCCAGGTGTTTCTTGACTTCCTACTTTTGCATTCCAGTCCCCTATAATGAAAAGGACATCTTTTTTGGGTATTAGTTCTAAAAGATCTTGTAGGTCTTCATAAAACCGTTCAACTTCAGCTTCTTCAGCATTACTGGTTGGGGCATAGATTTGGATAATTGTGATATTGAATGGTTTGCCTTGGAGACGAACAGAGATCATTCTGTCATTTTTGAGATTGCATCCAAGTACTGCATTTCAGACTCTTTTGTTCACCATGATGGCTACTCCATTTCTTCTGAGGGATTCCTGCCCGCAGTAGTAGATATAATAGTCATCTGAGTTAAATTCACCCATTCCAGTCCATTTTAGTTCGCTGATTCCTAGAATGTCGACATTCACCCTTGCCATCTCTTGTTTGACCACTTCGAATTTGCCTTGATTCATGGACCTGACATTCCAGGTTCCTATGCAATATTGCTCTTTACAGCATCGGATCTTACTTCTATCACCAGTCATATCCATAACTGGGTATTGTTTTTGCTTTGGCTCCATCCCTTCATTCTGTCTGGAGTTATTTCTCCCCTGATCTTTATGTGTGTCTTTATGTGTGTGCAATAGAAACCCTCTTATCTGGTTGGTAGATTAAAAGAAGGAGTCATAATAAGGAATCATAAAAGATGCTGGATGGTTTTTTTTTTTAATCTTAATCTGTTATTAAGTTGGTAATATTTTTGATTTCAGCCATTGCTCTGGGTATGAATTCTTTGATTGGAATTCTGTATTTCTTCCACAAACCACTCCTATAATGTATGCAGTTTCAGATTTTTTGAAAGGACAGTAACCTCTTAGATATAAGATCTTAATGCCTTAAGGAGTTAAATGTATAATGATCCTTTTTTCATGAGTTTTTTCTCTTGCCTTTGGTCATCTTATCTGCCTCTCATTTGACAATTGTTTTTATTGAGTCCAAAGCATTTCACCTAATTTTTGTACTAATACCTTTTGCATTATGTATTTCTATTTCATTGGCTTGTGTAATATTTTATTATGTAATGGCAGTACCTTGAACATCTGGTATAAATAGGTTGGAGAATGTGATTAAGCCTTGTTAGTGATGCACACAAATCTGTGAGAAGAGTTGCAACAGTGTGAATTTCCTAAGTGTAATCTACCAGCTTTAAGAATTCAGCTTGCGGTGGACATGGTTCAGTGTATTTACTATGGAGGTGGACAACATTGCTTTACTCCAGTAAGCTGGTTAAATAGGAATCACTTAAGCAAGCTTCTGCTATACTTTGAGGAGGTATTTCATGTGTAGCTGACAATTATACTATGGAAACAATTCCTATTCTTTGATTAGGAAGATAATGTTTAGTAAGCAAATTTTACAATAATAGAGTACAATATAGAGTAATATCCTATAGAGTGAATTTCTTGAAAAAGGTGGATAAGTGAGAGGACCAGTACAGTAAATCAGGAATAGATTCCCAAAGGATATAGAGACCTTAAATTGGAAAAACAGGGTTTCCCTGGTGGTCTAGTGTTTAGGACTCCGCGCTTTCACTGCCAAGTTCAGTTCAGTGGCTCAGTCGTGTCCAACTCTTTGCGATCCCATGAATTGCAGCACGCCAGGCCTCCCTGTCCATCAGCAGCTTCTGGAGTTCACTCAAACTCATGTCCATCGAGTTGTTGATGCCATCCGGCCATCTCATCCTCTGTTGTCCCCTTCTCCTCCTGCCCCCAATCCCTCCCAGCATTAGAGTCTGTTCCAATGTGTCAACTCTTCGCATGAGGTGGCCAAAGTACTGGAGTTTCAGCTTTAGCATCATTCCTTCCAAAGAAATCCCAGGGCTGATCTTCAGAATGGACTGGTTGGATCTCCTTGCAGTCCAAGGGACTCTCAAGTCTTCTCCGATACCACAGTTCAAAAGCATCAATCCTTTGGCGCTCAGCTTTCTTCACAGTCCAACTCTCACATCCATACATGACCACTGGAAAAGCCATAGCCTTGACTAGACGGACCTTAGTTGGCAAAGTCATGTCTCTGCTTTTGAATATGCTATCTAGGTTGGTCATAACTTTCCTTCCAAGGAGTAAGCGTCTTTTAATTTCATGGCTGCAGTCACCATCTGCAGTTTTCAGAATGGACTGGTTGGATCTCCTTGCAGTCCAAGGGACTCTCAAGTCTTCTCCGATACCACAGTTCAAAAGCATCAATCCTTTGGCGCTCAGCTTTCTTCACAGTCCAACTCTCACATCCATACATGACCACTGGAAAAGCCATAGCCTTGACTAGACGGACCTTAGTTGGCAAAGTCATGTCTCTGCTTTTGAATATGCTATCTAGGTTGGTCATAACTTTCCTTCCAAGGAGTAAGCGTCTTTTAATTTCATGGCTGCAGTCACCATCTGCAGTGATTTTTGGAGCCCAGAAAAATAAAGTCTGACACAGTTTCTACTGTTTCCCCATCTATTTGCCATGAAGTGATGGGACCAGATGCCATGATGTTCGTTTTCTGAATGTTGAGCTTTAAGCCAAGTTTTTCACTCTCCTCTTTCACTTTCATCAAGAGGCTTTTTAGTTCCTCTTCACTTTCTCACTGCCAGGGGCACAGGTTTAATCCCGGTTAGGGAACTGAGATTCCCACATGCTGGGGCCAGAAAATTAAAAGTTTTAGTAGAAGGAAACTAAACTGTCTTCCTAATTCTGATGAGCCTATTGGGAGAATATTGAACCTTTGTTTAAATTTCATTTAGGCGAAGGTATAGGAGATTTTGGGCCTTCCAGGTGCCTCAGTGGGTCAAGAAGCCAACTGTAATGCAGGAGACACCGGTGACGCAGATTCAATCCCTGGGTCAGAAAGATCCCCTGGAGTAGGAAATGGCAACCCACTCCAGTATTCTTGCTGGGAAATCCCATGGACAGAGGAGCCTAGAGGGCTACAGTTCAAGGAGTCACAAAGACTCAGACACAACTGAGCGTACACACACAGCATAGGAGATTTTAAGATTGATAACCTCCCATTAGCAACATGATAGAATGGTTGTAGGGACTGCATTAAATATTGTAGCCAGGTATGTCCTGGACTGGATTCCAAAACGGTATTAACAAATAGGCCTGATACATAAATGGGAAAAGATGGATGGTGTAACTGATTACTTCTGAAAATCCACTTGCTTAAAATCTCTGGAGTTAAAGTAAGTGATCTAGGGAAATAGATCACTGGAGCTAAAGGGGGCAGTCAGTAATAAATAAGAATTTTCTTTGTAAGAAAACTCGTCAGCCTTTAAACACTTTAAATCTTTTGACTCAGTTTAATTTCTCTGTTTGTTAATCCTAAATAATTAACAAATTTGCAGAAAGTTCTATGTACAAAATTTACTCCAAAAAATTAGAAATGAACAAGTTTTCATCTTGTGGGAATCATTAAATATGTAAAGACTTAGCCTAGTGTCAGGTATGTAGTAAGGGGTTAGTAAATATTCCTTATGGAGAATGATAGTAAAGAAGAAAAGGGCTAAGTCAACTGATACTAGGTTATAGTGTTAACTGAAATCAAAAGAGCATCCTTATGCTAAACTCTTCTCTCAAGCTTCATTTTTTCAAAACCCTGTGGTATTCTAGAATATTTTTGTGGTAAAGAACTTTAGTAATTAGAGGGCTCCTCTATCTAGCAGTTGTGTATAAAGTGAAGGTGAAAATCGACTCTTTGCAACCCCATGGAGTATACAGTTCATGGAATTGTCTAGGTCTGAATACTGGAATGGGTAGTCTTTCCCTCCAGGGGATCTTCTCCAGGGGATCTTCCCAACTCAGGGTTCGAACTCAGGTCTCTTGCATTGCAGGCGGATTCTTCACCAGCTGAGCCACAAGGGAAGCCCAGTTGTGTATAAGTAAGATTTAAAAATGGTCAGTTTAATACTGCCGTATAAGCTCCAAAAATCAAGCCTAACAAATCACTTAATTATTTGGGGGTATAGGTAGTATACGTATATGGCACAAATTTCAAGAGACACACAAAGATGTACATTGACTGTTAGTTTGTTGTATCCTTCTAGAAGTATTCCATGCATATGCAAATGTGTGAGAATAGAAGTATTTGTTTTACACGAATGATATCGTAACCATACACATTGTTCTGCAATTGGCTTTTTGCATTTTTTTTGGAGCTCTTTCCCTACCAGTATATTCTACCTTATTGTTTTTAAAGGGTGCATACATATGGATATATCCTAAATTAACAACTATCACTGACAGATAACTGTGTTTGTTTCTAGCTGTTAGTACAGACTGATGCAGTGAGTCTCTGACATGCTATTTCAGAAGATAGTTATTAATGTTGGGCTCTGGGTATCTTATTTGTTGAAGTCTGTTCTTCATGAAGACTATTAATGCAGATTTCCTCCTTGCCCTTTACTTTGGATGATGTTTGTGGAGTGTCAAACGCAAATCCTTGGTAGAGATAATGGAATTGTCAATATGAAGTGTACAGTATTGCCAAACAGTCTTCTTCTAGGACATTAAGTATTCTCCATGGATCAAGTATTTATATGGATCTTCCTAAATATAGGGGTTGTGGGTGAGTCGTTTCAGCATCTCTTTAAAGAGTTTATCCTTTAATAAAGTAGCCAGAATAAGATGGACAAGAGGAGTAATGATGGGATATATTAAGAGCATTCTAGAGATAATAGAAGATCCTCTAACCTTTGACTTCACTTGGCATTGTGGTCTTTGCTGAGTTTGATCAGTAAGAAAAATCCTTTGAGGAAAGAAGCCTCCAACTGAGCATTTTAATAGGGAGGATGCTTAATTTTAGATTAGATTACTAGTTTGGAATGAGATCTAGGATTGTTGCTAGGAGCAGAGGATAATGAGAAAACAAACATTTACAAAGAACAGTTTATAAGTTGTTTTCAGGTGCCTTACTTGGTGATTCTCACAGCAAGCCTGTGAGTTAAATATGACTTCTGTTTGCGTTTCACAGATGCAATAACTGAGGGTTGAAAAGGTTAAATTACTAGATATCCATAATCACACAGCTGATGAGTGACAGAGCAATTAATGTTCTTACACCATATAAACCATATCAACTATTTCCTTTTCTTGAAATTTACAATGAAGTGTTACAATTTCATCAGTTATCACTGAGTTTTGTCACTTCAGAAAGAGTACCAGGGAATCGGCTTCAGCCCTCATTTTTCTGTTATCCCTAGATTGACTACTTGGTGCGTGTACCCCCACCCTCCAATATTTGGGCAGGTTAGTGGTGAAGTGAGAGGGTTAAAAATTGAATACAGAGCTATATAGAATGGAGGTTTTTTTTCTTTTTTTTTGCAGCTTAAAAAGTGTATAAAAAGGTGTGAAAGTCAGAAATGTTCCAGTAATTGACCAGGACTGGGATCTCAAGCAAGATCCATGGATCTTAAAGTTGAAAAGGTGAGAATAGAAAGTGCAGTACCTGAAAAAAAAAAAAAAATTCCATTACTATGACACTAGGAAAACTTGAAAATTAAGCACAGTCGTTTGCTTTGGCCTCTACCACGCATCTGTTTAGTGTGAATTTCAGATATAACAATGTTACAGTTTTAATTCCAAGTCTTTCATTAAAGGCATGCCATTTGCTCTTACTCTCTTCCTAATTTTGGAATGGTCTACTCCATAACATTTTCTTGGAGATCCAAGATATTCTACTTTACTGTGATTATTATATAATTTTAATGTAATTCTTTGCTTCTGACACTTGTGGTGGGATTTAAAAGATAATTGAGGGTTGGAAATAACGTTTGGGCGGTTTGTCGCTAAATCGCGTCCGGCTCTTGCAACCCCGTGGACTGTAGTCTGCCAGGCTCCTCTGTTCATGGGATTCTCCAGGCAAGATTACTGGAGTGGATTGCCATTTCCTTCTGTCGGGGATCTTCCCAACCCAGGAATCGAACCCAGGTCTTTTGCACTGCAGGCAAAGTCTTTACCAACTGAGCTATCAGTTCAATTCAGTTGCTTCATCGTGTCCGACTCTGCGACCCCAGGAATCGCAGCACGCCAGGCCTCCCTGTCCATCACCAAAGGGAAGCCAATTTATTAGGCTCTCATAACACCTTGAGTATCATTATGACTACTTTATAGATGAGAATAACTGAGGCTAGCTTGTCACACTGTCGCCCAAGTACAGAGTTAAGATATGCACTTACATAAACATAAATCGAAACAAGACTACTTTACAGTATCGAAGCCACGATTAGGTGGTAAGGGTGGCCCTGTGAAGCAGAAACAGCATTTGCTGCACCACAGGCACACCTGCTTCTACAAATGAACTTTCCAACGTGGCGACAGACTTGCGTGCCTAGGAGTTAAACCTTGGGGGTAAGCACCCACTAAGGGTTCCTGCGTGTGGTGGGGAAGACAGGGGACTTTCCACGTGGAAAACTGCACCGAAGAGCCCTCGGTGCTCTTGGTTTAAGGAAGTTGGTTGGGGGAGGGGGCTTGCCCTGCGGCTGCGTCCTGCTCCCCGCGCCCTCCCTCTCCCCGCCTCTGCTGCCGCTAAACCCCGGAGAGCGGAGCGTGCACGGTGAGATTCCTCGGCGGGCCTGGCAGCGGCTGCTGGGCATGCTCAGTGGGCAGGACCCGTTAGAGTGGCGAGTAAGGAAGCGTTGGCTCTTCTCGAGGCTGCCTTCCCCGGTTCAGGCCCCGGCCCTGGGCTTTTGTGTGCGCAGAGCCGCAGCCGCCGCTGCTTCCTCGCGGGGCCGCCCGACCCCAGATGCCGTCTGGCCTGTCCGGTGTCCGCCGTTAACCTCGCCGCGCAGCCGGAGGAGGAGCGGGGCGGGGCGGGGCCGGCGGCCGGCAGCCGGGCGGGCAGGAGGGCCCGG
>SJXQ01009455.1:133226-337919 GCA_006408695.1 Aepyceros melampus | reverse complement strand
CCGACAGTTGAGAACGGGAGGCCGCATTCCCCCTCCCCTCTTCAGGTGCTCTGCCGTCTCGAGAGGAGTGAAGGGTAGTACTTTTTCACTTGTCAGACTGGAGGCAAGGTCTGGGCTTGGGAGCTCTGGGAGAGGAGGCCCTTTCCTGGGATTTGCAGCGCAGCCCGCTGGGGGTAGGTAGGAGTACTGTTAAGCAGGGGCTTGGGGTGGCCTCCCAGCTCTTTTGTCGGTGTTTTCATTGTTACTGTCATTCACGAAAGGGGCAGCTGGAGATGGCATCAGCACTTTTCCTGAGCGGCCTCTCAAGCCTCAACACCGAGCAGGTGCTGGAAATAACGAACGCGGTGGGTCAGGTTTTGAGTGAATTTAATCTTCTGTCGACACTGTCCGAAAACATTTTAGAGCTCTTTATGTAAGAGAGTGTAGGGACTGTCCCTTTAATAAAGCTCTGGTTGGAACGACTGTTTGGGGGGATTACTTTCTGGAGTCACATTTCTGTTAAGTGACAAAGTTCCACTGTGATTCCTGAATCTTCAGTCATTTGGTACTGGCTTATCAATAACTAGACCCAACTCTTTAACGTGAGTCAGATCATGTTTTCCTTTGCAAATGGTTGGGTTGGACAATGACATGGTTTGTGAGAAGACAAAGATTTGCAAGATAATTAATTTTTCTGAGGTTGCTAAGCTCTCTCGTTAAATGCATGCACTTTACTGACTCACTGAAGAGTTCTTGTGTTAAGAAGACACAAAGGATTTGTAGGCCTAACAGGTAGCTATAGTTTTGCATTAAGCAGATGACTTTTCATGGTTACAGTGGCTTCCCTCATGGTCCCAAAGTACTTCATAAATATTTCATCAGGTCTCACAGCCTAGAATGTTAGCTAAGCTTTTTTTGTTCAGTTTATGCATATGTGCCCAAGATTCGGTACAGACCAGTGGCAGAACAGGAATGGGGGTCACTGGTTCCTGGGTTTGTCTTCCAGTCAGTGCAGTATTACTATTAAATTTATCAATGAATAATAGTCTTTTCAGGGTTGTAAGTCACTAAACGTTTTTTCTTCAGTGTGTTCTGAAGCGTTACAGAGTCTCAGTTTTCATTCTCATGACCATCTTTTGGTTAATTTGTCTTCTATACCTTTCAAAAGTGTTTTAAACTTCTTTTGTAGTTTGCATTGAACTGTGGGCAAATGATTCTGGACAATTTTTATAGGTTCTTGAACATTCTTTTCATAATAAAATAAGGCATAGTTCACACTTCAGACTTGAAAAGACTTCTTCAGTAATCTTCTCAATGTTGAGAATTCTTTAATCTAGCTCAAGACATTGTGTTTTTAAAACTATCAATAGTGAACTAAAATGGACAACTTAAAAACATTTTTTAAAACTATATTCTTATTTCTCTAAATTCTGAATGAAGTCAGTGTCATTTTGGTAATGTGAGTTGTCATGGAGAAGTTTATTGTTAAAAAAAAAAAATTCAGCCCATGTGTGGCTTGTGTGTGTGTGTGACTTAAGTAATAATTAAGGGTGAATTTAAAGCACTTTAGTTTTAAAAGCTGATTTCATGTTTTAAAAATGAGTAAAAAGATATGTAAGTAAATTTTGATTTAATCTAGTGACCCCTAGACCCCAGTGTACCTAGATTGGTAATATTGACCATTGGAAAAATTTTACTTGTGTTATTGTTGTTTCCTTACACTAACCCTAAAAACATAATAGGAGACATGCTTTTGGATTGTGATTCTGTAGTTCCTACAGCATTTAAATGATTGTGTCTGTAGAATTGAAGTGTTCAGTTACTGATAAAAGAGATAAGTAAAATATGCTTCATTTATATAGCTAGTTCAGAAAAAAAAGTGTGTGCATACATATATGTGTTTTATAACACACATCTTCATCTAGCTATATGCTAGATCCATTGCTAGAAGTATCAAGTATTCCCTGCCCTCCAGGAAGATAATTTGAAGTAAGCAGTAACTCAGGCCAGCAAGTAAATATCAGATAAATTGAAGCAGTGCTTCTAGGAGCTAGGAAGAGGGTAGAATCACTTCAAAAGATTTGAGTTATGCTTCAAAGGAAGGGTATTTGGGTAGCTTTGGAAAGGGGAAAGTACATTGGGGAACACCACAAAGATACAGAGGCAGGTGAGTATAAGTAGGTCAGTTTAATAAGAATGGAAGGGTCTCACAGGGGTGTGGTTCAAGGACCTGGTTGAAGCTAGGTGTAGATGCCTACGCATTCATAGGGATTTGACTTATGCAGTGAGCAGTCACGACCAGTGCAGAAGTTTCTGAGTGGGGCACTGATACACAAGAAACATTTTAGGAAAATTAATCTCATAGGACGGTTAATCCTCACTTCTTTACGGGTGTACAGCAGGGATCAGCAAACTCACATTGCCTGCAGTCCAAATCCAGCCTGTGACCTTTTTTTTGTAAAGTCCACTAGTGAAGTATGGTTTTTCATTTTTAAAGGGTTTAAAAAACAAAACCAAGAAGTGCAGTAGAGACTGTGTGTGGCTTGTAAAGCCTAAAGTTTTTACTATATATTGGCCTACAGAAAAAAATCGTTGACACATAGTGTACGTTAGTGGTTCTCAATGTGACTTCTAGATCAGCAGCATAGACTGTACTCTGTATTTGTTTCTGGGTGTGTTATATCTTTCATTTCATCGTTTCAGGCCCTTGTCCTCTATCTGGACAGTTATAACTCTCTCCTAACTGCCGATCTTTCTGCCAGCTTGATTCCTCTTAAGTCTATGCTCTGCATTGCTCCCTGGATAATCTCTCTGACCACATAATTTCTTTGCATAATCCTCACTGGCCCATCTTGCCTATTGGATAAGGTCTAAGTCCTTTCATGACTTGGCATCTATCTCTTGCCACTTCCCCTAGTCCCATCCTAGTTCTCCCTTTTACTACTCTTAAGCAATGTCTAACAGCTGTTCATTGTTTCTTTAAATACACTATGCTGTTTCTTCTCACTGTGTTTTTATTCAGGCTGTTTCCTCTGTTGGAATACACTTCACCAGGATAACTTCTAATGTTTTAAGGACTCAGGTGTCAACACCTCCTAGAAGCCTACCCTGATGCCTTTCCTTCCACTGTCTGTTGATGTTCCTTTGTGTTCCCGTAACATCCTGTGTGTATCTCTGTACATTTACCTTGTTATCCATGTGCGTGGTCTTTTGTAAGATTATGAACTAGAAGCCAGGGATCATTTGCTACTAATTTTTTTTATACTTAAGTTCTCAGCGCTGGTTTTGTACAACTTAGTAGATATTCAATAAGTATCTGAACAAGTGAACATTAAAGTACTTGGCATATAGGAGATTTGGACAAAGATATTGATGTCTGAATCCCTAAGAGCATTGGGCGTCATATAGGACCATGGCTAGTTAAGTCTCTGAGCATGGTGTAGGTGAAGAATCTTGGTAGAAAAGGATTAGAAATCTTCATTCACTAGTTGGGGGGACTGTATTTAATATAAGATTTTTAAAGAAATATGACATACATAGAGAAAAGTGTACAGCTAGTTGAAGTTTCACAGAATAGGGATATCATTGTAAGCAGCCAGCTCAGCAAATGTCAGTCAGCACTGGAATTCTCAACTTGCACTGTCTTCCTTGTATTCTAACACCATAGGGAAGTTTTGTCTGTTTTTGAACTCTGTATAAAAGGAATCATGTAGTATATCTTGTTTGAGCTTCTTTTGCTCAACATTATGTTTGAGATTAATTCATGTTTTACTGTGGTTTGTTTATTATTATTGTATTCTATTCTAATGTTTGAGGGGTTAGTCGCTAAGTTGTGTCTGACTCTTGCAACCCCATGGTCTGCAGCGTGCCAGGCTCCTCTGTCCATGGGATTCTCCAGGCAAGATAACTGGAGTGGGTTGCCATTTCTTTCTCCAGGGGATCTTCCCAACCCAGGAATTGAACCCGGGTCTCCTGCACTGCAGGCAAAGTCTTTACAAACTGAGCTATAAGCTGAGCACTGAAGAATTGATGCTTTTGAACTGTGGTATTGGAGAAGACTCTTGAGAGACCCTTGGACTGCAAGGAGATCCAACCAGTCCATCCTAAAGGAGATCAGTCCTGGGTGTTCATTGGAAGGACTGATGCTAAAGCTGAAACTCCAATACTTTGGCCACCTCATATGAAGAGTTGACTCATTGGAAAAGACTCTGATGCTGGGAGGGATTGGGGGCAGGAGGAGAAGGGGACGACCGAGGATGAGATGGCTGGATGGCATCATCGACTCAAGGACATGAGTTTGGGTAAACTCCGGGAGTTGGTGATGGACAGGGAGGCCTGGCGTGCTGCGATTCGTGGGGTCGCAAAGAGTCGGACACGACTGAGCAACTGAACCGAACTGATTCTATTCTATGAGTAAACCACAGTTTGTCCATTCTACTGTTGATGGACATTTACATTATGTACAGTTTTGCCACTTTGGAAATTTTTGTACTCTTTATTTCCTGATGAACACATATATGCATTTTTATTGGGTATGTACCTTAAGTGGAATTATTAGGTCATAGTTATGGCTATGATATATTCATTTTTAGTAGATTTTGCTGAAGTTCTGCCAAGTGGTTTCATAAACTTATACTCCCTCCAGCAGTGTGTGAGAGAGTTCCAGTTGTTCCACATCTTTGCCAACACTTGGTATTGTCAGTCTTTTTATTTTTGGTTATTTCTGGGAGAGTGTGCAGTGACATTGATTGTAGTTTTTATTTTCCCGATGACTGTTGAAATTGAGCATCTTTTTTTATTAGCCATTTGAACTTCTGCTTTTGTGAAATGTCTGTTAAGTCTTTTGCCCTTTTTCTACTAGAGTATTTACTTTTTCCGTATGGATGTAGTTCTTCATGTATTTTGGATATAGTCTTTTTAGATAGGAGTATTGCAGATATCTTCTGCTCTGTAGCTTTTTCAGGATCTTGGTGTCTTGGTGACTCAAAAGTTCTTCATTTTAAAGAAGTCTGGTTAACAATTGGTTAGTGTTCTTTTGTTTCCATTTGTGAAATCTCTACCTACCTTAGTGTCATGAAATTTAACTTTCCTATGTTTTCTTTTAAAAGCCTTCTTTTCACCTTTCATAGTAAGATCAGTAATTCATTTGCTTGATAGCTGTATCTGTATGGTTTTGGTAGGTTACATAGATTTATTTTGAAATGTATGTATAGAAAAATTATAAATGAGTGTGCAAAATTGGTGGTACACTTTGATGAATATCCAGAAATATAACATACTCTGTAACTATCCCCACCTCAAGAAACAGACATTTTAAACATCTCTGAGGGATGTATTACATTTTAATGTTTTCTGAAATTGGTATATTTTATATCTTAAGTGTGTATATAATGTGGGAGTATTTCCCCCCTGGAAATTGGTTGTTATAGCTTATAATCAATCACTAGTGTCATAGAAGTAAGGAACTATATCAGAGTCTAATGATTTCATAAGGCATTCTTGAAATGTTTGTTTGGTATATCTTAATAGCAGTTTGATTTTTTAAGTTGTTTTAATTCTTTCTGTCGTATTTCATGAATATATTTAATAGAATTATATCAGGGTTCTATTGTTGGAAAACCACAACCTTTTTTTATTGCTTGTATCTTGAGTTCTAGAATGTCAAAATATATCTTGGTGTGTGAGAAATGAAACACATTCTTTGAAGAGAAAATACTATATAGTATTTAGTTTTGAAATGAACTTTTTAAGATTATTAATATGGTTTTTCTGTATGATGGTCTTTGTGCTTCATCTTGTTATTTTATCTTGGAGAAAGAGAAGAAAGAACAAATTTCTTAGGTAAACTGTTGAGATTATTGCTTAATTACCTCTCTCTCACTTTCTCTCTTGTCCTTTCATGTGCAGTTTCCAAGTCAAAAATCTTCCCTACCTCCGTGGTGTAGTTTATATTATCTACTTTTGGGTTTTTGTCCATTTTGAAGAAAGTCAAGACACCAAATAAAGATGTCATTTGTTAAATGTATTCTGTAGTTGCATTTACATGTATGTGTATGGAACCTCTAATCTTCAAAAGGCTGCTACAAATTTGGTATTATCTGCATTTATGGATGTGGAAACCATGACTCAGAGAGTTTGAGAAACTTGTTTAAGTTGTTTAAGGTATAATAAGTAAGTGGACGAGCCAGTCTGACTCTGAAACTAGGGGCGAGGAAGTATGCTTTCCCAAACAGTGATATTTTCTGTTCCAGTCAGGTTTTTCCCATACTACAATATTTGCATTTAACTGGCACTTATATTTCATTTATGGTTTGTAAAGCATTATCTCATAATTTTTTATTTTCAGAATAATCTTATGATTAGGTGTAGGACAGGTAGGGTGGGCAGGTCTTTGATCCACCCCTACTTTGCTATTATATTCATGAGAAACTAAGACTTGAAGGAGACTAAATTGCCTGAGTCATCTACTGTTAAGTGGTAGAGCTAGAATTTGAACCTAGGACTTGTAGCTGAAGCCTAGGGTTCTTTCTAATTATAGTAATGCCACGGTAAGTAAGAAGTTTGAGCTATTTGGAATCAGTAAGCACCTCTATAATTGTCAGGTAAATATATTATAAAATAATAAAAGCGTGATTAAAAACATTTATGAAATATTGAGTATTATTGATATG
This sequence comes from Aepyceros melampus, assembly GCA_006408695.1. Taxonomy (NCBI): domain Eukaryota; kingdom Metazoa; phylum Chordata; class Mammalia; order Artiodactyla; family Bovidae; genus Aepyceros; species Aepyceros melampus. The sequence continues at coordinate 331,269 of SJXQ01009455.1, read as the reverse complement.
GTATAAAAACTGACAAAAGAATTGGTAGAATTTAATTAATCAAGGATTAATCAAATCTAGGATTTGAATTTGGCCTAACAAAACTTGACAGTTCTGTAGAGGCTTTATTTAACGTATTTATCAGTATTGGACAGACTCAGTTCTGTCTGAAAGGTACTACGCTAGGGACAGGTGCACAGAAGAAGATGAAACAGACAGAATCACTACAGAGTTTATATTCTAGTTGGAGACAGGCTATAAATAAAGTAAGTAAAACATAAAGTACGTTAGATAGAGGAAAGTGCTTTGGAGAACTACAAAGCAAAGAGCTGACGCATGAGGAATGTTAAAGAATGGGAGGAATTTTAAACGGCAAGGAAAGGGTTGACTTCACTGGACCTACATTTGAGTGAAGAAGTAGGTGAAAGAACAAGCCTTGCATTCTATATAATTTCAGGTCAGGGGTATAGCAAGTTCACGGGTACAGCAAGTTCAAAGGTACTGTGGCTAGAGCAGGCCTGGAGTATTTGAGGAATGTAAGAAGGTCATTGCAACTAGAATGAAGTGACATGAGGTGGCTTGATATGAGGTTAAGAGGAAAATAAAATAGTTGGGGCAGAGGCACAAAGGTGTGCTCAGACGACATTAGGTCTGGAAGACCAGTGTGAGGACTTGAGTGAGATAGCCGTTGGAAGGTTTTGAGAGTTGGTGACAGGATCTAACATAGACTTAACTCGAACAGCTTGACTGCTGTGTTAAGAGCAGACTAGAGTTGGGGTGTGGTAAAAGCAGTGGCAAGGGCTGCACCAACAGTTAGAGGAAAGTAGCGCTCCACCTTACAGATGGTGATGGATTGAGTAATAGCTGTGAAGGTGAATAAGAAGTGGTTGATTATTGGATATATTTTGATGGTAGAGTTAAAAGGATTTGCTGACATACTCAAAGTGAGATATGAGAGGCAGAGAAGAGTCATGGATAGCTCTACAGTTTATCCCTGAGACTGCAATAATGGAGTTGCTGTTATCTGAGATAAGGAAGAGAAACAGGTTTGGAGGGGGAAGGTTAGAAGCTTAATTTTGGTCTGTTAAGTTTGAGATGTTTGCTTTATAGTTAAGTGCATATGTGAGTCTGGAGTTTAGGGGAGACGCCTAGGGTGGAGATATAAGATTGGGAATTATCATCACGTTGGGTGGCTCAGCAGTAAGAATTCGCCTACTAATGCAGGGGAGATGGCGGGAACATGGGTTCAGTCCCTGGGTTGAGAAGATCCCGTGGAGGAGGAAATGGCAACCCACTCTAGTATTCTTGCCTGGAAAGTTCCATGGACAGAGGAGTCTGGCTGGCTACAGTACATGGGGTTGCAAAGAGCTGAGCATGCCTGAGCACGTGAGCATGCGCGCAGATAATACATTTGAAGCCAAGTGTCTGGATGAGATCACTGTAGGAATCAAAGTGGCCAGAAGAAAAGAGGTTTGTCAGTGAGCCTTAGAACACGTCGCACTTGAAGAGGTTGAGGAGGTGAGGGTTATCATGTAAGGAAGATAGACGAAGCTTCTGGTGAGAAGATGGCCTGGGAGCCAAGTAGGGAAAATGCTTTAAGGCATCGCAACACAATTTATATAGTTTTTTTCTTAGACAAGCACATTTAATCTGGTTTAAGCAACTCTGGTCTTAGCCATCTCTTACCCTGCTCCCAGAGCTTCCTAACTGGTTCCCTAGTTCCCATCTATTCTTTACACAACAGCCTGAGAGATCTTTTTAAAATGTAAATAACATAATATTCTTTTCTAAAAAGACTATCATATTAATATTTAAAATCATACTTAAAAATCCTTGCCAAGGCTTAGAAGGTTTTACATGCTTTCACCTCTGCTCAACTTTCTCATTTTATCTCATATTGCTTGTTGTTTACCTTATGCTGTTCCAGCCATTCAGGCCCCCTTCTTGTTCCCCAAATACGTCAAGCTTATACCTGCTTTGGGACTTTTTTATATACTTCATGATTTTTTCATGTATGGATGTGAAAGCTGGACAGTGAAAAAGGCTGAGCGCTGAAGAATTGATGCCTTCAAACTGTGGTGCTGGAGAAGATTCTTGAGAGTCCCTTGGACTGCAAGGAGATCAAATCAGTCAGCCCTAAAGGAAATCATCCCTGAATATTCATTAGAAGAAGGACTGATGCTTAAGCTGAAGCTCCAATACTTTGGCCACCTGATGCGAAGAGCCGACTCATTGGAAAAGACCCTGATGCTGGAAAATATTGAGGGCAGGAAGAGAAGGGGATGACAGAGGATGGCATGGTTGGATGGCATCACTGACTCCATGGGCATGAGTTTGAGCAAACTCCGGGAAATAGTGAGGGACAGGGAAACCTGGCGAGCGGCAGTCCATGGGTTGCAAAGAGTCGGACACGACTGAGCTACTGAACAGCAAAGTTGTTAACTAACAAAGTAGTTAATAACACAGTGTTAACTAATCCTGGCTTGGTAGTCAAGGAAAGGGTGTTATTTATTGACTCTTATTAGTCACAGTTAGGAGGAGACTTAGGGGGAGACATTGAAAATGAATGGAATAGGTTTTCCCAAAGTGTTCTGAGAAACAATAGTCCTTGGAGATGCCTTTGCAGAAAGGGTTTATGGTCAGATAAGTTTAGGAAATGATGCATCTGTTTTTCTCCCTTGGGCTCAGACATCTAACAATGGACTTGTTTTATGGCTCATTACATGGTCTGTCTTGGTGAGTGTTCTTGTGTGTTTGAAAATAATGTATGTTTTCTGTAGTTGTGGGGTAGAATGCGCTCTAAATATTAATTAGGTTAAGCTGAGTTGTTGTATTTAAATCTTCTAACATTCCTGTTGATTTTCCTTTTTTGTCTGTCCATTCCTGAGAGGAGTATTAAAATTCCAACTGTAATTCTGGATTTGTCTATTTTTTTCTTTTAGTTTTGTTGATTTGTTGTTTCAAGTTTTTTGAATCTCTGTTTCATGATATACCTGTTAGGAGTTATACTTTCTTGGTGAATTGAGCATCACAGTATATGTTCCTCATTCTGTTTGGTAATATTTCTTACTTTGAGTTGTTTCTTGTTTTGTATTAATGAAGCCAATCTAGCTTGCTTGTGGTTAATATTTACATGGTATATGCTTTTCCATGTGTGTCAAGGCTCACCAAGACCACCTTCAGGTTTGATGATTTGTTAGAAGGATCAAAGCAGTTATACTTACAGATGGGGTTTACTACAGAGAAAAAATATAGATTAAAATGAGGAAAAGTACATAGAGTGGAGTCCAGGAGGAACCAGGTGTGAGTGTCCAGTTGTCCTCTCAGTGACGCGTGACAGCAAGCGTGAAATACTGCCAACCAGGGAAGCTCAGCGGGGCCTTGGTACCCAGGTTTTTATTGAGGGTCAGTCTGTAGGCATGGGCACTTTCGTGACTAGCTACTCAGTCTCCAGCCCTCCTGTCTCCTGCAGAGGTCATACTGATACAATGTGGCCCAGGTTAGCAGGAGAACAAAACTAGGAGTTCCCAGTAAGTCACATTGTCGCATACACTATCTGGCAAGGCCCCAGGAATACAAAGACACTTTGAAAAATTGTGGTAGAATATATGTAACAGAATTTACTATTTTACCAATTTCTGTGTGTATACTTTTCTGACATCAGTACATCTGTGTTATTTACACCCATCTCCAGCATCCATTTCTAGAATGTTTTCATCTTTCCCAACTGGAGGTTTGTACGCTTTAAGCAGTTAACTCCCTGTTGACTCTTCCTTCAGCCGTGGCAACCAGTCTTTTTTTTTTAATCTATGATTTTGCCTATCCTTGGTGCGTTTAAGTGAGTTCATACAATATTTGTCCTTTTATGTCTGATTTATTTAATTTGGCATCTTTTCAGAGTTCATTTATGTTGTAGCATGTTAGCAGAATTCTTTTTTAAAGCTGAGTACTACCCGTTGTATGATAGACCACAGTTTACTTATTCATTTATCTGTTGACAGACATTTCCGTTATTTCTACCGGTTGGCTTTTGTGAGTGACATTGCTGTGAGTGTTGGTGTACAAGTATCTGCTTGAATCTTGCTTTTAGTTATTTTTTATATCTATCTAGAAGTAGAATTGCTGGGTCATATAGTTCAATACCTGGGTTGGGAAGATCCCCTGGAGAAGGAAATGGCAACTCACTCCAGGACTCATGGAAAATCCCATGGACAGAGGAGCCTGGTAGGCTACAGTCCATAGGGTCGTAAAGAGTCAGACATGACTGAGCGACTTCACGTTATAGTAATGCTGTGTTTTAACTTTTTGAGAAACACCAAGCTGATTTCCACAGCAGTTGCACCATTTTACATTTCTACCAGCAGTGTGTGGGCTTTCTATTTTTTTTTTTCACAACCTTGACAACACTTGTTATTTTCCCTTTTTTTTTTTTTTATAATAGTCATCCTAAAGACTGAGTTTGTATCATTATGGTTTTGATTTGTATTTTTCTAATGACTAATTATGTTAAACACCTTTTCATGTGCTTATTGGCCATCTGTAATCCTCTTTGGAGAAGTATCTTCAGGTCCTTTGCCCATTTTTGAATTGGGTTGTTTGCTTTTTTGTTGTTGTTGTTGATCTATAAGAGTTTGTAATATTGTGGAATATCTGTAATATTGTGGAAAGAAATCCTTTATCAGATATATGATTTGCTAGGATTTTCTCCCATCCTACAGATTAACTTTTTACTTTCTTGATAATATTCTTTCACATACAGTTTTTAATTTTGCAAAATTTAGGTTTTTTTTTGTTACTCATGCTTTGATATAATTTCTAGAAAACCATTGGTAAATCCAAGGTTATGAAGATTTGCCTTTGTATTCTGAGAGTTTTAGTTTTAACATTTAGGTTATTGATCCATTTTGATATAAGTTTTTAAATGGAGTGGGTTAAGATCAATTTCATTCTTTTGCTTGTGGATAGTCTAGCTGTCTCAACACCATTTGTTGAAGAGATTATTCTTTATCCATTGAAAATTCAAATCAATAGTTCATAGATTTTTGGGTTTATTTCTGGATTCTTAGTTCTGTTCCAATGGTCTTTCTGTCTGTCCTATGCCACTACCATAATCTTCTATTTATTTATTTGTGTTTTTTTTTTTTTTTTTGACTGCCTCACGACTTGCAGGATCTTAGTTTTCCAACCAGGGATCGAACCTGCACGCTTGGCAATGAAAGTGTGGGTTTCTAACCAGTGGACCACCAGGGAATATGCACAACTATACTGTTTTGATTTCTGTAGCTTTTTTTTTTCTTTTTTGTCATATTTATTTGGCTGCAGAGGGTCTTAGTTCTGGCATGTGTAATCTAATTTTCTGACCAGGGATTGAACCTGGGCCCCCTACATTGGGAGCACAGAATCTTAGCCGCTGGACCACCAGGGAAGTCCCTGATGTCCATAGCTTTTTTTAACTCTGATTTTGAAAGGTAGTTTGGTAGGTGTTGAATTCAGTAGATATGTTGACATTACTTCTTTTAGCATTTTATAAATGTTCTGTTGTATTTTGGCTTGCACAGATTCTGAGAATTCTGTGATTTTTAAATATTTGTTCTTCTGAATTCAAGGTGTCTTTTTTTCATCTGGTTACTTTAAGATTTTAAAGAGTTATTATCATTTTCCTGCTATTCTATTATCATGTGCCTTTGAATAATTTTCTTTGAATTTAGTCCTGTTTCGGATTTGTCAGGTTTCTCAAGATGTGTGGGCTGTAGTTTGCAGCAAATTTGGAAAAACAGTCATCATTATCATCTCATATGTTTTTCTTTTTCACTCCTTTGTTTTCTAGACTCCAAACAAAAGTATGTTAGATAGCTTAATATTGAATCACAGTTCACTGAGAATTCTTTTTTTTCTCTCTGCTTACTTTTGGATAATTTCTTTTGCTTTATCTTCCAAGTTCACTGATTCTTTTTTTTTTTTTCTGGTACAGTATCTAATTTTGCTTTAAATTCTATCAGTGACATCTTTGAACCACTAGGTCACCAGGGAACTCCCAATATTTTCTTAATAATTAATTTATTCATTACTATTTCTTTTAGGTGATGGATTAATTTATAGGCTTAAAAAAATTCCCTTTTCACTCGAGAAATCAGATACTTATTCTTCTGGCATAAGTATTCATTGACAGTTGCTAGAGATACTGTTTTGCTTCAGAGAGGGGAAAAAAAGGTTAAATTTTTTGTTTTCTGAGCAACCTAGAAATTTGAATTATGGCTTAATACTGGCTTTAGGATTATGTTCTTTAAATTAGACTATAAATTAAAAGTTTAAAAATACATTTTGTGTGTTTTAAAGATTAAAGATAATTCATTGAGAAGTCTCGTTCTGGTACCTTTTTGTGTATCCCATATTCCACTTCCCTTTATCAGATTCTTGAGTTCCCAAAGTTCATGCATATACAAGCACGTATGGACATGCCATCGTTTCTCCCCCTTTTCAGCAAGTGGAAGCTAAAGAGTAAATTGCTAGTCTCTCATGTTTTGTCTTTGCCTTTTTGTATTTACACTTTTAATAATTGAAGATATTTTCAGTGGCCCAGACAGTAAAGAATCTGCCTGCAATGCTGGAGATCTGGGTTCTATCCTTGGGTTGGGAAGATTCCCCTGGAGAAGGAAATGGCAACCCACTCCAGTATTTAGTGCCTGAAAAAATTTTCCAGTGCCTGAAAAAGTCCCTGGACAGGGACTTCCCTGGTGGTTCAGTGGCTAATATTCTGTGCTCCCAATGCAGGGGCTCCAGGTTTGACCCCTGGTCAGGGAACTAGATCCCACATGCCACAACTAAGACCCAGTGCGCCAAATAAATAAATAAAAATATTTAAAAGAAAATCCCATGGACTGAGGAGCCTGGTGAGCTACAGTCCATGAGGTCGCAAAGAGTTGGACATGACTGAGCGGCTAACACTTTCAACACTTTCATGTTACAACAGATATTTTTTCAAAATTATTGATAACCTCACAGAACTTGTTTTTTGTGGATTATGTCTATTAATACTTATCAAATTAGAGATTGAAACTGAGGAACTTTAGAAATATTTATATTTAATTCATTTAAAATAACAACAATAAGCCCATTCCATGTTAACATAAGTAGCATTTTTAAGAACATTTTATTGGAGCATAGTTGATTTACAGTGTTGTGTTAGTTTCAGGTGTAAGGAATTTGACATTTATTAACATTTTTGCAAATATATTTAATGTCTAGCTTAATAGAAAACAGCTGGATTTTCATATCTGTTACTGCATTCTCTAATGTTATTTTACTTGAAGCATATGAGAAAATTCTGGTCTCATACAGATATGTGGTTAGAAAAGAACAGAGTATTTTAATAGGCTGTTCAGATAATTGTGGCTATTCTTTGATGCTATACAAGAACTCAAGTGGTAGTTTATTGTTTTTAAACTTTTATAGACATATAGTTGACATACAAAAGTTACACTTTTTTAACATACCTGTGAAACTGTCAACAAAATCAAAACAGTGTGCCCCTTGATGGTGAACTCCAGTTTCAGAAAGATTTTATTGCAGTGTGAAATTTGAAATCATGGCAGTGAAATGAAGTTTTCAAGATCAGTTGGTCTGTCCTCCACTTTGAATGTTTCCATCCACGCAGGATTTTTTAACCCCTTGCATTAATCATTTGGAAAATATTTGTTCCTTGGGTTATGCAGATCTGACAAGTGTTTACATGTTTTATTATTCATTGTTAAAGAATCACATTTGTTAATTTCACATACTCCTCAGAAAAGTGATAAAAGTAGGAAGCTTTTAAATCTACAGTGGGAGAAACAAGTTTGCAAAATTCTGCTTTTCTCAAGCTTGAATTTTGTAGTTAGCAATAGATATTGACAGTTGTTTTCCTTGATGTTATTTCAAGGAAATATCTGCTAAATACCAAGATTAAGTAACCATTTGTCTATGAATCGTTCTTTCAAGAAAAATAATTTTCTATAAAAACATGGCTTGCAGTGCAGTTGTGTAAGTGCCCTGGGAGAACCATTCAACACAGAATATTAAAAATAGTGTGTAGTCAAGGCTAGATATTTTATAAAATGTGTATATTTATAGCTACAGTTTGATCAAAGGTGTTTTTTAATGACACTTTTTTTGAATGGTGGTTAGTGTGGGGTGGTGAAGAATGTAATGACTACTAGTATAGTGTGGTGCCAATACCAAGATGTCTACCATTACTTTTGAACCATCAAGTCAATGCCAGTGAGTGAATCCCAATGAGTGCCAATACAGTGAAACAAGCAAATAATGTTTTTAGTATTTTGAAAATGGTTTTGACTTGATGGACCTTTTGAAAGGGTCTTGGACTTTGAGAACCTCCGGTTTGCAGAAAGTCTTACTTGGACTTTGAGAACCTCCAGTTTGCAGAAAGTCTTACTTCTTCCTTGGCAATTATGATTAAACCTCCCAACACACAGACACACACACACACACACACATACATATCCTTGGCAATTATGATTAAACCACACACACACACACACACACACTTTGGCTTTGAGAACCTCCGATTTGCAGAAATTCTTTCTTCTTCCTTGGCAATTATGATTGAACCTCACAACACACACACACACACACCCACCCACCCACACCCCCCCATGCTACATTGTCACACACACACACACACACACACCCTATGCCACATTGTATACTCCTACTAGTCAAAAGGGTCTTGGACTTTGAGAACCTCACACACACCCTCACACACAGACCCCCCCACACATCCTATGCCACACACACACATACACACACACTTTATGCCATATTGTATACTCCTACTAGTCAGAAGGGTCTTGGACTTTGAGAACCTCTGGTTTGCAGAAATTTTCTTCCTCCTTGGCAATTATGATTAAACCTCCCAACACACACGCACACATACCCATGCCATATTGTATACTCCTTCTACTAGTCACACACACACACACCCCAGCACACGCTATGCCATATTACATACTCCTCCTAATTCTAATGGCTCAAGGAAAATGGGGAGATGTAATTTATCAATTACATGTGATTTTGATAAACTTCCTCACTTGTGTTTTTCAAAGTGTGGTGAGGGATTACCATAAAACTTTTGAGTTTGACTTGCTGATATGTGGGACCCGGATGTTTGCTTTTTTCCTTCCTTGATGTCTGCATTTGTACCACACACCAGAGTTGGTTCTAATACAATACAACTGGGTTGCTCCAAGGAGAGGATGACGCCACCATTATTAGTTTTGTGTTTACTGCTCGGAGTGGAAGACGACACCACCACTCTCATGTTTGTATTTGCAGCACCCGGAGAAATGGCTGGCACAGAGCAGGAGCTCACCGAATGCTTTGAGTGAATGCGTGACTACTCTGCTTAGATTATTATGCTATTTGTCTGACACCAACTTGCTAAATATTAATATATGATGACAGAGTTAGCCTTAAATTATGTCTTTCATTATATTTTGTAGTGTGCTTAGTTTACAGATATTTAGAACTTAAAAATATTTAAGTCAGATAATATGGCTGTACTGCTTAATGATTGCTGCTTTGGTGAAAAACCTCTTGTTTTCAAGCTTCTGATTTTAGGTAACCTACATGATTTGGCTTATGCCTGCCTATCCTCCCTTGTCTTTTGTCATTCTCTCCTTTGTTCACTACATTTTAGGATTCATGAAACCGATCCTGTTTCTTCCTGGTTCCTGACCTCAGGGCCATTGTGCTTGCTGTTCATTCTTCCTGGAAGTCTCTTCCTCCAGCTCTTTTCTTGCTGCTTTCTTCTTATTCTTCAGGTTGCAATTCAGTTATCACATGCTTGGGGTGCCTTTCCTGTCATTTGTACTTATTCTTCCTTTATTGCACATAAAGTGGCAATAAATAGTCTATTTCTTTCACAGCATTCATCACAGTTTGAAGCTACTTTATTTGTTTACTTGTTTACTCTTGGCTTCCCTTCTCTAGAATATATACCCCACAAGAACACAGACCCACTTGTCTTGTTTATTGTTGTCTTCACAGTACTAGTACCAGAAATAGTATTGGTATATAATAGATACTTTATAAGATTTATCAAACAAATAGATGAGTGAAAAGGATATATGGAAGAATAGTATCTGATCATAACTTAATTTTTTATTAATAAATTAAGGACTTTATGTGAATAACTTTGTTCTACTAGTTTTTAAGTTAAATATCACAGATTACAGTTTCTGGTTTGTAAAATTGCCTGTGGATTAGACATTTCTCTTTATAAATAAATGTGATTTAAACAGTTGTTAAAACTAATATAAGAGGGAACAACAGTGTTTTCTGATTTAAAATAAGTAGGTAAATAAAATAAAGCCTTTGCTCTTTATAACCGTCCAATAAGTCATTTTAGATAACGTGGTTATCCAAGGACCAAAGAGCAGATAAAACACAAGGAGGGTCTTGGAATGCAGGAACGAAAAACCAGACCCTTATCATCCTTCACTCCCCCATGTTGTAACTATTAATGGAACAGTATAACCCGTCTCCCCTCCTACCCCATAGGGAGAAGGTATTTGCCCTGCTCTTCCTCCTACCCAGTATACATGCTTCATCCAGTCAGCAAATGACTCGTAAGACCCCTATCCCACTCCTTACACCCAGGGTATAAAAATGAATCAAGAACCCCTGTTCACTGTCTTTCACCGTCGGCTCTCCCTATCAGGAAGCTGGCTTGCTGTGCTAGCAATGACTCTCTTCTACCCACTCTAATAAACTTTATTCTTCTTTCATTCTGCCTCGTGTCTGGAAATTCTTTTCCAACCCATACTCAGACCATGACAGATGAATTATGACTTTCAGCATTGTAGCTTTTTTTTTTTTAGGGATTTGGAAAAAGAAAAGTATATGACATAGCTCCTTTTCTTCCTCATCTTTATTGAATCATAATTGACATATAACATTGTGTAAGTTTAAGATGGTTTGATACTTTTATATGTTGTGAAATAATTTCCACAGAAGGGTAACACTCTGTCATCTCACATAATTACCATATCCTTTTTTGGTAAGAACATTTAAGATCTACTCTTTCAGCAGTTTTCAAGTATACCATATAGTATTGTTAACTATAGTTGTACATTAGGTCCCCAGAACTTATTTATAACTAATGGTCATTTTGACAGCTGTGAGGTGATAACCTCATTGTGGTTTTGATTTGCACTTCTCTGAGAATTAGCAGTGCTGAGCATCTTTTCATGTGCCTCTTGGCCATCTGTGTATCTTCATTAGAGAAATGTCTCTTTAGGTCATCTGCCCATTTCTTGATTTTAATTTTTTTTTTTTTTGGGATATTGAGTTATATGAGCTGTTTGAATAATTTGGAAATTAAGCCCTTGTTGGACCCTTCATTTCCAAATACTTTTTCTCATTTCATAGATTGTCTCGATGTTTTGTTGATGTTTCCTTTGGTGTGCAAAAGCTTTTAAGTTTAATAAAGTTTCATTTGTTTATTTTTGCTTTTATTTCTTTTGCCTTGAGAGACTGATCTAATAAAGCATTGCTGTGATTTATGTCCAAGAGTGTTTTGCCTATGATGTCTTCTAAGAGTTTTATGGTGTTAACTATAAGTCAAAAAGATACATGCACCCTATTGTTTATAGCAGTGCTAGTTATGGTGATTAATGGAAACAATCCAAATGTCTGTGTGCAAAATGGAATATTACTCAGCCATAAAAAAGAATGAAATATTACTATTTGAAGCAACATTGTTGAACCTAGAAAATGTTATTCTAAGTGAAGTTAAGTCATACAGAAAAAGACAAATTTATATGACATCACTTGTGTGTGAAATCTAAAACAAATACAAATGAATCTATATACAAAGCAAGCAGACTCACACATAGAAAACAAACTTACTGTTACCAAAGGAGAAGGGAGAGGGGAGTGATAAATGAGAGTATGGGATTAACAGATACAAAGGACTATACGTAAAATAGAGAAGCAACAAGAATTTATTGTAAAACACAAGGAACAATATTAAATATCTTGTAGTAATCTATAATGGAAAATAATCTGAAAAAACAAAAAAACAAACCGAATTACTTTGCTGTATACCTGAAACTAACACAGTATTGTAAATCACCTGTACTTCAGTTCTAAATAAGTAAACTGTAAGAGGTAGAAGGCAAGGAGCTGACTGTTCAGTGATCTCCATCTCTGCTTTGTGTAGAATTCTTTGTCTCCTGAGGCTACTTTCAGCTGTTGGCCAGCCTATAAATGGACTCTTCTTGGCTCTAGACCCCCATTCCTGTTCTAGTCAGTTGTGGCTAGATTGGAAAGGTTACTTGGCATTATGCCATTTGTAACCATACTTGTTACTGTTTGTCTCTGCATTTGACTGTAGTGAAGAGGTAGTAGTGAGTCAAGGTGAAATAGTAGAGGTGAAATGCAGGGGGATTAGAAGAGGCCTTTCTGTAGAGGTAGAAGTAAGTTGAAATGTTGAATGCTGTGAAGTTCCTGAGGGGAGAGATTTCTAGTTAGACTATATATGGCTGAAATACAGTAAAGAGGGTTGGAGAGGGAGACTAGGACTACATCATGAAGAGTCTTAGAGGGCTGCTAAAATGGTTTGGGTTTTATCCTAATTATAATGGGAATCCATGTGAAGGCAGATAGAACTAAAAAAATTTTGATCAAGCATTAAAATGTTTATACTAAAACAAATATTGAATGAAGAGCCATGATTTAAAAATTTAAAAAAGTCCTTAAAATATTTCAAAGTTTCACTGGTAATTTATATTAGCATTGGAATTTTAATCTCAATATAGTTTAATCACCAGCTTTCAATTTTCTTTAAATTTTAAAGTGCTGTTTTTAAGTAATTGGAGCTTCTCTGTTGTCTCAGGTGGTAAAGAATCTGCCTGTAATACATTAGACCTGGGTTCGATCCCTGGGTTGGGAGACCCCCTGGAGAAGGAATGGCTACCCATTCTAGGACTCTTGCCTGGAGAATTCCATGGACAAAGGAACCTGGTAGGCTTCAGTCCATGGGGTCATAAAAAGTCAGACATAACTGAGCAACTAACACTTTAAGTAACCGAGCTAAGGTATTTTGGGTTATGGACTTAGATACAGTCTGTCTGCCAGTTTGCCCATCGTCTGGTATAGTCATCAACAGTTGGATTCTCTATACCAGTTAATAAGGAAGTGTTTACGAAGTACATGGTAGCTTTACATTAAGAATTTCGGGGAATAGAAAATAAGTGCAAATGAACCCTTACCGAAGTTCAAGTGAGCCAGCCTCTGGTAATAGTAGGGCTTCTGGATTTGGCTTAATGACTATTAATCAACACTTACTGAGTCCTTACTATATGTCAGGCATTTGCACTTGCACTTCTCTTTTAATATGACAAGCACATGAAGAAGCTGAGTGTTAGGTTGTTTGAGATTATGAAGTTTGTGATTGTGTTCTGACCCGTTGGCTCCACAATTAGAGCTCTTACCCACTGTTCCATATTGCTTCCCATACAAGGTTTTTTATAAATATTCTATATTCTAGATTATTAAACATATATTCATTTGAAAATAAAATATTAGGAAGTAATTAACTTTTAAAACAAGTTTTATTTTGTGGAGTTTCAGAGTGTAATATTAATAAAGGTAAAAATAATTATTAAAAACCTCCAAATGTGTAAAGTGTTAGCCATGCATGGTGCATAAATTGTACAGTGACCATGGGTGACTCGGTGGAAAAGAGTCTGCCTGCCAGTACAGAAGATGCAGGAGACACGTGTTTGATCCTTGGGTAGAGAAGATCCCCTGGAAAAGGAAAGGGCTACCCACTGCAGTATTCTTGCCTGGAAAATTCCATGGACAGAGGAGCCTGGCAGGCTGCAGTTCATGGTGTCACAGAGTTGGACACAACTGGGCACCCACACATGTACACGTTTCGATATGTAGCTCTTATGATTAAAACTTTAAGCAGGAGAACTTTCAGTACTACCCATTTTCTGTCTATCTGGATAACAAGCTAACTCCTTAATGTAGGCCTTAAGGGGTCACCCATTCTAGCTCTCCCCTTGTCAACTGTGCAGGGTTTTGTTTGAAGCAGCTGGAATTGTCATTTCCACTTCTGTGATTTTGTTCATAGCTTCCTTCTGTTTGGAAATACCCTGCTGTCTTCTGTGGTTCTTCATTAACACTTGAGTCCATTTTCTTCCCAGCAGTTTTTCTTCTTCAGAACTTTTTAATCCCTCCCTAGGCATTGTGTATGTCCTACCTTGTTTGGTTTAGCTTTTTCCCCAACTAGATAAGCTGTTTGATGGGAGTGGCTGTGACCGATACCGTTGTGTAGTTGGTGTTTTATACACATAAGAAGCTCAATAATAAGAAGTTATACATGGCAGTAATGCTTTTTAATAAACATTTTCATTTTGTTTAACTTATTATATAGCTTAAGTTTATAATCTGAAAATTTATATTCTTTTGGAGGATTTTGATGTTTAATTTCATCAAGAAATGAGAAGTTGAAACTCTAAAAGAAAAACCAAATGTATTTTGTGTTGGTGTGTATAAATAGCAAGAATATGATTATAGTAATTAATATTGTGAGTAGTTAGAATTGGGTATTCCCTTGACATTTGATATATTTAGTTATTGATATTTCAAAGCAGTTTTCTTGAATAACTTACATTGGTTTTAAAAACATAATCTTTATAGCTTTGACTTATATGTTCTAAATTTGGAATTTAGAACATGAGGGAAGCTTTTGACTTCATTAGTTTTTCTACTTTGAACTCTCTGTTTAAAATTTTTAAACTGTCTGAAAATTTGCTTCCTCAGTTGCCACTTTATCTTTCTCCTGTAAAGTGTTCAGTTGAGGAGCACTAATTTTAGGAGAAATATTTGTTAAAAGTAGTTGAAATTAGCTATAGTATAGTCTAGATGGAGGGAGTTCCCCGACGGTCCAGTGGTTGGAACTCTGCACTTTTCACTGCCGTGGCCTCGGATTCAATCCTTGGCAAGGAACTAAGATTAAGATGTATGGTGCAGCCAGCCAAAAAAAAAAAAGTCCTGATGGAAGTTAAACTTAACCCTCTTTTCATTTTATGAGCCATTTAAAGAGAAAGTGGTTTGCATGTATAATCCAACTTTTTGGACACTGTGGGTTCTTTCTTCAGTTGTGTTTTCATAATCTTAGTATGTGAATATATATGTTTAGTAAGTTTTAGAAATGTGACCACTAATGCTAGGTTGTTAATGGAGTATATTTTTTACATTATTTTCAGCATTTTTTATTTCTACCGTATTTAAACATGTTTTGGAGTCTAGACTCCTTTCTCAGCTCATCATTGCAGTGTACTTGCATTGCAGTTTGTTTCTAGGCAAAACCACTGTTTTTTTAGCATGCAGCCCACATAGGGGGTGGGGAAGAAATGGAACTAGGGACACTACTGCCCTTTTCTGGACAACCACTAAAGGATGTGTAAGCTAAGTGCTCTTTAAATATGGGTGGCATCTCCTCCATGGGTTTAGGTGTTTAGGCTTTCACTTGCTGGCCTCAGTAAGACCCTATCGTATATGCATTGCCTGCTGACTCTTCTCTGTCACACAGATCTGGAGTTGAGGATTTTCCTCAAATCCCAACTTTATCTGGTTAAAGGAGTGTTGTCCCAGGAGAATGCACAATTTAGGAGTCATTAAACTCACCAAATGTTTATTTTTATTTTTTACATTAGTTTTACTTTCCTACTGCTGACTGTCTAAATGGGTGAAACTTTATTTTTAAAAAAAAAATTTTTTTTTATGGTGTTCCTGTTCTGTTTTAAGAAAACTCAGTGTACCTCTTAGCACTTTTAAGATTTCACTATCCATTTCTATTACTCATGATCATTGTTTTGTTTTTCTTGGTGACATGTGGTTATGAATACAAGATTGAGTTAACTTAGATTTTGGTATTTTACATCTGTCCATAAATTTTTTATCAGTTTATTGGTATTTTCTACTTTGAAATGCTGAATTTATAGAGATGTTGAAGCCATGAAAAACAAATGTATTCGTATGTATTAATTTTTACTTAGAAGCTAATTTGAGTCATTAAAAAGGTACATAAAGGATATGTAAGTATCTGTTACATAAATCATCTTGTTAGGTATATGTAATTTTTTTAAACAGTTATGTCTTGAATATGAAAACAAAATATAGTTTTCCAGCCAATATCATGTTAATTGAAACTAATTTTCACATATTTCAATTGTTAACTGCAAATGACAAGATATACTGACCTTGCTTCTTTGTTGAGTATCAGGCAGAAAACGTAGTGACTCGGAACTTCCTTGGTGGTCTAGCAGTTAAGACTCCACACTTCCACAAGGGGCACAGATCCATCCTTGGTTAGGTAACAAAGATCCTGCATGCTGTGCAGTGTGGCAAAAAACCCACAAAAAACTGCCCAAATGTAGTGGATAAAGGGCCCCTATTTAGTATTGCAGAGCGAGGTGTATATTTTATGGATGTCTGTGACATTGAAAGTGAAAGTTGCTCAGTCATGTCTGACTCTTTGGGACCCCAGTCCATGGAATTCTCCAGGCCAGAATGCTGGAGTGGGTGGCCTTTCCCTTCTCCAGGGGATCTTCCCAACCCAGGGATCGAACCCAGGTCTCCCTCATTGCAGGCGGATTCTTTACTAGCTGAGCCACCAGGGAATAATCCCAAGAATAATGGAGTGGGTAGCCTATGCCTTCCCCAGGCAGATCTTCCCAGCTCAGGAATTGAACCAGGGTCTTCTGCATTGCAGGAGGATTCTTCACCAGCTGAGCTAGGAGGGAAGCCCTCTGTGACATTAAGCAGGTACAAAAAAATTGGAGTTAGAGGAGGAGAGAGAATAATTAGCAATTTACTGACTTCATTTTTATCATACTATGAATGAAGATTTGTCTAAATTATCTTTGTTTTATTGAGGTAAATTTTAGATAATATAAAATGAGCCATTTTAAACTGTCACAAATTTTACAGTTTCATGTACATGAAATATCCCAATAAGGTGAACCCCCAGAGACAGAAAGCGATTGGTGGCTGACAGTAGGTGGGGATGAGGAGTCATTGCTTAGTAGGTACAGGGTTTTCTTTGGGGATTCTGAGGATGTTCAGGAGCTTGGTACAGGTGGTGGTTTCACAAAACTTTCTGTTGAAATATTGGGTATTGGGAATCAGCCAAGAAAATTTCCTATGTAATTAATACAGTCTTAAATGGCTAACTGGATCTAATAACTAGCTTTTCTGTATAAAAGGTAGATGGTATTGAGTTATTTATAACATTTATCTAAAGTAAACATTATTAATAAATATTAGTGAAAATACACATATAAGATCAAGTCAGATTGGTATTTTACATTTTTTAGTACTTTACAAACCCATAGTTTTTCCAGTTTTTTTTAGTTTAAAATTTTGTTATTATGAGTATACTGTAAATTGAACCAGGACTCTAATTTTTCTAGATGATGCAAAAACATTAAAAACCTGGAATAGAAATGTCCTGTTTAGAGAGAGAATGTATTTACTATCTAAAATTCTATCTATTAGGGACATTGACAGTAAAATTAGGATGAAAACAAAAAACACAAATAGAGATTAAATTGTGAAACAAAACAGTTTGTATGTCAAGAATTCTGAGGGAAGCATAGAGTTTGGAATGTAAGAATATGAAGTTGAAGGAAGTTTTGTGATCAAGGAGATAAAAAGTGAAAGAGGAGGAGGAGGCCTCCTTTGTGATTAATCTGAGGCACTTGGAAGATTTATCACACTGCAGTTTAGTCTCTTAAGAAAGCAGAGCCAAATAAATGGAAGGTTTGCTACCAGGAGAAGGAAATGGCAACCCACTCCAGTATTCTTGCCTGGAGAATCCCAAGGACAGAAGAGCCTGGCAGGTTACAGTCCATGGGGTTGCAAAGAGTCAGACACGACTGAGCGACTTTGCTTTCACTTTCTTTGCTACCAGGAGATGGAAATCTGCTAATACCAATAGGGTAGCAGGCAGTGCATTATTCAGACTTCTGGGTCAGGAGATCAGCCAAGAGAGAGTTCTGAGCGAATCAGTGAAACCAGGGTAGAAGCTGTTTGCAGTCTGCCCTGCTGGGGTATTGGTAGCCCTGGGCCCCTTGATGTTAATTGAAGCCAGGCAGAACAGGTCTGCAGATGCATCCTATTGCTAAGTGAGACAGAATCAGATACTTCAAAGGTGAGATACCTGGAACTGTTTGAATGAGGTAAGAACATTTCAAGGGTTGGCCAGGGGGAAGATATTTAAGGATAGATAATAGGAAGAAATAGAATAATCTTCAATGAGGTGCTTTTATCTGCTAGGTTTAGGCTTGACATTTTCCTGTATACTCTGATTTAGTCTTTTTGAGTTAGGCTTTGGTGGGGACGGGTGGTGTCTGAATTTTTATTAATTACATCAGCAGTTCTCTTGAATATGGCTCTTGGACCAGGGATTGAGACACAGAGGCAGGACTCTTGACACTTGGTTAGCATTTGTGAATTTGATTCCTATTAGCCACTCCTCCTGGGCAGCCCCTCATTGTTCTGAGGCCTCAAGTGACTCTCCAAGATAATATTTGAGAACAGAGGTCAGAGGGTAATTTGATAATAACTGTTTTCAGAACATACATAAACAACAAATCAAAAATTTTAAAACCTCTGCTAAACACCAACACATTAAAAAAACCATAAAGTTTTACTTAGGAATTATGTTTTTATTAGAAGTAGTTACTATTGATTACCAAATGATTGGGACCTATTAACATTTCTATATGGCAGTTTCATTTAATGAAATTAGGCCGATAACTACAAAACAATTTAGTATTCATTTTCGCCTTCCTTTATAGAATGAAGTCCTGCATTATCCTATATTTATACAAAGCTTATTGCCCGTGAAGAGATGATATTGTTAGGAAAGAGTTAATTGCATGTAGAATTTGGAGATTTTTTTTTCCCTCACTTTTTAAATGAGATTGGACCAGTTGAGCTAATGTTTGTTTAATACTTTAGGAAAGAAAGGGTTAAGAGAGTTGGCTTTAAGGAAACACATGTTTTCCTAAGTGTTATTCCACTAAGGTTAAACCACCCCACGAAGGCAAGTGTTTTATCCTCATCTCTGTAGAAAAGGAAGCAAAGACAGAAGGTTCAGGGCCCATGTTCAGGCCTTTTTGGCTTTGTCTCCTTTCCTTTCCCTTATGTTTATGGTGCCCTGATTTCTAAAGTTCTTTACACCTCTAAAAATCTGTGATTTTAATGAAGTGAACAATATGATGAATTTTCATTTACCTACGGCTCAGACAGTAAAGAATCTGCCCACAATACAGGAGACATGGGTTCGATCCCTGGGTCTGGAAGATTCCCTGGAGGAGGAAATGGCAACCCACTCCAGTATTCTTATCTGGAGAATTCCATGGACAGAGGACTGGCGGGCTACAGTCCATGGGGTCACAAAGAGTAAGACTTAATGACTGACGCACACAACATAGAACTACAAAATTATTAGCCCGATACCTGTGTGTTTCATCTGTACCACTTAAAGTTGCCCTGCACATCATATTCCCCCTACATTTCCTTAACACGTATCCCAGTATATCATTTCATCTGTAGACATTTCAGTATACATCTCTAAAAAAACATACCCATACTAATACTATCACTGTTAAAAAAACCATTCATTCCCTCATATCCAGTCACTGCTCACATTTTCCTGTCATAATTTCTTTGTAGTTATTTGTTTTATTTTGGGGAGGCTGTGTTGGTTTTTGCTGCTGTGCAGGCTTTTGTCTAGTTGCAGCAAGGGGGCTACTCTCCAGCTTGCTGCAGTGGCTTCTCTTGTGGAGCACAGGCTCTCGCGTAAGGAGACTCCGGTGGTTGCAAACTCCCGGGCTATGTGCACAGTCTCAATAGTTGTGATGCTTTGCTTTGTGGCGGGTGGTATTTTCCCTGGATCAGGGATCAAATCCATGTCTCCTGCATTGGTAGGTGAATTCTCTACCACTGATTCACCAGGGAAGCCCCCATAATTTCTTTTAAAACTGTTTTTAAGTTTGGATTTAAATAAGAGCCATACATTTTAATTGGTTGATATAGCTCTATGTATTAAACATTTATTTGATTGTTTTTTTAAAAATAGAGTTTGTTTTCAACACTTTTAGGTATATAGCAAAATTGAGCAGAAGGCGCAGAGATTGACCATATAACCCCTTGTTGTCCAGTTGTTCCATCACCGTTTGCTGAAAATTCAGATGATCTTTTCTCTGTTGTATTGCCTCTGTTCCATTGTCAAAGGTCAGGTGACTGTATGCATGAGGGTCCCTTTCTGGGTTCTCCATTCTCCATTACTCAATTTGTTCTTTAATCAATACTACACTGTTTTAATTGTTGTATCTATATATTAAATCTTGGAATTGGGTAGTGTCAATCCTTAGCCCTCCAACTTTGTTCTTCTCCTTCAGTATTACGTTCCCTGAGTTTCCGTTTTGTCAGGAAGTAAGAAATGTCTGGTTGTCTTCTTTCTGGTGATGTTGGTGGTCCTCTGTGATCATTGTTTAGATTTATTAATGTGTTAGGGCTTGTAAAGTGGTGATATTTTTATCATTCTACCTTCATTTATTATCTCTAATACTTCTTTAAAGGAATACTTTCTATCCTTGATTTTTTTGGCTATCCAGAGGAACAGTTCATATAGAAGTAGGATGGATAATGCTTGATTATTTTTCTTTATTTACCAGTTATCAAAATAATGAATTGGTTCCCTAGCAATATCCAAAGGTATCTGGCAAATTTCTTCAAGTGTCATTGGAAACACAGATTTGAAAGATGCTTAGATTGTCTCGTCTTTAGCCAGTGGGAGCCTCTGGTTCTTGAATCCTTTTGACGTGGCCTTAATAGTCTTTGATGACTTTCTTGCTTTCTGATGTATTAGTCTGTATTCTTCAGAGAAACACAACCAATAGAATATATCAGGATATATCTCTGTCTCTATCTCTGTATCTGTAGAAAGAGACTGCTTATAATGAACTTGTTCATGCAGCTTTGGAGACTGACAAATCCCGAGACCTGCTGTAGGCAAGCTGGAGACCTAGGAAGGGGGATGGGTGTAGTTCCAGTTGAGGTCCAGTGAGCTCAAGACCTGGGGAGCCAGACCTGCAGGCTCGATGTAGAATTCCGTCTTCTGGCGGAAGGGCCAGCCTTTTTGTTCTGTTAAGGCCCTCAACTGATTGGATGGGGCTCACCCATATTAGGGAAGGTAATATGCTTTACTAAGTCTGCAGATTCAGATGTTAATCTGCCGGGGTTGCCGGTGGATCCTGAGTAATTCAAAGCGGGAGCGGAGTCTGCGAGGAGAGATTTATTTATTTAGAGATATAAAGAGAGATTAGGAAAGAATAGTGTAGTAGGAAAATTAGTGGAGAAAAGAGGTTGAATAACTTGGTTTACACAGGAGACCAATAAAGCTCCAAGACAAGGGGCTTGCACCGCCTATGTAGGCCACCAGCGCCTGCTTGAATAGTGGAGGGTGCCCTGCCTTAGGCTCCCTCTTGCCTGGATCTTAGAAGCCAGGGCAAATAAGTAGACACAGAGAGCCTCTGTGCTCCAGATGGGAATTCAGCCTGAAAAGGGAGAAAAGAACGACATGGGGGAGCCAAGCATTGGTGCCAGACCCACAACTTTATTTTCAAAAGCAGCTTATATACCCCAAGTTGTACATAAAGAAATAATGGAATATGTAGAGTTATGCAGGGGCAGCAGTCCTGACCCTTATTGAGACCAGGCTTTCTTTTTGCATACCTTCCTGTATACAAAAGGTCTTAGGCGGTTTTACATCATCTTCTGGCCAGGGGGCCTGTTAACATTTTTATGGTTCTCTTCCTAGATAAATGTCTATCAACCAGAAAACTCATTTTCCCTTGAAATGTTTTTTCTTTAATCTGCATCACCCTCCAAGTACTAAATAAAGTTACATTCCTGTAGAACAAAGGTGCAGTGGGTTATAACAAAGAAAGTACTTAACTCAAAGATCTAATGTTGCTAATACCAGAGCTACTGCCTGTTTTTTCTACATACCAACTATATCCACAAATAAAAGATATGAAAACTTGGCAGCAAGTATTGGCTCAACAGTGAAACCCTTAATAGTTCTATTCTAATGATTTTGACTCCTCAGAAGCCCCTACATTCCTAGGATGTTTTAAGCTTCGTGTGCCTCTCATGGTGCGGTTGGGAGGCCGCAGACAATCACATGTGCAGCTGTAAGAGTCTGGACAAACCTGTCAGGCAGGCTAGAAAGCCATCTAGAGGGGTTTTTGGATTGAAACACTCTTATTATGCTCAGGAGACTTATTTTCTAAAAGCTCTAAATTAACTTTTTCCAGAAAAAGGTGATGGGGGGACAGCCCCCTGTTAATGTTAGAAGAGTAGGTGGAAAGCATAGCACAGTAAAGCAGACAGACTCTGGTTTTGGGGGTAGATGCCCGAGAAAGTCCAGGGGGACTCCTGAGGCCTGATCCCACCTTGCGTTTGGTCAGGCCCCTTTCCTCATGACCTTTGTCACGGGCGGGATTCCCCATGCTGGCTCCTGGCATTAATCTCTTTTAGAAACACCATCACAGACGCACCCAGAATAATGTTTGACCAGAGGTCTGGCACCCCATGATTCAGTCCAGGTGACATACTAAATTAACCATTACATATGGTGTAAGATATTCCAGGCTTAATTTTACATTTCCTGTCCCAGGTATGAAATACACCGTTTTCCCAAGGAACCCAGATCTTCTCCTAAACAAAATTGAAGTAAAGTAGCAAAGTCTTCTAAATAATGTTATCAATTAATAAGTGCCATCTGATGATTCTTTTAATGATGAAAATACATTGAGATTCATACTTCACGAAACTTTACTTTAAAAGGCTTTGTAGGGAATTCCTTGGCAGTTGAGTGGTTAGGCATTTTCACTGTAGTGGCTTGGGTTCAGTCCCTGGCTGGGGAACTAAAGCAGTTATCCTCTAATTAAAAATAAATGAAAAAAGAAAGGTATAATTTCTTAAGAATAATTAAATTGTCTTCAGTGTTACTTAATTTTCTTCATTTTCTCATTTTTGGGAAAGAGTTTCTCGATGTCTGTCTGTTCTGTCATTCCTACCTTGATCTTTCTTAGTTTCGATATAACATTTGAGGAAAGTATAGAATGAAAGCTGATGGCGTGGATTTATACCTAGTAAAGTGAAAGTGAAATTGCTCAGTTGTGTCCAACTCTTTGTGACCCCATGGATTGTAGCCCACAAGGCTTCTCCAACCATGGAATTTTCCAGGCATGAGTACTGGAGTGGGTTGCTATTTCCTTCTCCAGAGGATCTTCCTGACCCAGGGGTTGAACCCAGGTCTCCCACATTGCAGGCAGACGCTTTACCGTCTGAGCCATTGATAATTATCTTCTGTAAGCATCAACCTAAATATCTACCTCTTAGTTTGTTACAGTAACGTGGAACTATAGACATAATTGAGTTTACCCTTTTCACTTTACAGAAGAGGAAATTGAGGCTTAGCTCTGTAGGAAAGCTAGGGCTCACTTGGATCACTTTTGCATTCAGATTTGGCAGTGTGCGGCGGCGTTCAGAGACAGACCAGTGTGACTCAAAGATCTTGACATTGCCATTTATTAGCTGTATGAACTTGAGGAAACATATTTTTTTGATTGTGCCACGTGGCACGTTGGATCTTAATTCCCCAACCAGGGATTGAACCCCTGCCCCTTGCAGGGGAAGCAGAGTCTTAACCACTGGACTACCAAGAAAGTCCCAGGGAAACTTTGTTTTTTAAATTTATTTGTAAGCTAGAGATAATAACTATGTGATATGATTACTATGAAAGTTAACGAAGAATAACATTCTAAGGAACACAGTACTGTGCCTGTCACATTGTGCTGTTGTTCAGTAGCTGAGTCATGTCTGACTCTCTGGGACTGCATGGACTGCAGCATGCCAGGCTTCCCTGTCCTTCACTATCTTCCTGGAGTTTGCTCAAACTCATGTCCATTGAGTCAATGATGCCTTCCAGCAATCTCTTCATCTGTTGCTCCCTTCTTCTGCCCTCAGTCTTTTCCAGCGTCAGTCTTTTTCCATTGAGTCTGCTCTTTGCATCGTGTGGCCAAATTATTGGAGTTTCAGCTTCAGCATCAGTCCTTCAATGAATATTCAGAGTTGATTTCCTTTAAGATTGACTGATTTGATCTCCTTGTAGTCCAAGGGATTCTCAAGAGTTTTCTCCAGCAGCATAGTTTAAAAGCATCAGTTCTTCAGTGCTCAGCCTTCTTTATGGTCCAACTCTCACATCTGTACATGACTTCTGGAAAAACCATAGCTTTGACTATACAGACCTTTGCTGACAAAGTGATGTCTTTACTTTTTGATACACTGTCTAGGTTTGTCATAGCTTTTCTTTGAAGGAGCAAGTGTCTTTTAATTTTATGGCTGCAGTCACCATCTGCAGTGATTTTGGAGCCCAAATACATGAAATCTGTCGCTGTTTCTACTTTTCCCCCTTCTGTTTGCCATGAGGTGATGGGACCAGATGCCGTAATCTTAGTTTTTTGAATGTTGAGTTTTAAGCCAGCTTTTTCACTCTTCTCTTTCACCTTCATCAAGGGGCTTTTTATTAGAGTGGTATCATCTGCATATCTGAGGTTGTTGATATTTCTCCCAGAAATCTTGATTCCAGCTTGTAATTCATCCAGGCTGGCCTTTCACATGATGTATTCTGCATATATGTTAAATAAACAGGGTGACAATATACAGCCTTGTCATAGTCCTTTCTCAATTTGGAACCAGTCTATTGTTCCATGTCTAGTTCTAACTGCTGCTTCTTGACTCACATACAGGTTTCTCAGGAGATAGGTTAAGATGGTCTGGTATTTCCATCTCTTTAAGAACGTTCCATAGTGTGTTGTGATTCGCACAGTCAAAGGCTTTAGTGTAGTCAGTGAAGCAGAAGTAGATGTTTTCCTGAAATTTCCTTGCTTTTTCTATCATCCAACAGATGTTGGCAATTTAATCTTTGGTTCCTCTGCCTTTTCTAAACCCAGCTTGTACATCTAGAAGTTCTTGGTTCACATACTGCTGAAGCCTAGCTTGAAGGATTTTAAGTATAATCTTACCCTCATATGAAATGAGTACAGTTGTATGGTAGCTTGAACATTCTTTGGCATTGAAAGAAAACTGACCTTTTCCAGTCCTGTGGACTCTGCTGAATTTTCCAAATTTTCTGACCTATTGAATGTAGCACTTTAACAGCACTGTCTTTTAGGCTTTTAAATAACTCAGCTGGAATTTCATCACCTCCACTAACTTTGTTTGTAGTCATGCTTCCTAAAGCCCACTTGACTTCACATTCTAGGATGTCTGGCTGTAGATGAGTGACCACAACTTTGTGGTTATCCAGGTCATTAAGATGGTAACAATGACCATATATGTGAGACAGAAGAGACACAGATGTAAAGAACAGACTTTTGGGCTTGGTGGGAGAAGGCGAGGGTGGGATGATTTGAAATAATAGCATTGAAACATGTATATTACCATATGTGAAATATATCACCAGTTCAGGTTTGATGCATGGGACAGGGTGCTCAGGGCTGGTGCACTGGGATGACCTGAGGGATGCGGTGGGGAGGGAGGTAGGAGAGGAGTTCAGGATGGGGGACACATGTACACCCATGGCTGATTCATGTCCGTGTATGGCAGAAACCACTACAATATCGTAAAGTAATTAGTCTCCAATTAAAATTAAAAAAAAAAAGACCTTTTTTGTATAGTTCTTCTGTATATTCTGGCCGCCTCTTCTTAATCTCTTATGCTTCCGTTAGGTCCTTACTGTTCCTGTCCTTTATCATGCCTATTTTGTATGAAATGTCCCCTTGATATCTCCAGTTGTAAGTACACTATAAGCTCTGGTTTTTCCTGTCCTCCTCCTTTTTTAATCTTTAAAAAAATATTCCTTTATTTATTTCGCTCTTCCAGGTCTTAGTTGGGGCACTGGGGGATCAGCTCCTAGACTAAGGATGGAACCCAGGCCCCCTGCTTTGGGAGTGCAGAGTGTCAGTCACTGGCCCACCAGGGTACTCCCTAGTTTTTCCTGTCCTTCTTGTTTGTAGTTCTTTTCTTGCCTCTTTTTGAAGTGAACATCAAGTGTATCTAAAGTAAATGAAAACAGTATACTTTTGTTGCATTTGTTACTTGTTCATGGTGTCTGCTTAACAAATGTTTTCATTTTTTTTTTTAAAGCCTTTATTATTTATTTTATTTCTTTTGACTGCATGGGATCTTTGTTGCTTTGCTTGGGCTTTCTCCAGTTGCAGTAAGCAAGGGGCTCCTTTTCGTTGCAGTGTGTGGGCTTCCAATTGTGGTGGCTTCTCGTCGCAGAGCACAGGCTCTAGGCACGCTTGGGCTTCAGTAGTTGCGGCACACAGGCTCAGCAGTTGTGGCTTGCGGGCATGATTTAAATGGGCTTCAGTACTTGTGGCGCAAGGGCTTAGTTGCTCTGCAGCATGTGAAATCCTCCTGGACCAAGGATCAAACCCATGTCTCCTGCATTGGCAGGCAGATTTTTGTCTGGTCCTTTTCTTAACTTTCTGAATGACAGTTCCTAAAGTTCACATTCAGAAGATTTACTTTTAGTCTGAAGTATTTTATCTAAAATAACTTTTGTTGTTATATTCCCATTTATTGTCATTACTGAATATTAATCACAAATGTTTTAAACTATATTATGTGTCATTAGGGTAGATTTTAAACATGTTGATGCTTGTATGCTCCTGGAGCAAGCAGGATTGTTTGGTCAGCATTAATGGATGTTTAAACATTGCTTTTATGTCCTTAGATGAAAGCTATGTTACCAATATTAAATGTTAGTAATTTTAATTATCACTCTCCTTTTTAATATGAAATGTTGGCTTGAATTTCTATAGAACTAACTACAGGATTGTAAACCTGTAATACATGTTTAAATGTGAATATGTAGAAAAAATCTTAAAACTGTTTATCTTCCAAAAATGTTTGCTATCTATTTTGGATAATATTCCAAAAGCATACTCAAATGTTGACTTTCCCATGACATTAATAGATGGCTTGGTTTATTGAGAGGTATAAAAATACGATTGCTAATGCCTATAGGTTAAGGTTATATTTCATAAAGTGAGTAAATGGATGTATTTGAAGTATTGGAGACTTCAGATTAGGAGAACTAGAAGTGATGAAAAGAAGGCAATGATAGTTGCTTTCAGTTCTTCCTGGAGTGCTTTCATTTGGTGACTCCATTTTCTTGTAATTTATCTTGTCTGTAACTACTTGTATATGCAGGTTTTACTCGCAAACACTGGAAAGTAATTGTTCTAAGATTACTAGTTTCTTAGAGTCACCAAATATACTGCTTGGCATTTTTTGCTTGTTTATTACAGACTGTTGGATTAGATTCTGCTGATCTTCCTGAAGATCTTACCTCTTTGCTTTCTGTGACTTTATTTCCCCCCAGTCTTGTGTTGATCTCCTTGCCCACCTTTGCTGGGTCAGCTTCATACTCATACCTCTGTCCTAAGACTCAGTTTTTTACCGTTTGTGTTGTCAGCATTGATATGTACACGTTCATACTTAACCATCGTAATTAGATGACTCCAAAATCTGTTTCTGTCCTTTTTTTCTGCAGTTAAGACTCTTATTCTTTACCAATTGGATATCTTTATCTGGTTGCCTTATTGTCTCCAAAAACTTTCAGTGTGTCTGAAGTCAAAGTCTTCATCTTAGAACAAACTTCATGGTCTTAATTCTGTCACTGGTAGTGGTACTGTCCCAGGTTTAGTCATGATTCATTCTTTCACTCACCCCTTTCGATTTATTTAGGCACAAAGGTCTGTATTCTAATTTTGCTGACAAAATTTGGGTAATGTTGGTTTATAGAATTGATTGGTTGAGTAGTTATCTTTATGTCTTTCAAATTGGCTAAGTGTAGAGGGGTTTGATATAGCTTTTTTAAATTTCTTTAATAGAGTTTTGTGGTGGCTATAATTTAAAAGAAAGTGCCAGTGACATTATCTAAGGCCTCTTAAAGGAGCTAATGCCTGAGCATGGCTGTGAGGCTCTCAGAACTTTCTGGTTTGATCTTCTGGGAATGGGAGAGATTCCATTTGGGTTTAAACCAGGTATTCTTCAATCTGGGCAGCTTTTGGATTAACACATTTATTTCAGTATTAGGTGGTTTGATGAAAACTGTCCGAATGATCTGGGAGTTTTTGGGAGAGTGGATGCATGCCTGTACCCTAACTTCCTTGCTTAACCATGTCCATTAGTTTCCAGACTTAGTTCCACCCCTAGATCATCAGTCTCAGAACTCCTTAGAAAGCCTTTTGTTTTGATGGCTTTTCTGACAATTATCAAAGCCAATTATCTTTGTCTTTTCTTCTTACCTGGCATGCCCATTTCTGTTTACATTAGGCATGTTTTCTTGGCTAATTATCAAGGAAAAACTTGCTGAAATTCTGTTTGTTTGCATCTTATGGTTGCAAAATCAGAAACAGTCTTTAAATCAGTGAGCTGGCACACGTAGTACCAACAATTGTGAAAAAAAGGAAAGAGGCCTCAAACATGTCACAGCAAAAGTACAAAAACAAAAATTGTGGTAGTTTATCGTTAATTACTTCAAAAAGTAATAATGACTTATCTAGATTGTCTGGTACGTGATTGCTGAAGAAGTCAGAGTGGACAATAACTGAAGTACCTGATAGACAAATTAAAAAAAAACAACAACAAAAAACAAACTGTTGAAGGTGTTGCATTTCAGGGAAAAAATTATAAAAAGAAAGATATTAATAATCAACTATACTTCAATAAAAATAAACTGAAAAAATACTACTAAAGTGTTTAATGTTCTCTTTTCTGGATCATTCTTTTCTAGATTGTTTCTCTATTCTCTGATTCTAACTACCAGAAATCTGGTAATGGATATCAAACCTAGGAAGACTTCCCTGGTGGCTCAGTGGTAAAGCATCCACCTACCAATGCAGGAGACACAGGTTTCCTGGGTTGGAAGATCTCCTGGAGAAGGAAATGGCAACCCACTCTAATGTTCTTGCCTGGGAAATTCCATAGACAGAGGCACCTGGCAGACTACAGTCCACTGGGTCACAAAAGATTCAAATATGATCCAGCGACTAAACAACAACGATCAAACCTAGGGAAGTAAAGGAAAAGGGGGAAGCCCCTTCTTGGTAACAGGGAAGTATTGTCAGATTGGTCCATATATATGTATCCAACCCTCTGATACATATTTTATTGGTCCAGTAGCAATTCTCAACAATTTGGGTTTATTTATTTTAACCTAGATTAGTAATACAGATGTTATTTTAGGTTTAACAATGATTTGTTGTATGGTTTAGTGTTTATAAGTTTTTTCTGTGTCATTTTCATTTGGAATATGAAAATACATCCAAGAACGTGGTATATCTCACTATCTGTGTCATTTTTGATCTCTTTCATCAGTGTCTTATATTAATAGTTTTCTGAGGACAGGTGTTTTGCCTCCTTAGGAACGTTTATTCCTAGGTATTTTATTCTCTTTGTTGCAGTGGTAAATAAATGGGATTATTTCCTTAATTTCTCTTTCTGATCTTTCATTGCTAGTCTATAGGAATGGAAAAGATTTCTGTGCGTTAATGTTATATCCTGCAACTTTACCAAATTCATTGATTAGCACTAGTAGTTTTCTAGTGGCATCTTTAAGATTTTCTTAGTGTGAATATCATCTCATCTGCAGACAGTGACAGTTTTAGTTTCTCCTTTCCATTTTGGATTCCTTTTATTTCTTTTTTTTCCCCTTGATTAGCATGGCTAGGACTTCCAAACCATATTGAATAATAGTGATGAGAGTGGGCATCCTTGTCTTATTCCTGACCTTAGAGCAAATGCTTTTAGTTTTCCACCATTGAGAATGATGTTTGCTGTGGATTTTCTGTATATGGTACTTATTGTATTGGGGTAGGTTCATCAGAGAAAACATCCGCATAAAATTCACAGAAAAATTCTTCACTCAAAATTTTGTGATTCATCAGTTTTGAAAAATTTATGGTAATAAACTTGCGGTTATAATGTACAAAAGGTTGGAACCAAAATCTAAAGGAGCAAACAAAATCTGAATGATAATAACAATCATAAGTTGTATAATGAACTTTTGGTCAGTTTTAAGCTCTAATAGCTTGGCATGGTGATGTTAAATGTATCAGTCTCTAAAAATGTATTGATACATCTCTGGTCAATAACATTTGAGTAACAAAAGAGTATTAATGTGTCTCTGGTCAAGAATTGTTATATGGAGTATCATATTGATTGATTTGTGTATATTGAAGAATCCTTGTGTTCCTGTGGTAAATTCTACTTAATCATGGTATGTAATCCTTTGTAATACGTTTTGGAATTCAATTTGTTAATATTTTGTTGAGAATTTTTCTGTGTTCATCAGTGATAATTGGTCTGCAGTTTTCTTTTTTTGTGATTATCTTTTCCTGCTTTTGGTATTAAGGTGATGATGACCTTGTAGAATGAGTTTGGGAATGTTCTTCCTCTGCTGTTTGTTTTAGAAGAGTCTGAGATGGATGGTGTTATTAGTTTTTCTCTAAGTGTTTGATAAAATTCACCTGTGAAGCCATGTGGTCCTGGACTTTTGTTTATTGGAAGATTAAAACAGTTCTTTTGTTGATGTGTTTTCTTGTTGACTGTGCTGGGTCTTTCTGCTGCGAATGGTCTTTGCATAGTTTTGGCGAGCGCAGGCGATGCCCAGGCCTCATTGAGGAGGCTTCCCTCGTGGAGCGCAGGCTTAGGCCTGGGCTGGAGCCCACGTGGTAGTTGCAGCATGCAGGCTGTGGGGCTTGCAGGCTTCAGCAGACGCAGGGTTTGGGTTCATAGTTGTGGTGTATGGGTTTCATTTCTCTGAGGCGTGTGTCCCTTGCACTGGCAGATGGATTCTTAACCACTGAGCCACCAGGGAGGTCCCTCTAGGTATTGTTTGATTTCCTCTTTGATTTCTTCAGTGAACTCTTGGGTATTTAGCTACATATTGTTTAGCCTGCTCGTGTTTGTGTTCTTCCAATTTTTGTTTTCCCTATAATTTCCAATCTCATAGAATTGTGATTGGAAGAGATGTTTAATACTGTTTCAGTTTTCTCAAATTTACCAAGGCTTGATTTGTGACTGAAGATGTGATCTCCTGAAGAATGTCCCATGTGCACTTGAGAAGAAAGTATATTCTGCCACTTTCAAATGGAATGTCCTATAAATATCAGTTATGTTTATCTGGTCTGATTGTCATTTAAAGCTTATATTTTCTGATTAATTTTCTGTCTGGATGATCTGTCCTTTGGTATAAATGAAGGTGTTAAAGTTCCCACTATTACTGTGTTACTGTTGATTTCTTTTTTTATGACTGTTAGCATTTGCCTTATGTATTGAAGTGCTCCTATGTTGGGTGCATAAATGTTTATAATTGTTACACCTTCTCCTTAGATGGATCCCCTGATCATTATGTAGTGTCCTTCCTTGTCTCTTGTATTACTAATAGTCTTTATTTTAAAGTCTGTTTTGCCTGATTTGACTGTTGCTACTCCAGCTTTCTTTTGACTTCCATTTGAATGGAATATCTTTTTCCACCCCCTCATGGTTAGTCTGTATATGTCCCTAAATCTGAAGTGGGTGTCTTGTAGACATCATATAATGGGTCTTGCTTTTGTATCCATTCAGCCAGTCTTTTTTTGTTTGTTTGTTTGAAGTATTTAATCTATTCACATTTAAGTTAATTATATGTATGTTCTTATTGCCATTTTCTTAATTGTTTTGGGCTTGCTGTTACAGGTCTTTTTTCTTCTCTTGTGTTTCCCACCCAGAGAAGTTCCTTTAGCATTTGCTGTAAAGCTGGTTTGGTGGAGTTGAATTATTTTAACTTTTGCATATCTGTAAACTTTTAGTTTCTCCATTGACTCTGAATGATATCCTGGCTGGGTAGAGTAATCTTGATTGTAGGTTTTTCACTTTCATCACTTTATTTATTTATTTTTTTCCCCTTTAATTAATTTTTATTTTTTAGTTTGTTTTGCTTTACAATACTGTATTCGTTTTGCTACACATCAACATGAATCAGCCACGAGTGTACATGAAGTCTCAATCCCAACCCCCACCTCCCCCTCCCGCCCCACACCCTCTCTCTGGATTATCCCCGTGCATCAGTCCCAAGGATCCTGCAACCTGCATCAAACCTGGACTGGCGATTCGTTTCACTTATGATATCACACATGTTACACTGCCACTCTGCCAACCCATCCCACCCTCTCCCTCTCCCACAGAGTCCGAAAGGCCGTTCTATACATCTGTGTCTCTTTTGCTGTCTTTTTTTTTTAATTAATTTTTATTTTTTAGTTTGTTTTGCTTTACAATACTGTATTCATTTTGCTATACATTGACATGAATCAGCCACGAGTATACATGAACTCCCAATCCCGACTCCCACCTCCCCTCTCCCGCCCCACACCCTCTCTCTGGATTATCCCCGTGCATCAGTCCCAAGCATCCTGCATCCTGCATCAAACCTGGACTGGCGATTCGTTTCACTTATGATATCACACATGTTACACTGCCACTCTGCCAACCCATCCCACCCTCTCCCTCTCCCACAAGGTCCAAAAGGCCGTTCTATACATCTGTATCTCTTTTGCTTTCTTGTGTACAAGTTTATCATTACCATCATTCTAAATTCCATATATATGTGTAAGTATACTGTATTGGTGTTTGTCTTTCTGGCTTACTTCACTCTGTATAATCGGCTCCAGCGTCATCCACCTCATTAGAACTGACACTTTCATCACTTTAAATATATCTTGCCAGTTCTTTCTGGCCTGATATCCTTTCCCATATTAAGAAAATTTTCCACCTATAATCTCTTCAAATATTTCCTCAGACTCTCTTTTTCTTCTGGAACCCCTATAATTCAAAGATAGGTGCATTTAATGTTGTCCCATAGGTCTCTGAGACCGTCCTCATTTCTTTTCATTGTTTTTTTTTTACTCTGCTCATTGGCAGTTATTTCTATACCATTCTGTTTTCCAGCTCACTTATTTGTTCTTTGCCTCAGTTATTCTGTTGTTGATTCCTTCTAGTGTATTTTTCATTTCAGTTAATGTGTTTTTCATCAACATTTGTTTGTTCTTTACTTCTTCTAGGTCCTTGTAAACATTTCTTGTATTTTCTCATCTGTGCCTCCATTCTATTTCTGAGTTTATGGATCACCTTTATTAATATTATTCTGAATTCTTTTTCAGGTAGGTTGCCTATTTCCTCTTCATTTATTGGTCTTATAGGTTTTTGGCTTGCTCCTTCATTTGTAACATATTTCTCTGTCATCTCATTTTGGTTGATGGGTCAGGCCGTGTTCCTGTCTTATTGATTGCTTGGCTTGAGGTGTCCAGCACTGGAGTTTGGAGGCAGTTGGTGGAACTGGGTCTTGGTGCTGAGATGCGGACCTTTGGAAGAGCTCACATGGATTCATATTTCTTAGGGTTGAAGTACTCTGTAAGTTCAGCAGCTTGGACTTGGTGCTTCTACCACAGGGCCTTGGACCATAAAGAAGGCTGAGCGCCAAAAATAGATGCTTTTGAACTGTGGTGTTGGGGAAGACTCTTGAGAGTCCCTTGGACTGCAAGGAGATCCAGCCAGTCCATCCTAAAGGAAATAGTCCTGAATATTCATTGGGAGGACTGATGCTGAAGCTAAAGCTCAGATATTTTGACCACCTGATGCAAACAGCCAACTCATTAGAAAGACCCTGATCTTGGAAAGATTGAAGGGAGGAGGAGAAGGGCATGACAGAGGATGAGATAGTTGGATGGCATCACTGACTCAGTGGACATGAATTTGAGCAAGCCCTGGGAGATGGTGAAGGACAGGGAAGCCTGGCCTGCTGCAGTCCATGGGATTGCAAAGAGTCGGACATGACCGAGTGACTGAACAACCACCACCACCACCACTGAGGCTTAGGGCCAAGGCCTGACCTGTTAGGAGATAAGAACTTCATGTCCTCCTATTCTGCCATCTTGACCATTGGTATTAGAAACTTATTTTGAGCAGTTCCTCAAAATTGTTTGCTTGTGTGGAAAGTTATCCTATTTTTGATTCTTTCCATTCAGGCAGACTTGTTTTATTTTCCCATAAATTGTGTGTTTGCATTTGGTATCAAATTATCCAGATTGGGTAGTAGTAACTGGTTGGTTGTAACCCAAAGAAACATTAAAAAAAAAAACCAAAAACACGTTAGTTGCAGTTGGAAGAAAATAACAAGTCCTGGTTAGATATGCATTAGAGAAGTATTGTGGACTAACGTTAAGCATTTGTGCCACTTTAGCTTCTTGCTTTTTATGATTCTGGTTCATTTTTCCTAATTAGAGCATTTGACCCTGGTGTTAGAGGGTAAATGTGGTGTATCTTCTCTAGGGCCTCCATTTAAATCACAGGTAGGAGCATGGGAGTTTTGAAATTACTATGAATATTGTATTGTCATTTAGTTTATTGCATTCACATAAATTTTTGGAATAAGAAGATGTAAGAGTTCGTTTATCATCCAGTTTTTATGAATCTTGAATTTATTTTCCTTTGTCATCAGGGTTGTTTGGGTGGAAAAGCTGGTGAGGCATTGATTGAAGTGAGAGGTTAGAAACACTATTAAAAATAAACACGTATATTTTAAGGAATAGTGGATCAGTTATGGATTCAGTGAGCTACAAGGGAAACCCTTAAGTAGTTTAGAGACAAAAATTCATGCATTTTTATATGGCTAATTTATAGAGTATGTGATTTATTTGTGCAATGGAAACAGTTTGTCTCCAAGGGTCTGTTACGTTAGCTGTGTTCCTTCACATACTCATTCATATAGCATGTTCTTGTGTACATTAATGCTGTTACGGCAGTGGCCCCGCATTTTAGTGTGTATCACAGTCACTGCAGAGTTTGCTAAAAGCTTGTTAAAAGCTGTAGGTACCATCCCCAGAGACTGTGGTGACATAGTGATCTCTCTTTAAAATAAACACATTGGATGAGTCTGGTCTGTAGACCACTTTTTGACTATTACAGGAGAAAGAATTATTGTTACTAAAAGGTTAAAAAAAAATACCCCATTACTTAAAAAGATTTAATGGCAGGAGAATGTGAAAGTATTTATGATTGTGAGTGATTTAAAACTTTAGCATGATACAACCTAATAGGCTTGGTTTTGAATTTGACCTGTCTCCTGTAAAGGCCAGGAGATTGTAGTTGTTTGCTGAACTTCAGTAATGGATAACTTGTGACTGGGTACAATGGATAACTTGGGCACAATAAAGAGTAAAAATGGTGGAGACCTAGTTATGCTGAAGAGATCAAGAAGAGATAGAATGAATACATGGAAGAATTGTGTAAAAAAGATCTTAATGAACTGGATTACTATGATGGTGTGGTTAGTCACTCAGAGCCAGGCATTCTGGAGTGTGAAGTCAAGTGGGCCTTAAGAAGCACTGTTGTTAATAAAGCTAGTGGGTGTGATGAAATTCCAGCAGAACTATTCAAATCCCCAAAGATGATGCCATCGAGGTTTTGCATTCATTATGTCAGCAAATCTGGAAGACTCAGGAGTGGCCACAGAACGGGAAAAGGTCACTCCTCATCCCAGTTCCCAAGAAGGGTAGTAACAAAGAATGGCTAACCATCGAACAATTGCACTCATTTCCCATGCTAATAAATCTTGCACGCTAGGTTATTCATCATTGCTCAAACCAGGAGCTTCCAGATGTCCAAACTGCGTTTAGAGATGGAAGAACTAGAGATCAAATTGCTAACATTCACTGGGTTAAAGAGAAAGCAAGGGAATTTCGGAAAAACATCTATCTCTGTTTCATTGACTGCACTAAAGCCTTTGTGTGGGTCATGACACACTGTGGGAAGCTCTTAGAGAGTTGGGAGTACCAGACCAGCTTACCTGTCTCCTGAGAAGCCTGTATGTGGATCAAGAAGCAACAGGTAGAACCCTGTATGGAACAACTGACTGGTTCAAGATCAAGAAAGGAGTATGACAGAGCTGTCTGCTGTCACCCTGTTTGTTTAACCTATACACCGAGCACATAATGAGAAATGCTGGGCTGAGTGGGTTACAAGCCGGAATCAAGATAAGCAGGAGAAACATCAATAATCTAACATATGCGGATGATATCACTCTTAATTGCAGAAAGCAAAGAGGAACTGAAGAGCCTCTTGATGAGGGTGAAGGAGGAGAGTGAAAGAGCTGGCTTAAGACTAAGTATTAAAAACCTAAGATCATGTCATCCAGCCCCATTACTGCATGGCAAATGGAAGGGGAAAAGGTGGAAGTAGTGACAGATTTCCTCTTCTTGGCTCTAAAATCTCTGTGGATGGTGACTACAGCCTTGAAAACAGAAGACGATTGCTTCTTGGCAGGAAAGCAATGACAAACCTAGACAGTATTTTGAAAAGCAAGAGACATTACATTGCTGACCAAGGTCCGTATAGTCAAGGGTATGGTCTTCTCAGTGGTCACGTATGGTTGTGAGAGCTGGACCATAAAGAAGGTGGAGCACTGAAGAATTGATACCTTTAAGCTGTGGTGCTGGAGAAGATTCCTGAAAGTCCCTTGGACAGCAAGGATATCAAACCAGTCAGTCTTACGGGAGATCAACCCTGAATATTTACTGGAACGACTGATGCTGAAGCTGAAGCTCCAGTATTTTGGTCATCTGATGTGCACAGACAAATAATTGGAAAAGCCCCTGATGCTGGGAAAGACCAAGGGCCGAAGGAGAAGAGGCCATCAGAGGATGAGATGGCTGGACGGCATCACCGATGCAATGAACATGAACTTGGGCAAACTTTGGGAGATGGTGAGGGACAGGGAGGCCTGGCTTGCTGCACTCCATGGGGTTGCAAAGAGTCGGACTCAACTGGGTGACTGAACAGCAGCAACAACTGTAAAGGCCAATAGGTAGTAATTGTTTGCTAAACCTTCAGTATTCCTACCAGTAACAAGTTATCCATTATTAACATTCTGTTGCTATTCCATGGTCTAAGTAGAAAATACATATCTTAAGAGGCAATATATAGATGCTGCTGCTAAGTCGCTTCAGTTGTGTCTGACTCTGTGTGACCCCATAGATGGCAGCCCACCAGGCTCCTCTGTCCCTGGGATTCTCCAGGCAAGAACACTGGACTCGGTTGCCATTTCCTTCTCCAATGCTTGAAAGTGAAAAGTGAAAGGGAAGTCACTCAGTCGTGTCCAACTCTTCACGACCCCATGGGCTGCATGCAGCCTACCAGGCTCCTCCATCCATGGGATTTTCTAGGCAAGAGCACTGGAGTGGGGTGCTATCGCCTTCTCCCTATATATATATATATATATATATATATATATTTTAGTCATTGTAATTACTTTGAAGAAATAGAATGATTTATTTTGTGTCCCTGGGATTCTCCAGGCAAGAACACTGGACTCGGTTGCCATTTCCTTCTCCAATCTTGAAAGTGAAAAGTGAAAGGGAAGTCACTCAGTCGTGTCCAACTCTTCACGACCCCATGGGCTGCATGCAGCCTACCAGGCTCCTCCATCCATGGGATTTTCTAGGCAAGAGCACTGGAGTGGGGTGCTATCGCCTTCTCTCTATATATATATATATATATATATATATATATATTTTAGTCATTGTAATTACTTTGAAGAAATAGAATGATTTATTTTGAAATGCCAAATATAATTGAGGTCAGGCATTAACTTTTAATTTTTATCAAATGAGAGAAATGAGGTGAGGGTATGGTAAAACAGATGTTGTTCATGCATGGTGCATAATTATGAAGGGATACAATTTTGGATAACATTTTTAATACATGTTTTGAAATCTTAAAAAGATTCACATTGATTTACATGGTAATTCCATTCTGAGAGTCTCCAAAGGAGATAATTTAAAATATGAAAATAGAGATATGTGTTATAGAATTATTTATAATTGCACAAAAACTTGGAAAAAAATCTAAACATATTTGAGTAATATTTAAGGAAACCAGTGATCCATTTACACAAAAAAATCTTATTTAACTATAAAATGTTAAAGTGTCCATAATACAGGAAAATACTTACATATTGTTATGTAAATAAAAGCAGTTTACAGAATTGTCTATCATTTTAAAGATTAGCAGGAAAGTTTGAAAATATTAATTTTGATGTCTTTTATAATTACAGGATTATTGTTTTACCCTTGTCTTTATATGTGTTACCTCATATTTTTTTTTTTATAATGAAGAAATAGCAGATGTTTAAAGAGAGTTGAGGTGAGACACTATAACCAGGTACTCTCAAGGTATTCAGTGGCAGCATTTGATAAGGATAGGGAATTTGTTTATAAATAGGTTCAGAATAGTGATTCCAAGTTAATAGCCTGTTAAAGGAATCAGTGCTGAACCCATTTTTCAGATTATGGTTTTGTAAATCACCTCAAAGGAGGAGTACACTGTGATCCTTCAAATTTTGAATCCCTTTTAGGTAGAAATCCAATGGAATTGGTATTAACTATATGAAAATTTTTGAAAGACTATATGAGTGGGCAGGAATGTGGTTAAGTGATAGCCCCTTGGCCGGATATGAGTTGGATGGTGTGCACTGAAGGTTGTTCACTGGATAGTTACTTGCCCTGATGAATTGTGTTCTGAACTACAGAGTTTAGCAAAAATTATAAACAAATTCTTATGTTTGTAATTTTAGTGGGTAATAAGGAATCCAAGATATTTGGATTTGGTCTGACCCTTTGAGGTTTGTATCAAGGAGAACAATAATGTTCTTTACAACAAGATTGTTTCTGTGTTTTTGGTTTGCTATAGTACTGCTCTGGATGGGCCTGGGGTCAGATTCAGTGAGACAGTTCTTGTGTTCCCAAGGGCATGTTATTTTCTGTGAGGAGTCTTGTCATAGATACATAAAAACAAATAGCATCCCTTGAGATGTATCTAAAAATAAGATACTTAGTTTTGTAAAAGCATAGCAATAAATTCTAAGTATATGATCAAAGTAAGACAGCAGTAAGGAGGGAAAGGATTTGGAGAGAACTGCTGAAATGTTACTTTTTAAATTAAATGAGATGATTATATTCAGGAAGTCTGTTGAGAAACAGTTTTGGTTACAGCTAGTCTTTGATTTTTTTCACTGTTCTCCATTGAAATAAAAATACCAGAATATTGTGAAGAGTGTGGTTTTCATAGTGCTACTATATTTCATTGATTTAAAGATGTAGATTTCTCCAGATTTTAATATTTCTGAAATTGAAATGTGTTTTGCAGTCAGTGGCATCTTTAAATCATTGTCAGTTGTGAAATGGTTATCACTGCCTACATGTACCCAAACTCAATAATTAATCCTGTTGGTATGACTAGATAATGCAACCCATTGGTGTTTCAGGTAACATGTCATTTAAGGAAGAGATGAACAGGTCTGTGTTGTCTTCTGAAGCCTGTTAGTTGCACTTTCTGGTGATACCTTTTGGTTTGGTAACATCAGGAAAGGTGTAGCATCACACTTGAACAATGTGTGTCAGTGGCTTGAAGGAGACTTCTGAGGCAGTAGAGGAGCATTTTAAAAAGAAATATCACATCACTACTTCCTTAAATGGTACAGAGGATGATATTATGGAAAAACAGGGTCATTGATGACCGAGTAAAAAAGAAATTTAGAAATCAGATTGTGAATATGAAGAAAATTTTAAGAATATTTTTGAATTCATTTTGCTTTTGTTTTTACATAAATAAACATGAGTGCTATGAACATTCATATCTAAATAAATTTAAGAACTTTTTCAATAAGTATAAAAATTCTGAGAAAGGAAACAATCTTATTTTTAACAAGAAATAAGCTTGAATATAATGCACATCACCAGCTGTCTGCTAAGAGATTGCGAAGACCTAAAGACCACTTATCCTTTTATACAGCTAAGCAGATAAAATCCATTACATGCATATTCTTAGGATAAATAATACGTAGTGCTGAAGAAAGAGGACTTGACAGCAACATTTGTGGCACATAGTGCATTCTAAATTCGCTTGGTAATCAGGGTGACCATAATGTATTAGCTAGTTGCTTTATCCCAGGAGAAATAAACTTACGTATTTTTATGACAGGAAGTAATTTAAGCAACTTGGGGCTAAGTGACCCTCTGAAGTTAGGCTCCTATCCTCCTTGATGATCACATTTCAAAGAGATGGCTATTGGGTCCTTGAGAAAGATGGTCCTGAGTTGCTGGTTAAAGGCTTGTTTAGCTTTTCTTTTTTCTTAATTAAAAAAATTTAAATTTGCATGCCGATGATAATTATCTCATACAAAGGGACAAGTTAGGGCAGGAGAAAAGGATAGTTGGAAGAGCAGAGTCTTTGAGAAAGGAAGACAAATTGGGACCCAGTGCAGAAGTAGTTTGTTTTTCTTTTGATAGGAGAGGAAAAGAGGAAGAGGAGGTAGTTCTCTTCTGAGTTTAGGGTGACTAACATTCAGGTTTGCCTGGGACTGAGAGAATTCCCAGGACACCAGACTTCCAGTGCTAAAACTGCGAAGTCTTGAGCAAACCAGGGTGGCTGGGTATTCTGCTGCTGCTTGTTTTTCCTTAACAAAGTGAAAAGGTTGATCATCTGCTGTGAATGGGAAGGGGATGACGGTTTAAGATAAGAGGAGAAGCTATATGAAGTAATTCTTTATCTTAAAGATGAAAGAGCAAATTCACTAGGTTGTTGTGGTATGATTTCTTGGCTTTGTCTCCTAAGGGTCTACTGAAATTTATGAACATAATTTCAAAGTTCTTATGGTTGTGTTTCTTTACAGTCTTATTCAGCTATTCAGATGGAGGTGCTGTGTTAGGTGGAATGCTGGTTTTAACTATGATTTGACTATGATGGAGGAAGAGAGGAGCAAAGGAGGAGGCCACAGGCAAGGAAATGATTATAGTGATGGATCATCAAATCTCAGGATAGGTATAAGAAGTGGAGAAGGGAGGATAAAGGATAGTTGGCAAAATGACTCCAACAGACTTTTAGAAGTGAACTGGAATAATAGGAAGTGAAGAGAATGGGATGCCTGAACCTGAGATTTTTGAGGTGGTGTAGTTCCTGGTTTGGAGGAGACAATGGCACCCCACTTCGGTACTCTTGCCTGGAAAACCCCATGGATGGAGGAGCCTGGTGGGCTGCAGTCCATGGGGTAGCTAAGAGTCGGATATGACTGAGCGACTTCACTTTCACTTTTCACTTTCATGCGTTGGAGAAGGAAATGGCAACCCACTCCAGTGTTCTTGCCTGGAGACAAGAGAGCCTGGTGGGCTGCCGTCTATGGGGTCACACAGAGTTGGACACGACTGAAGCGACTTAGCAGCAGCAGTTCCTGGTTATTGATATGATATGGGAATAGGGGCTGGAGTGGATGGCAGAAACAATCATTGAGTATTGTAAAGATCACACTATAGATGTGATTTTAGTGATGAAGGCAGGTTTTGGTGCTCCAGAAATATTCATTTATTTTCTTTTCGTATACTGTTGTTTTCTATTTGCTGTTTTATTTTGTTTGATCAGTACCTTGGTTGAGGAGGTGGTGGTGTTCTTGAACGAGGGTGGTTGTAAATAAATAAGTAGGTGGATTAAAGCAAATATTGTTTAATCAGTACTTGTCTTTATCATATGGCTTGCTCCTGGAAACTTTATAATTGGTTAAGTTTCAGATATTAACATCTAAAATGATGATCCACTGCCCATTAGGCTATTTTAGTCCCAAATAAGTTCAGTGAGAACTTTGTGTCATGCGTGGTTATTGGTACTGTATTGCTTTACTCACTCCGGTTTACCTCTTTCTCTTTTTGTAGGACCGCAGCTGAATGCCCAGCTAGAAGGTTGGCTTTCACAAGTACAGTCTACAAAAAGACCTGCTAGAGCCATTATTGCACCGTAAGTTTAAAGGGTCTTTACCCAGAATCTGTCATGTGTTGATTTTTAATAAAGGATGAATGTCTGTGGATTGAATTAAAAACTAAAAATCAAATGCTGTGTTGAAACGAAGAAGTTATATTCACTAAATTTCATGATTGCTGTGGCTTTCACTTTAACTCAAGGATAAAGGAATTGGCTATTTTCTCAGATGCAGAAGTTTTAAATTTTATTTTTCGTAATAAAACTGACTTTTAAAACAGTTAAACATTAGTTGAAGCAGTTTAAACATTAGGTAAGCTTGGTGATTGCAGTAGTATTTGGTACAAATGAGTAAGTTCTATTTTAAACATTAAAAAGATTGACTCTAATCACATAATTTTAAACTTACAAATAAAAGTGTAGTAAACATAATGTGGTGCAATATGGACTAGCAGCCAGGATTTTAGAGGATGGGTAGTTTTTTTAAATGAAGGCAGTCTATTGCCTATTAGAAGGCAATCTGTTGTCTGTGTTAGAGGACTTTTTGAGAATTACAAGCTAACACACAGGTAACTCTTTGTGTGGTATGAATTTAGTTAATCTTGATTTGGTAAATGTTGGAGTTTCTGCCATTTCTCTCACAGCAGCATCTTTTATGTGACTTCTCGAGTTCAGCTTGGTAACTTTATAAATAATAGTGAAATAATAATAGTAACCACTTATTAAACACTATGAGAATTAAACAAGTAAATACACATAAAGAACTTACATTAATGTTGGGCACATAATAAGTATTATATAAATGTTACATATTTTATGTGCCAAACATTTAGTTAATGAGATCTAAGTTGATCTCATTTAGAAGATTCAGGAAGTTGACGACACTGCTTACCAACTGTGTGACATACAAGTTATTTAATCTCTTGAAGCCTTTGTCTTATTGGTAAAATTAGAATCATGATATTACCTTCATATAGTTTTTCTAACGATTAAATGAGCTAATCTTTATAAAACTTGTAGCATAGTGACTTGCTCTTATTTTGTCATTCAGCAGATGTCTATCAGGCTAAATACTAGATGCTCTTCTTTGTGGTGCTCTTTGAATAAATCGAAATCACTACTCATAGTGCTTGCCTTTTAGTATTTGGGGAATGCAGACAGTAAATAATAATGCTGTGTCAAGTGCTGTTGGGCACTAAGAAACATAAAGCAGATAAAAGGATTGAGAGTGACAGCATGGGTTGGGAGTTGCTAGTTTATATAGAATAATAAGAAAAACTCTCGCTGTTAAGTAGCAATTGAGCCTAAATAATGTGAGAGAGAAGTTATGCAGATACCCAGGAAAGAGGGTTTAGGTTGAGAAGCAGCAAGGACAGAGGCTCTGGGACAGAATATGCTCCGTGTGTTTGAGGAAAAGCAAGGCCAGCGTAGCTGGAGAGGCATATGTGTGTGGAAGAGTAGTGGCTGAGATTGGCAGTGGGGACTTGATTACGGGGAGGCTTTGTAGGAGATCATAAAAGCTTTGGTTTTCATTCCAAGTTATATGGCAAGCAAGGAAAAGCTTTAAGCAGAAAAGTAATACCATCTGACTTAGGTTTACAAGGGATTACTCTTGCTGTGGTCTAGACTTTTTGTTTTGTGGAGGCGAGGAGTCTGTTTAGGAGGCTTATTACCCTAGTACCAAAAAGAGATGACATAATGGCTTTGACTGGGAGCTAGTGGTAAGGTGATGAGAAACAGTATATTCTGGGTATTTTTGAGGCTAATAAAATAGAAGAAAAAGTAATGGATGACTTAAGTTTTGGCTTGTGAAATTGAAAGGATGGAATTGTGTTTATATTAATTAAAGGGAAAAGCAAGAGTAGAGGTGGGGAGTGGAATTTTAAGTGTTTGTATAGAATCTAACATTTTATTTTCCCTGTGTTACTGTTGAGATGCCTACTAGATATCCAGGTGGGGATTTCAAATGGGCAGCTAAATATGTGAATCTGGAGTACAAG
This sequence comes from Aepyceros melampus, assembly GCA_006408695.1. Lineage (NCBI taxonomy): Eukaryota > Metazoa > Chordata > Mammalia > Artiodactyla > Bovidae > Aepyceros > Aepyceros melampus. The sequence continues at coordinate 287,284 of SJXQ01009455.1, read as the reverse complement.
GAAGAAGGGCTAGGCTATGTTGGTATATTACACTTAACACAGTTAAGTGTGTAACTTATCACTTAAAGTCTAATTGGACTGTAGTTGCCTAGGGAGTGAAATAGGAGAAATTCAAAGACTAAGCCCTTAGGCAAGCCAGCTTTATTTAGAGGTCAGGATGAAGATGAATATTTGCAAAGGAGATTTTGAAGGAGGATGAGGGAGGAAGGAGGAAAACCAAGAGTGAGTGATGTTTCTGGGAAGTAAAAGGATGAAAATGTGTCAGGGAGGAGAAGATCAGGTGTGTCAAATTCTGCCAGTAGGTCAAATAAGATGCAGACTGATAATTGATAGTTGGATACTGTGGAGATTGCTGGCTATTTCAGTAAGAACAATTTCTGTGGAGTGGTAGGGATGAAAGCACAGTTGGAGTGGGCTCAAGAAAGAATCAAGGAGGGAAATGAAGACAGTGAATTTAGACAGTTTTTTTTGGGAGAAATTTTGCTATAAATCAAGGAAATAGGGCAATGGGAATATGGTGTCAATGTAAAGTGAGAGTTTTTAGTTTATAATGTTGACACAGTCCAGTAGAGAAAAACTGATGCAGGGATAAGTTGGGAAGTTTGTATAAGTAGGATCCTTGGTTGGGTGAGAAACGATAGGTTAGCAATCATCTTTTTATAGTATCTCATAATACATGTTCTCTTGTCATTCCCATTGCTATGCTGATATTTGACTATTATGGTATACTAACTTCCTAGATAAAACTGTTCTAAATGTGGGAACTGAACTGAATCAACATAAAATGAGGTTAGTTATTCATGAAAAACTAGCTATGCTTGTTTCCTTCTTGTAGTTAGTTTTAAATTGAAATCTTTGGAAGTAGCCTGGGAAATGAGATATTTGGGCCTGAGTTACAAATACTTTGATTTGTAAAAAATTTCTAAGTTACCTGAGGTTTCAAAATGAATATTGAAAATAGTTTTGTGTTTGGTGTGCATGTTTCTGCCATATAGTGACTTTGTAGTTTATATATAAATAATTTCTACTTTGTTAATATATGAAAACTTTAAATATAGTTAAGTTCATCTTATTATATGGTTTCCAGAGGTAACTTTTCCAGAGTTAGCTTTCTATTTTTTAAGATAGAAAAGCAATAACAAATATTTTATTGTTAAATAGGCACAAAGGGCTTTCCAGGTGGCTCAGTTGCAAAGAATCCTCCTGCCAATGCAGGAGACACGGGAGACTTGGGTTTGATCCCTGGGTTGGGAAGGTCCCCTGGAGGAGTAAATGGCAACTTGCTTCAGTATTCTTGCTGGAAAAATCTCACGGACAGAAGAGCCTGGCTATGGCTAAAGTCTGTGGGGTCACAGAGTTTGACATGACACAGGCACAGAAAGGTCTTTGTAAGAACACACTTATATAGTAATTAGACAACTTAAAAATTTAACATTTCTGTATTTATTTAAAATAAGAAATGTATTTTTAAAGTTTTATAAATTCTAGCTCTCTGAGACCACCTTTTCTCAGATTGTGCCTTCATAAGAATAAATCATACAAGGGGAACCAAAAAAAACAAACCCAGAACCTAAGTAGCCCACTTTCAAAAATGCTTAAACATTAGGTCCTTTTTATATTGATGTAGATTAAATAGAATAATGTCATTTATTATGGACATTATTAGAAGAATAAATATTGACTCAAACTATTGATCAATCTTAAAGAATTCTAATCTGTATGACATATTAGCAGGTGCATTTGGGAGAAGGATTTAAAAAATTTGAGTAAAAATATCCTTATCCTTTGATTGAAACAGAACTACAGGTTCCTTAAGGCACAGGAGACAGTATGTGGCCCAGGGATATATATTGAAATGATCTCATGAACTAGGAGTTCCAAAAGCCTTCCTGCCATGACTGCCAGATACTTTGATGCCAGAATTGTTTATCTTGCAATATTCTTGAATAATTCAGCAACCGTTAAAATGGACCTGTATCGGTATACATCACCTCTTACTGAATATAAGAATATAAGCCAGCGATTGTGGAAGGGGCTTAATTTACATGATGAAACTATATTTTGCTGTAAAGCATAGAACCTGCCTCCAATGCAGGAGACATAAGAGACTCAGGTTCGATCCCTGAGTCAGAAAGATCCCCTGGAGGAGGGCATGACAACCCACTCCAGTATTCTTGCCTGGAGAATCCCATGGACAGAGGAGCCTGGTGGGCTACAGTCCATAGTTGCAAAGAGTCTGGCACTACTGAAGTGACTTAGCATGCATGCACACACAATGACTATTGAAGGCTCCCATCATATATTTACAGTAGAGTTTGGTTTTTTTAAAAAAGTTTTTGGCTACACAACATGGCCTATTCTACATTGACAGCATGGAGTCTTACCCACTTGACCACCAGAAAAGTCTGTTAGAGTTTGATTTCTTAGTGGCTAATTGGTAGGAATAGTATGAAATAAAGGATACTTTTACTTTTCATTCTGTACCTTTTTTCATTGTTTTCTTTTTTTTTTCTTTTTCTTTTTTTGCTATATTACCTTTAGTATAAAAACCAGTTTGAAAGCCAAGAAACATTTATATAGAAGACCAGGTTGTATATAGTGAAGCATACCTATAGAGCTCCTACCAGTGTATGTCATGAGATAGTGAATCTTCATAAATTATCTAGTTAATTTAATTTCCTTAAAGATGTGCAGTCCTTGTTAATATTAAGTGGCAGGTTATTCATGGCAGTATCTCAAATCGTATATACTCTAGCAGTAAAAGAAACTCAATATGCAACATTGTGGTTATTTATTCTTACTTGACTTTTTAGCTCATAACACTGTTTACTTAATATTTGTGAGGTTCCAATTATAAAAATAAAATATCCTGAATAATGGCTGTTTTACCTGGACATTTTTGGGGTATAACAATCTACTGATATTTTTTACTGAAGCAGGAATCTTTAGGGCCATTGAGCCATGCCTATGAAAGAAAGGAATACAAAGTTGGATGCAGCAGAATAAAACTGAGAGGGCAGTGTGGAGGTTGCTGCTTCTGTGAACTGTTTGGGGCCAGTTATCCCTCAGCTTGATCCTCCTGTATGCTTACAGGTGTTATTTTTTTGTTTGTTTTTTTCAAATTTTTGTTGGCATATAGTTAATTTACAATGTTGTGTTAATTTCAGGTGTACAGCGTACAGTTTTTTTTATATATATATATATTCACTTTTTTTCCGTCAAGGTCATTACAGAGTACTGTGCAGAGTTCCCTGTGCTCTGCAGTAGGTTGTTATTAGCTGTCTATTTTATATGTAGTAGTGTGTATGTTCACAGGGGCTTTTAACTTTAGATTCTAGGTTTGTAGATCATAACTTAAGGTTGCAAGCTTTTCGTAAATCTCTTAAAAAGGAGATCTCATTTCATCTGGTCCAGTCTTCTCATTTCATCTAGTGCGGTCTTTATTTTGCATTTTTTGCTACTGTTCAGTAGAACTAGGACTACTAGATTCTGACTTTGTTGAAATCAAATAAGTGTTCTTTTATGATTCCCTATATCCTCTTTGATGAAAAGCCTCTCAGAATATTTGTAGACTCTTGGCATTCATGGTTGATACAAGTGAAAGTCCATGTAGTGATTGGTAATTTTCCTGATGTAGGAATTTAAATTATATCACACCGCAAGGTCGCTGTGTGGAAAACTGTCGCTTAACCAGTGAATGATCATGGACAGTGACATTGTATCCTCATTCAATAGCAGCTCTGTAAAGGGTCCAAATTCTGGTAGGTTAGGAACTGGACTTGCTGATAAAAAGGGTCTGCTATGTAGACGTAAAGCAGAAACAAAAGTACTCTGCATTAAGAGAAGGATCAGTTTTTAGAGGCATAGCTCTAGCCTAATGACAAATTATAGGTATTAGAGTATAATTCTGTATTTGTTTTCATGAGAAGTTACATTAAGAATCAGAGTGACCTGTAACTGCTAGCAAGGATGTCTTTGTATTAAGGATTTTATAAACTTTAAAAAGACTGACTTGGACACACTTTTATGACGCATAGTCAAATATCTGTAGAGCGCAAATTTTCATTGCTCTTCTGGCTGTCATGCACAAAAGAAAGTAACTTAGTCATTCCCTTAGCAAAGCCTTCTTTATTGTGTGTGATCTCTTAATGGAACCTCTTTCTACATACCTGTAGAATTAGATTCTGTTAGCAAGAGAAAGGTATAGGGACAGAGGATCACTGGTGAGAATTGACGATAATTACTACAACTTTATTCTTTACCATATATCTGGGCCAGGATAAAGGAAAGTAACAGAAATTCTCTTCTTTTACTGTGATCTTAGTCCTTTCATATAAGTAGAGTTCCTCACTATGGGGGATAAGAGAGGGATGGTATACTCAATGATTTTTTTAAAAAGTTACATTTCAATGTATTCTTTATCCAGGTTAAGATTCCTCTCTCTTTGCCACTACTTTATCTTTCGTTCAAGCATACTTTTAAGCCTTCAGCTTCAGAAAGGACTAAAACCATGAAATCTGAGTTCTTATTATGAAACAAGTTTACCTTAGTTAATCATGTTATTAAAGCTATCATCTTTCCCTGTAGTTTTACAGGATATATGATTCTGGAATTAGTCTTCAGCTGTTAGGACATTTACTTTTCCAACTCCATGGACTCTTCCCCCTCTTCCTTCAAATATGTACAGGTTTCTTTTGGTGGTTAAGAATGGGTTCTGTAGCTCTACTGCCTGGCTTTGAATCCTGGAGTACCACTTACTGTCTGTATGACCTTGAGCAAGTTTCTTAACCTTTCCGCTTTAGTTTCTTCACCTATAAAAAGAGAAAAATAGTAATCCTATCTCAGAGAGTTGTTAGGATTAAAAGAAATGCTTTGAGTTAACACAGAAGATTGCCTGACACGTGGTAAGCACTTAGTAGATGTTAGTTACCACCGTTAATCACAACTGTCTTCTTCTTCTTCCTACTTGGTCACTAAGGTATGTCAGCTTTTCTTTTTAGACTCTAGTGCATTGATTTCTCATTTCCCACTGACACTGACACCATTCTAGACCATGACATTACTACCTCAAACCAGTTTCCAAGAGAGCTTCATGTAACACTTCTGGCCCAAATGTCCTTTGTGCTTGTTTTTCAGTACACGATAACAGCTTCACATGGTCACTTCCCTGCTCAAGAGCATACGTCAGTTTTTCAGAAACTTGTTTATCAAGTCCAGACTTGATAATGAGTCAGAGTCTCATTCTGTCTTAGTACTACTCTCTTATTGCATTCAGGCCAATTTCATATTTTCTCATTTACATCATACATTCGGACATTTGCTCATGTTTTCCCTTCAGCCTTTATTCCCTTCCCTTCCCTTACTATTTCTGTCTTACCTGTTCTTCAAGAATCTAGTGTTTCTAAGAAGTCTGGCACTTAAGAACCCACATACTTATGGCGAATTAACATATGACAAAGGAGGCATGATTATACAATGGAGAAAAGAAAGCCTTTTCAATAAATGGTGCTGGGAAAACTGGGCAGCTACATGTAAAAAAGTGAAACCATTCTTTAACTCTGTATATAACAAAATGGATTAAAGGCCTAAATGTGAGACCAGACATTATAAAACTCCTAGAGGAAAACAGGCAGAATACTCTCTGACATAAATTGCAGCAATATCTTTTTCAGTGTATCTCCCAGAGTAATGGAAATAAAAGAAATAAATAGATGAACACAGGACTTATTTAAATTCAAAAGCTTTTGCATAGCAAAGGAGACCATAAACAATATGAAAAGACAGCCCACAGAATGGGAGAAAATATTTGCAAATGATTTGATTGACAAGGGATTAGTCCCCCAAATCTACAAGTAGTTATGTGCCTCAGTATCAACAAAACACACAGCCCAATCAAAAAAAGGGCAGAAGACCTAAATAGACATTTCTCCAAAGAAGACATATGGATGGCCAAGAGGTATATGAAAAGATGTTCAGTTGGGAGAAGGGATAGTTAGGGAGTTTGGAATTAATATGTGTACACTGCTATATTAAAAATGGATAGCCAACACGGACCTACTGTACAGCACATGCAACTCTGCTCAGTGTTACGTGGCAGCTTGGATAGGAGGGAAGTGTGGGGAAGAACCGATACATGTGTATGTATGGCTGAGTCATTTTGCTATGCATCTGGAACATCACAACATTGTTAATCAGCTATGTTGTTGTTTAATCGCTGAGTTGTGATAAAAAGTTAAAATATGTATTTTAAAAAAAGAACTAAGCTTTAGTAGTAACAGATTGATAAAACCGGGAGAGATACAGAAAGACAGGTTGATTTAGAGATTGAAGCATAGATTGGGTTCAGGGCCTTTAAATTCATGAAGAGCACGTAGTAACTAAGGTCTGAAAAGCAGACCTAAGAAGAAAGGACTGGTTTAAGATGTAAGAACTGAGAGGTGGAGGGATGTGAAGTGAGTGACAACTGAGAGCAAAGCAGTGCTGAAAATCTGAATGTCACTCATGTTTGAGACAGACCAGGACAGGTCCGGATGGATCAGATGAAGTTTAAGGTCCACATGACAGGGCAAGACAGTGTATTTCTGAATTGATTGGAAGGAGCCAGTAATGTTAAGATGAGGAACAGGTGTTAAGAATCTGAAGCAGTTGGTATTGGTGTCTTGGGCATTGAAAGATGGGGGTTATAATTGGATCAAATAGAGCCTCTAGTTAGTCTAGAGTATCAAGATTAGTACAGGATGACAGCGAAACTGAATTTGCTGAGCCATAGGACAACTTACATTACCTTCTGGCTAAGGTTAGAACTGGGTTGTGAGAATATTGCTATATTGAGGCAGCTTGATAGGCTCCCTTGACAGAGATGTGAGAATGGAGTGACCCCATTAATCTGATTAGTAAAGCCTACAGTGATTACAGTGTGCTCAGCATATGTCCCATGTTACTTTAGTCCTAATAAAGCAGGCACATTGCTATCTTGTATGACTGTGACTGACTTATGTGACTCTCTTTTTCTGTGTTTAGTTAAGATGAGTACCATTTTTAAAACAGCTCTATTGGGGTATGATTAACATTCAGCTGCATCTGAAGTGTACAGTTTTATATGTAAGTCTGAAATATGTGTATACCTGTGAAATCATTACCACAATTAAGACAGTGAACATACTCCTCATCTTCAGAAGTTTCCTTGTGCCTTCTTTACCTCTCTGCCCTTCTCCCCACCCTCCTACATCCGCTGATTTCCTTTCTGTCACTATAGTTTTTATTTTTTAGAATTATTTATTTTTTTAATTTAAGTGTAGCTGATTTACAGTATTGGGTCAGTCTGCTCTACAGCAAAGTGACTCGGTTTTATACACACATATATGTATATATTCTTTTTCAAAATTAAACATTTTTAATTATAGAATTATTTAAATGGAATCATATAATATGAAACTTTTGTCTGTGTTCTCTCAGCATATTTATTTTTCTTTATTTTGCCATTTGTTTTTTTTAAGCATAATTATTTTGAGTGTGTCAATAGTTTGTTCCTTTTTATTGCTAAAAAGTTACTTTGTTGTATGGATATTTTTTAATTTGTTTATCAGTTCACCTTTTGAGGGATAGTTGACTGTTTCTGTTTTTGGCTATTGCAAATAAAAATGGGATGAATATCGGAGTATGAATCTTTGTGTGCACATAATGCTTTTTTTTTTTTAGGAGTGGAATAGCTGGCAGGAGTTATGTAGCAGAAGTATGCTTAGCTTTTTTTTTTTTTAAAGACATTGCCAAACCATTTTTTCCAGAGTAGTTGTACCGTTTTGCATTTCCACAAGTACAGACTGAGTTTCAGTTCTGCATCCTTGCCACGCTTGGTATGGTCACTCATTTTATTTTAGCTTATTCTAGTGGGTGTTTAGTGTAGCTCATTGTTTTAATTTGCCTCTCCTTAATGACTAACTGATGTAGAGCCTTCTCTTGTATGCTTTTTGCCATCCCATGTGTTCTTTTTGAAAGTATCTGTTCACATCTTTTTCTATTTAAAAATTGTAAAAAATCATAATAAAATATACGTAACATAAAATTTACCATTTTAAGGATTTTTAACCATTTGTATAATAGTGTTAAGTGCATTCACGTTGTGCAACCAGTCTTCAGAATTCTTTTTGTCTTGTAAAATAGTTACCTGTGTTTTTTTAAAGCATTAGGTTGTTTTTGAAATTTCTTTGTATATCAGATCTTATATCAGATATTTGGTTTTTCTTTATATATTTAGAGATAAATCCTTTATCAGATATATGCTTTACAAATATTTTCCCCCAGTCTGTGTTTTTTCTTTTCAGTTTATTGTGCATCTTGAAATTAGCCATGATAGGAATGATCTGCTCCACATTAATAGGCAGATTGCTACAAATCAGGACTTTATTTTTTGTTGATTATATGTCTGTACTCAAAAAATGAGGAAAGGTTAATAATGCAGATTAAACTTTGTGTTATGTCTGTAGCTTTACAGTTGTGACTAGCACAAAGAAACGAGGAAGAAAATATATTTTCCATTATTTGAAAAACTACTGTCTAATAAACAAAGACATTTTTCAAGTTGTTGAATGAGTGAAATTCAGACATATGTCTTCATTGTTTCACTCTTGTCATTTGCAGTCATTATTTGGCTAATGATTAAAGAGGTCAGCTAAAATCAGGGAAAACATTCTGGGACAATCAGTTGCCTGTGTGGAAGTGGCAGTAAAGGATATTACATATTTTTTCATTGTTTGTAAATTGTGTGATATATATCCTTTTATTTCAGTAAAATTTATAATAAGCTTCTGTACATATGTATACATTTTTTTCCCCTGCAGAGCCATTTGTTAAACATTTACTGCCCACACACTAGAAGCATTAAAGAAAATATTTCTGTACTCACATAACTTGAATCAAGAAAGAAATTGATGTTCTGAAACGTAGTCATTGTATGGGTGATCAGAGAACTAACGTAAAGCTAAGACCAGAGGGTGAGGAGGATAGAATGCGTAATAGTGAGAGAAAATGAAAGGGCATGATACAGAAAAGGCCAGGTCAGTTCTTTTACCCCTACATATGCAGAGGGACAGGAGCTGTTTCTTATAGGGTATTTGTTTTGCTCTGATTTGACTTGCTTTTAATCTTATCGTTTTGTGTATGTAATAGTCTGTTGATGGTATTGAACAGGAATGTTAAAAACTCATATATTATTATTAGTGTTACATTGCGTGTTAAGTCGCTTCAGTTGTGTCCAACTCTTTGTGACCTTATGGACTATAGCCTGCCAGGCTCATCTGTCCCTGGGATTCTCCAAGCAAGAGTACTGGAGTGGGATGCAGTGCCCTTCTCCAGGGGATCCCAACCCATGGAATGAACCTGAGTCTCTTTCATCTCCTGCGTTAGCAGTCGGATTCTTTACCACTGACTCCACCTGGGAAGCCCCTTAGTGTTACATTAGCAACTTCAAATAAGCCTAGAAAATTTTAAATCTAATTTTCCTTCAGATCAAAAAAAAATTACAAAATACTTTTTAACATTTAAAATTGGAACACAGAACAATCATGTGTTCCTTGTGCTATTCTAGAAGTTGCATCATTCCCTACATTGCTTTTTAATCTATACACATAATTCTGTTATGTTTGCCATAATTACTATCTTTCTTTTAGAAGTTATTTTTCTCCCAGAATGATTTGCTTTTGAATCTGATCATTAAGTTAAACATTTTTTTGTTTTGTAGCCATGCAGGGTATACGTACTGTGGGTCTTGTGCTGCTCATGCTTACAAACAAGTGGATCCATCTATTACGTAAGTAATCTAGCTAGATTCCATTTTGATTAGGTGGTTGGAGATTATATCATACTTGCTTTGTCACTGAAGTAATTCGTTTTACATATGTATTATATATTTGATTTCATTAAGAATTTGACTTTTTATCAATTTGATTTAACATGTAGGTTATAAAAAGCTTTAATACTGTTTTTCATTATCTGAGCATTGGGTTATTACCTTCCCTTTGATGGTAAAATATTTAGTTGTGGAAATGTTAGATGGTTAATACACTGTTGTGATTTTGTAAGAAATATATGTTTGGTCATTTAGATGATCAAAATATATTTCACATATATATTTAGTCTTCTTCCATAGTTCCCCAAACTGTTGGACTTGCCTAAGTGGTGACATTGACAAAAAAGATGTTTCTTATATGTTAATGAAGTGACTTTTGGACCCCCACCTAAGACTGGGGACTGGTTGCCAGAATAGTCAACCTGTGTTTAGAAGGTTGGAATTTTCATTCCCACTTCCTGACCTCCTCTGGGGAGGGGAGAGGGCCTGGAGGTTGAATCAATCATTATCTTGATTAAAAGCCCCAAAGGGCAGGCTTTGGTTTGGAGCGCTTCTGGGTTGGTGAACATGTGGAGATTTAGGAAGAGTGACCTGCCTGGAGAGGGCATGGAAATTCCTGGCTCTTTCCCCTTACCTTGCCCTTTGCATCTCTTCCATCTGGCTGTTACTGAGTTACATCTTTCTATAATAAACCAATGATCTAGTAAGTGAAATGTTTTTCTGAGTTTTGTGAGCTGCTTTAGCAGATAAATTGAATCCAAGGAGGGAGTCATGGGAACCTCTGACTTGTAATCAGCCTGTCAGAAGTACAGGTAATAACCTGGACTTAATTGGCATCTGAATTGAAATTCAAGGAGGCAGTTGTTGGAATCTCTAATCTGTAAAGCCTAAGTGACAACCTGGGCTTGCAACTGGCATCTGAGGTGGGAGATGGTTGTAGAGACATTCTTATAGGACTGAACCCTTAACCTGTGGAATCTGATGTTGTCTCAAGGTAGATACTGGCAGAGCTGAGTGTGCCCCTCCTGCCCCCATGAATGCACTCAGTGGTAGTGGGGCCAGGAACATTACCAGTTAAATAGTTTGCTTTTTAAAATTTTCTTTGAAAACCTGGAGTTGAACCTTTTTTAAAGAAAAATCCAAAGCCTTTTTTCTATTTTAATCACTTTATAATTGAAAATTGTTTATTGTACTTGTTAAATTCAGGTTAATGAATGAAGAATAATTTCTCATTGACAGGAAAAGGTATGTGAATTATTTTAGAATCTGACAGTGAATTTAATATGGTGTTTGAAGTGTATTATCTCATAATAATCTAATGACAGCTCTGAAATTAGCTTAAAAAAATCTTCCTGGCAAATCGAGACTGAGTCATATAGTACTCTATAAAATAAGAAAGTTGTGAACATTAAAAGCTTAGTATACCACTCTCTAAAATAAGAAATTTGTGAAATTTAAAAAATTTCTGCTGGAAAATTTTAATTCTGTCAGATGTTGATTGATTGGTTAGACCTGTACTAGCATTCTAACTGCTACTACTGCTAAGTCACTTCAGTCGTGTCCGACTCTGTGTGACCCCATAGACGGCAGCCCACCAGGCTCCCTCGTCCCTAGGATTCTCCAGACAAGAACACTGGAGTGGGTTGCCATTTCCTTCTCCAATGCATGAAAGTGAAATGGAAGTCGCTCAGTCGTGTCTGACTCTTCGCGACCCCGTGGACTGCAGCCTACCAGGCACCTCTGTCCATGGGATTTTCCAGGCAAGAGTACTGGAGTGGGGTGCCATCACCTTCTCCGTGTACTAGCATAGATGAAGTATAATCATTCGTGGTGAGATATAGAAGTAACTCACAGTAGCCATGAGTTTAAAAAGAGAATCTCACCCTCAGCCTACTTCCTTGCCTTTGAGCAGTTTGTTCAAATTGTTAAAAAAGCTGCTTTCTTTGGTTTTTATGTAGTATGTTTGTCCTGCACATTTATCAGGCCTTTATTGAAAGTTATTTTTAGTAAATTTTTAATAATAAATTATTAAAGACTATAATATTGCCAGATGATTTGAGGCACATCTTTAACAGATATTTCATAATACATATTTAATGTATAATTTTAACTTGTTTCATGAATAAAGGTGGAGTAGAAATTAGTTGTAAAGCTTTTTAGAAACATCCTTTATTTGACCCTGGTCTATAAACCATCTATAATCAAGGCTAGTTCATATAACAACTTTTTCCAAACCTTTTCTGGTTTGGCAGAATTTTTTTGATGATGATACGTACTGAAAGGGTACCCCAGAATTAATTTGGCCTAGGAGTACATAGAGAGTCTATATTGATATAAGTGGAAATTGTGTGTTAAATAAGCTGATGGACAGTAAGAATGGAAAGGAAAAAATGGTAAAAAGGAAAGAGTAAAAGGTAAAAAGGAAGGACTGAGGAGGTGATGATAAAGGCGATCAGTAAAAAGACAAATGATGGGTAATGTGAGTGATCACCTCATTCTTGTAGTTAGTATATTGGAATTGAATTCTGAATAAATAAATTTGAAGGTCTGAGTGTTGAAAATGATCATTGACAGTCATAGTTTATTCTCTTGAAAGTGGCTCTCCCTGAGATTTGCAGTGTCTTCAGAGTCCTTTGAGAAGATAGAGAACACATGCTTTTGGGAATAATAAGTATAGAGAAAAAATAACAGCCCAAGAGAGAAGCTTGAACTTGATACGCTAGCTTCCAGTCTTACTTTCCCATTCTCTACATGTCCACCAGGATCATCTTTTGTGTGTAGGCTTTGAATGATCTTTTACCTTGGCATGATTTTTTGATATCTTACATAAACATTTAGAAAATACTTGTTCATTGAGTTAGGCAGGTCTTTCAAATGTTGACATTTCATCATACAATGTAAAAAAAAATCACATTTGTTAATATCACCATCAATTTCATTAGAAATATTTTTAATCATTGGGAAGCTGTCAATCTCACAGTGATACAAGTTTTACAAAAGTCCTAACTTTCACTTAAAAGTTTCAATTTTATCATTGGCAACAAATATGTCAAATGTTTTCTATGAAGTGTCAGGCTCATTTTGTTTGTTTTCTAGAAAATTTCTGCCAGGTAGCTAAGTTGGAATAATCACAATTTCTCTGCAGTCATTTTTTGAACTAAAAATTTGTTCCATGGGGAAAAGTCTACTTTAGCTCATAACTCAAAAGCACACAAATGCTTTTTCCTTGAGACATGCTTCTGTATGTTGCAGAGGTGCTTTGTGCATTTATTACCACAAATTGAATGCATTTTGTCATATAGCATATTTTAATAAAACTGTATTCAGAGTTCAGCATTTAATGAAATGAAATTGGCTTTAAAAAAACAGCATTGGGTAAAGGTGAAGAATACATAACTACTAGTACATTTTTATTCCATTATCTTTATTGTAGCCAGCAGTTTACACAGTCCCACTTTTGTACCACAAGTGCAAATGTTAACACATTGCAAAGGCAGATAACTTCTTTGTATTACTATGAAAATAGTTTTGATTTTGTGAACTCTTTGAAAGGATATTGAGAAATCCACAGTTCACACTTTGAGAACTGCTATAATTCAAGGTGATTGGATTTATATTGTGGATAAGGTATTGGAGACATGTCTGGGGAGATGATCTTTAAGCCAGCAAAAGAAGCAATTAATGTGAAAAAGCTTTGAAATAGGCAGAGGTATCCTTGTCATCAGGGCACTGCAAAGAGCAGTGTGCATAAAGTACTGTGATCTAAGTGGGGGAGAATCACACTGGACGGACTGGTTCATCTGAGACTTTAGAACCTGTTTTAAGGATTTTGGATTTTATCCTCTGACCGTGAAAATGAAAAACCTTTGAAAGACATTTTAAGTGGGAGAGTGATATGATCTGATTCATATTTTAGAAAGAATTTTACTCTGGCCCTTTAAGGAAGTTTTAAAATGATACATTAAGTTCTTTCCCATATTTATAGTTGCAAAGTCTTTTCCTATAACTGAAACTTTAAAAACTGAAACTCAGGATCTTACTTAGATAGTAACTTGATTTTGATTCGTATCTTTCAGAAAACCTTGCAGGGCAGAAAGAGAGCCAAAAGGAATCTTCTTTGGGGCTACATGACATTTTATTTTTCAGTTAAAATATCTCCGCTTACTATGAAACATTAAAAAAAAATTATTGTGTTCCATTATTTAGTATAAATAATTGACTATTTATGAGAACAGGCACTTAAGTAACTCATGTGTTGAGTGCATAGACTACTCACTTAGTAACTCCACAATTGTGGATTCTCTGGAGGTATAATTATATGTAAACTACATTATTTCCTGAAAGAATGCCTACTGATTTTTTTCCTACTTTTTCATATTAAAGGTTTCTTTTATATGTATGGAAACAGTGATTATATGCAGCCATTTTAAAAGTAACCCCTTTAGGACAAAGCACTTTGTAATTAATTAAAGGGAGAGAAAGTGGCATTACTTCCAATGCTTATATTATCCATTTCTCTCCAAAAAATATGTGTATGGCTTAGGTGTTATGGATCTAGTGATCTAGGGGGAAAGAAAGAGAAAAGATGTTATTATTTATTTATGCTGTTAATTGTCTTTTAGCATATAGCTAACACAGAGATTCAGTCTGAGATTAGTACTCATTCAGTGTGTATTTTGTTTTTCCTTCTTTTCAACAATACTTAGCTTTTTTGGGGTTTGTTTTTGGGTATATCACTTTTAAGGGTTTTGTATTGATGGGACTTAAATCTCTTTTTTCCCCTGGTATCTTAACTAAATGCAAAACTTCATTATGTTGCTTTCGGGTGAGTTTCAACCTTTGGGGTACCCAGCTGGATAATTCAGACTGATGGGAGCTCTTTTCCGCACTAGGCTTTATCTTTTCATCTCGGTTGAGTGTGACAAAAACGCAGGCAAGATGAATAGCCACATATTAAATTAGAGGAAGCACTTAAGCTTTCTGACCTCGGGTCTTTATTTCTGAAGTAATACTCATCTTTTAGTCACTGTCAGAAGAACCTTGTTACACTTACCTATGAAATATATCTGTGCCTCAATTGATATTATAAAAGTCATTTCATGTTTTAATTATCCTGAATTTCCAGGAGTGCTCTGATTTTAAGTATTCTAGTCTTCTTTTCTTAAAAATACATTCCTCAATCTTAAAAATGCTTTTCTTTTCTTACTTAGTCTTAATTCATACTGAGTTGGCCAAAAAGTTTGTTGGAGTTTTCTGCTTTCATCCTGTGGAAAAATCCGAAGGAATTTTTTTGCCAACCCAATGTAGTACCTTGTCATTAAGCAAGTTTCCTAAACACTCAGATATACCATTATTTATGTCCCACATTAGACTTAATTTTAAAAAGTGTGGTGTTATTTATATGGCCTTAAGGTATGAGAACATAGTGGTATCTTTTTGTTCATTTAGGAATCTGTGGATTTGATTTTTTTTTTTCCTTAAATGTTACTGATTTGCTCGTAGAGATGATGACAGGAAGTGAGTATTAGCAGGGGAGGTGAGAAAAGGGATTATGTTTCTGACTAGAAATGCTTTGTGGTCTTACATGTCTGCTTTGACTGACATCTTGAGGATTGCCGTTTCTTCAGGAGATTTTGGGACTAAACTGGGAATCACCTTTTCCTTACCCACGTCTTTCCTAGTTCCCCCAACCCTCCCAACACCTCAGATAGCAAGTAAGATACACCCAACCGTAGGTTAATTTTCTTACCTATAATAGAATTTTATCAAAATAAATACTTTGCAATATGACACACATTCCTTGGCCTGCAAGTTTTTGATGTGAAACAGGTAGAGCTCTGGTGTCTCAGTCTTTGAGTGTTTGTCCCTTAATTGAGCAATGAGTAGCTCTTAATTTTCTAGGTGTATAGGTTACATATATATATATATATATATATATATATATATTCATTTTACTTAGAGTTTCCTGTCTGTGAGCGTGTGTGTGGTGGGGAAAGTTTTGTTCATGTAAATCTGGGAGAATAGAGAAAATGGAGAGTTTTGGAATTCAGATCATAGAGATGTTTGAGATAAAATGAGAATTCGTCCATTTTAATCTTGATGCTTAAGATAAAGGGATTGTAAAGATTTAAGCTACATGTTAGCCCCATTCTTTTCTTTAGCCTGTAGTGCAAAGAAGACATAATTACGTTTCTTTGTTTTTGGGAATGACTTCTACTTGAATAGGAACAGAAAAGCTTATTATTACACTGAGTTCTTCTCAACAAGATGCCTTTCTTATCTGCCATGGGTGAAATGTGGAAATAGCTTTATCTGAATAATTCTTTGTAGTGATATATTGGATTTTCAGACTTTATACTGTTATGTAGTTTTATTAAAGTTGTAGACAAGTTTAGAATGTGTTTGAGATTTTATTTAATAGCTGGAATGTTTAAAATGCAATTAATGTAGCTATTGAAAACCTGTGTTCTAGTCATTGTGAATACAGAGCTGATTTTAAGCATAGTCAGTTGGTTTATTGTAGATAATTAGTAACTGGTATTTCCAGGTATTGAACATGGTTCTTTTAAAGCCCTTTCAACAGAAAGACAGTGATAAGGAACTGAACTTAATTGAGAAGCAAGCCATTAGGTACACTAGTTTGCTGGTGCTGTCATAACAAAACACCATAAACTAGGTGATTGGAACAACAGAAATTTATTTTCTCCTCATTCTGGATGCTGGAGAAGTCTGAGATGAAGGTGTTGACAGGGTTGGTTTCTTGTGAGGCCCCCTTCCTTGGCTTGCAGAGGGCTGTCTTCCTGATGTCTCTTCACGTGGTCAGTTACTGTTTTCTATGTGTGCACTTTTGGTGTCTCTTTCTCTTCTTGTCAAGACACCAGTCATATTGAATTCAGGCCTCACCGTAATGACTTCACTTTAACTTAACCACCTCTTCAAAGACCTTATCTCCAAATAGGTTCCATTTTAAGGTACAGGGGGGCAGACTGTACCTATGATACCAAGGGAACACAATTTAGCATGTAACAACAGTAGGTGATGAAATCAAGAAGGAAAACAATATTTCACGTAATTTTTAAAAATTACTTTTTTTCTTTTTATTTAATAAAGTTTGTGTAGAAGTGCAATTGTCCTGTGTTTTTTGTTGTATATCTCCTAGCCGGAGAATTTTCATCCTTGGGCCTTCTCATCATGTGCCCCTTTCTCGATGTGCACTTTCCAGTGTGGATATATATAGAACACCTCTGTATGACCTCGTATTGACCAAAAGAGTAAGTATATAGAACTCTTACAGCTTGTAAACAAAGTTTTTAAAAATAGGAATTAAGAGTTTGTTTTAAATTAAAAGTATTACTTTTGTAATATTTCAATTTTAAAAATATAATTTATGTAAACTCAGAAAATCTTCCATATGCCTAAAAGAAAATTGCAGTTTTTCTGCCAGCCACAAAAATCTGTAGATTCACTAGTCTCTGAACTGTAGTGGTTATATTTATAATCAGGGAAGTACCATGTACTCATTGTACCATCAGAAAAGAAATTGGTACCCACAACAACTTGTTGAAAGATTTTGAGCATGTTAGTCTTCCTCTGTGTATAACAAATCCCTCACTGTAAATGGATAATGAGGATAATGATTTTATTTCCTTGTTTATGGTTTTTATGGGAAAAAATGAGCCTGTAGTTGTGAAGCTCAGTAAGAAGAGTGCTACAGAAATCTTAAGTGTATTTTATTTATAAAACATACCTATTATTTTCATTTTTAAAATAAGATTCCAGGCATCACATTTTTTATTTAGTTGTGTCTCATTTTGTACACTGAATGTGTAAAGTAAAACTTTTCCTGACTTTTAATGGTATTTTTGGAGGAATGGGTAAACATAATTTTAAAAATGCCAGACAGTACGGAAACTACTATAACAAACACTCACGTACTTATCATTCACACTTGACTCAGACTTCCCCTCATCTGAACTCACTTTGCATTCCCACATTCCCCAAAGTAACCACATTCATGAACTTAGTGTATATCCTTCCAGCTCATGAAATTATATTTTAATTATGTTGTTTATTGTTTTAAGAAATTTTGCAGCAAATTCTTTTTTAGAATAAAAGAAGCTGTTTGCAAAGGAAATGGTCACCTCTTTTTAAACTTTAGGCTTAAATTTTCATAATTTTGGGCTTTATAGAGTATTAGCATTTTGTTGTTAAGATATAGCTTATTAACAAAACTGGAATATTTCTAACCTTACTCCCTGGAATGGCTTTAGGGTATGAATTAAAAAATTTTTTAAACGCTTAAAAAATTTTTTTTCTTCCAGTTTTATTGAGATGTAATTGACATACGGCACTGTAAGTTTTAAAGTGTGACACAGTAATTTGACTTTTCATATATCATGAAATGATAAGTTTAGTGAATGTAATCTCATATAGATACAAAATTAAAGAATCAAAACAATATTTTTCCCTTGTGATGAGAACTCAGGATTTACTCTCAACAGCTTTAATGTATAACATGCGGCAGTGTTCATTATATTTATCATGTTGTACCTGACATCCCCAGTACTTACTGATTTTATTACTGGAGGTTTGTACCTTTTTACTACCTTCATCCACCCTCTGGGTCACACTTGATTTGTAAAACCTTGTTAGAGCGTTCAGAAAATTTTGGTTTTGGGTAGCCTAACAGTGAGAATTTTTAATCAGATACAATTTCATAGAAGAAGAGTCATACAGTTATTTGTTTCTTCCTTTGATATTGGTAAACCCATTTAAGGATGTAGTTATAAAAATGCTGGTTCTGTTCAATGATAAAATAAAAATATTCTTGTGTCTTTTTTGTATTAAATTCCATTATTTTCTTGCTATATAATATCTTGTTTTAAGTATAATCCATCAGAAGGGTCTGAATTGCTAAATCATTTTAAAAATTTAAGATTAAGGCATAGTCCTATGGTAAGTTTATATTCCAGTCTACCTGACAAGTTTAATTCTTAATGTTGAGGAAAATAACACTTTCAGTAGAAATTTTCTGTTCTTGGTATAACAAAACCTGAGGTGTAAAATGATAATCCTATACATTTTATTTAAAAATAAAACAAAACTCAAAAACTGTATTATTAAACCTCATAAGGAAGTAGACGGGGGGATTTTTCCATATTTCAATAGGAGTTTTGATCAACCGTTCTTGTTAGTATCTACTGGTTGATTAAGGTCAAGGAAAACCTTAAACTTAGAGGTGATTTTAGATATAATGAAAGGACCTAAATTATTATTATTTATGTAACTATATATCATAGAAAATGCTGAGTAAATCTGCATTTACATGTCTGACTGTTTTGTCTTATATAAGAAGCTAGTTGTTTTTTCTTTTTTTTTTTAAACTAAAGCCAAAGGAGAGTATTACGTGATACTTTTGTCTCTTGCCAAAGCATGTAGTTTTGTGTTACTGGGTAGTCTCACAGGATAAGGATATACATTAATACATTTGTTTTACTATATTTTGAAACCTCTAGTTTACGGAGAACTATGGAAGACAGGAATGTTTGAACGCATGTCTCTGCAGACAGATGAAGATGAACACAGTATTGAAATGCATTTGCCTTATACAGCTAAAGCCATGGAAAGGTATACTAATTAATATAAGAAATCCCAGAGAAATCATGGATATTAATTTCTTTGGAATTATTTTAACTAGGATAAGATGATCACTAGGATAAAGAGATTTAAAAATTCTTGTTACAGTGAAATAAAGAATTTGAGATTAGATTTTTCTGAATGTGGATTGAAGTTGGTTTTGAGTAGTTTGCCTATGAAGGTTAAATGTATGAAGTGGCATGGTTGTTTCATTAGGTAGAAATATTAACAAGAAAACCCATGTGTCTGTGTGTTTGTATGTATTGGTTTGCCTGTTATCTTATTCATTATATATTTATTTATCTCAGAATAATAATTACATTCTTTCATGGTATAGTGCTCCAAGTAAGTAATCATAAAATTTTAGATTTGGGAGTAACTTTGGAGGTAATTTATTTCAGCCTTTATCAAGTATAAAAGCAATTATTATGTAGTAATATATAATAAGTGAAATAATCTATATATAACATAGATCTATTATAAAAGAGATCTCTGTTATAAAAAATGCTGACATTATTACTTAGTACCTGCTAAGAGGTCTTTGAGGATAGCATGCTCACTAGACTATAAGTAGAGTGAAGACAGGGACATTTTGTTTTCCACTTTTACCCCAGTGCCTAGCACAGTACCTGTCACATAGTAGTCATTATTTTTGTAAAATGAAAGAATTGTTTTAAGAGCTTTTTTCTTCTTTAGGGCAATATTCAAATTAGAATGTTTTTCTTTTGAAGGTCACATTTCTGTAATTTTTTTCAACCATTTCCTTCATATGGACTTAATATTCCATATGTATTTAGTTTGATTAGTTCTAAATAGGGTGAGATTATTCCTTCTCTGGTCCTCATTACTGTATTCTCTTAGGAAAATAAGTGGTACGTCTTAGGTTTGCAGTAAATATTTGTTAATTAAATGTGTTAATGAAGATGAGATTAACAATTTTTATGCTGATATGGCTTACTTACTATTGTCTAATATATTTGCGGTCAGCTCAAACCCCAAAGATTTTTTATACTGTTAAACTAGATTATTTTCTCCTTTTGTGCTTCATGGTTGATTTCTTTTTAACCCTAAAAGTGAACGTCTCTTCAGTTAATTTTGTTTAATTTCTTCATGTTGGTTTTATTCCATTATTGCAGTTTTGGGAGTCATTTCCAGTCTTAATTCTGTTATCAAAGTATTATTTCTTTCAGTCTCATGTTGTCCACATCTTTTCACAAAAATAACTGTAAGGGATTACATAGCTGAAGAAATTTGCAAAAATAGAGTGATATTAAATTGTAAGCAGTATAATTTTAGGTTGTGAAAGTTGCTTCGTCATGTCCGACTCTTTGCGACCCCATAGAATTCTCCAGGAATTCTCCAGCCCAGAACACTGAAGTGGTTAGCCTTTCTCTTCTCCAGGGGATCTTCCCAACCCAGAGATCAAACCCAGGTTTCTTGCATTGCAGGCGGATTCTTTACCAGCTGAGCCACAAGGGAAGCCGAAGAATACTGGAGTAGGTAGCCTTTCCCTTCTCCAGCAGATCTTCCCGAGCCAGGAATGGAACCAGGATCTCCTGCATTGCAGGCGGATTCTTTACCAATTTTCAGTTATTTGTGTTGTAATGCGTTCTAATTCTTCAGAAAATTTTGAAGCAGGATAGCCTGTTTGCTTTTTGAAGTGCTAGTGTCATCAGAGCATCCCATTCTTCAACTGCAACAGGACATAAGAAACTTCTGTTCCTGGCTAAAATGTTATTTCAAAAGTAAAACAGGTGTAATGTGGAAATGTAGGAAAATAGAAATTTGAAACCAGTGAACAAAATTTATGGTTTTAATTTCCTCCCTATTAAATAACATTAAATTACCACTTTTAAGTATATCACTTCTCAGGAAAACCTTCCTTATCTCTCAGATTACTTTGCTCTTGCTGCTAAGTCGCTTCAGTCATGTCTGACTGTGCAACCCCATAGACGGCAGCCCACCAGGCTCCCTGTCCCTGAGATTCTCCAGGCAAGAACACTGGAGAGGGTTGCCATTTCCTTCTCCAGTGCATGAAAGTGAAAAGTGAAAGTGAAGTCGGTCAGACATGTCCGACTCTTAGTGACCTCATGGACTGCAGCCCACCAAGCTCCTCCGTCCATGGGGTTTTCCAGGCAAGAGTACTGGAGTGGGGTGCCATTAGGATCCGTAATACTGACTCTTTCAAAAGTACCTAGTGCTTTTTCTTTGTAACCTTTGCTGCAAGCATTGCTTGTGTCACTTAGCTTACCATTACCTGTATCAGTTATCCTTTACTGAATAACAAATTGCCTCAAAACTTATGACTTAAAATCATAACTGTTTTTATTGCTCACAATTTTGGGGTCAGGAGCTTGAGTAGGGAACACCTTGCTCTGGTCCACAAGACACTGACTGAGATGATTGGAGTAGGCTTAAGGATCCAAGATGACTTTAGTGCTGACTTTTACTTGAGATACCTCATTTGTTCTCTATGGCCTGTTTTTTTTTTTTTTTTAATCAGCCAGGGCTTTTCTATCTGTTAGGCCTGTCTCTAGAAGGATGGTCTGGATTTCTTTACATGGTGATTCTGGGTAACAGAACAAAACCAGACATTTCTTGGCTTATTAAGGACTAGGCCTAAAACTGCATATCATCATTTCCACTGCATTTTGTTTCCCAAAGGAGAAATAGATGCCACTTCTTGATGGGAGGAGTAGCATGTATACAGGAGTAGGCAGGCATCTTTTTGATGGATTACCACAGTTCTTCCTGTGGTAGACAATTCATGTTTCTCCAACATGGAGGACATCTCCTAGGATGCCCAGAAATATCATCCAGTTATGACATCAGGTTCAAAGTTCATTATTTTGTCATCTGAATTTGGTTGGGATGTAGATGAGGCTCCTTGAATGCAGCTCTTTTTGATTTGGATACCTGTGAACTAAGAAGGCAAATCTCCCCATTGTCCCCCCTCCACCCCACAATATACTTAGTTTTTGAGACAAAGACAGTTAATCACACTGGAGGGTGGAAAAATGAAAGCATATAGTAATCTCTGTTCTAAAGCAGTTCTGAAATCTAACAAGGAAACAGAAAATGTTCTTGATTATGGCTTGGTTCTATCTTTTGATAGTGGTTTCATAATTCATTACAGATGGTTCCTGATTTATGCTGGCTCCACTTAGGATTTTTTGGCTTTTTGATGGTGTGAAAGTGATACATAATTAAGTAGAAACTGTACTTTGAATTTTGATCTTTTCCCAGGCTAGCAATATGTGTGATACTCTCTCATGTTTCTAGGCAGTGGCAGGGAGTTGCAGCTTCCAGTCAGCCATGTGATCATGAAGGTGAACACCCAATACACTTAAAAGTCCTTTTGTACTCAGACAACAATTCTGTTTTTCATTTTTAGTACAGTATTCAATAAGTTGGGCTTCCTGGGTAGCTCAGCTGGTAAGGAAGCCTCCTGCAGTGCAGGAGACCTGAGTTTGATCCTTGGGTTGGGAAGATTCCCTGGAGGAGGGCATGGCAACCCACTCCAGTATTCTTGCCTGGAGAATCCCCATGGACAGAGAAGCCTGGTGGGCTATAGTCCATGGGGTCGCAAAGAGTCAGACATGACTGAGCGACTAAGCACAGCACATTCAATAAATTACATGAGAGATTCAGCACTTTATTATAAAATACACTTCATTTTAGATAATTTTGCCCATATGCAAGCTATTGAAAATGTTGTAAGCACACTTAAGGTAGGCTAGGCTAAGCTATATATTTAGTAGGTTAGGTATAGTAAATGTATTTTCAACTTATAATGGATTTATTTAGACTTAACTCCATTGTAATTTGAGGAAGATCTGTATTATTCTTAGCTCTTGGCTGGGTCCTTTTGGCTCTTGGCTCTATTCTTTGAGTCCTTTTTACTTTTCCATAAGAAATGGGCTTTGTTTGTATCTGAGCAGCAGTTTTATTCTGCTGTATGTGACAGTTAAAAGCCTAAAGGCCTCTTTTCATTTGAGATAGTGTTTTATTTTAGTACAAACTGGTAGAACTCCATTAACCACTTTGTGGATTTTCTATATATAAGATTAGAAGTGCATTCCATTAGACAAAAGTCACATCCACAGTTCTTACTGTGACAAGATTCTCTCCACTTTCTTACTGAGACAGGATTCTCTCCACTTCGGAGCCCAAGTTCAGTTCAGTTCAGTCGTGTCCAACTCTTTGTGACCCCAGGAATCACAGCACGCCAGGCCTCCCTGTCCATCACCAACTCCCAGAGTTCACTCAGATTCACGTCCATCGAGTCAGTGATGCCATCCAGCCATCTCATTCTCTGTCTTCCCCTTTTCCTCCTGCCCCCAATTCCTCCCAGCATCAGAGTCTTTTCCAGTGAGTCAACTCTTCACATGAGGTGGCCTGAGTATTGGAGTTTGGAGTATTGGAGTATTGGAGTTTCAGCTTCAGCACCATTCCCTCCAAAGAAATCCCAGGGCTGATCTCCTTCAGAATGGACTGGTTGGATCTCCTTGCAGTCCAAGGGACTCTCAAGAGTCTTCTCCAACACCACAGTTCAAAAGCATCAATTCTTCGGCGCTCAGCCTTCTTCACAGTCCAACTCTCACATCCTGTGTAATTTCTTAGAAGCCCTTTTACCTGCCTGAGAGAATATGCAGGCATGGTCTGAAGTCTTCCTGTGGTCCTAACACAGGCTTTTACAGATGTGGTTTTGATTTGATGGTTCTGAGCCCATGTTCTTGCTAGTACTCTGTATTTGCTCTTTGTCCTTAGGCGTTTGCTTGACAGTGTTTGGCTATCTATAGAGGCTAGTGATGAGAAACAGTTACTTTTTAACCAAGAAACTCCTAGTTAGAAATATTTCTTTTAAATTCTGCTCATAGTTCTTTAGCTCATGTTTTTCTTCTTACATCTCCTCATATTTGGCTGTGAAGAAGCCATTGACACTTTGAATATTTTGTTGGGGAATCTTAGTTACATTTATAGATTCTCTAATCTTCTAAGTTTTGTCATGTGACAGTTTTGTGCTAATTATTTTCTGCCAGGAAATAAGATGGATAACCCTACTTCTAGCAATGTCCTTACTGCTTGTCTACTTTTCAAGCTCCTTGTTGCCCTTTCACCTTCTACCTGTCTCTTATCCCCAAAGCCAATATTATATTTTCTAGGTGTCTCTTTTAGTAATACACTTTCCAGGCACCCTTTTTTGGTCTCGGTTATTAGTTGTAGCATGGCATATCACCTCAAAGTACTTTTTTTGTTTTCTTATGATTCTTTGAGCTAGAAATTTGTGTTCAGGGATGAGTGGCAACCAGTCATTTCTATTTCATTTGCTGTCAGGTAAGATAGGCTGACTTAAGCTAGAGGTTCCAGGGTGCTCTCACTTTCTGTCTGGGGCTTAATGCAGGTTGCCTGCTAGGCACCTTAGTTCTCATCTTGGTCCTGTCTCCACTTGTTACTTTTCTTCAGGGCCTTTCTCTACACATGGTTTCCCTTTCCTGCTGATCTATCCTGAAGTACATAGCAATTCAGGGTAGCAAGAAAGTAAGTAGAAATTTTAGGTCTCTTAATCTTTAGGCAAAGGCTTGCAAGTGGCACAGTATTACTTGTGCTGTATTTTACCTGACAACGCAAATTGGAAGACTGGATTCAAGGGGCGGGAAAAATTGTACCTAACAGGAGGAGTGGCGTGAGCATTCAGAGGTGGGAGGAATTTTGTTGATTATGTTTGTAGATAGCCTACCACGATAGCACTGCAGTTAAATAGCTTTTCGGGAGGTTATTTATGTATGTATATTGTCTGCTTCCCCTCTCTAGTATTCCCCTAACCTGTCCACTACTCCAAGACAACTGGTCTACTCTGTATCTGTACCCATCTCAGTACCTGGCACACAACAGGATCTCATTAATTAATTGTTGAATAAATTAATAGCAATCTATTTGTGATACTTTCATTAAATATTTCCCCAAAATGAGGTCAGAGTTTTTTAATTAGCTGCTTTTTATGTCATGAACCTATTTACATGTTTTTTTTAAAAGCTTCTTTTAATTGGGTATACATAATACTTTCCAGTATATGACTATGTAGTACTTCAGTTGACTAATTTTAAAACTTTTCCCTCATTTTTCACTATTAAGAAAATCATGATGGGCTAAAAAATTAAATATCTAAGTGTGTTATTTATAATTCGCTTATATTAAGCAGATTTAAAAGTGATATTCATTAGAGCTTTCTTTAAAAAAAAAGAGTAATATAGAGGAGAAAACAAAGTGACACATAAAGTCCTTGCTCAGTTAAATCTGTCCTTTTAAAAATTGGGTGTACATGATTTAAAAGCATACACAATGAACAGTGAAAGCCTCTTTTATTCTCCTCAGCAGTGTTTACTGACAGTGAAGATTATTATGGAAATGCTAAAATATACGTATGCATATATAAGTTTGTGTGTGTTTGCGTGTGTATATATATAGATAAAAGACTTATACATACACATTTTTGTGTAATTAAAATGTAAACAGGAGGTCATATCTTAAGCATTTTATTCTGATCCTTTTTTCCATATATTATCTTTACTATTGAAATTCATAATTTTTAATATTATATATAATTGCATTTGATATTGTTGAGTTGGGATATGTAGAAATCATCTATCTTGAAAAAGCTATTTACTCTTAAAATTTTGAGAGGTAAATGGCACCCCACTCTGGTATTCTTGTCTGGAAAATGTCATGGATGGAGGAGACTGGTAGGCTACCGTCCATGGGGTCGCAAAGAGTCAGACACACCTGAGCGACTAACACACTCTTAAAATTAACAACTGCTCCCACTTCTTTTTCTTTGCATTTTACTCTGTTATCTTTCCTTCCTTTTATTCCTTTCTCTGTATTATTCTCATTTATTCTTTGTTTACAGTTTAAAATTTTAATTAATTTTGGGGTCACTGTAAAACATATTCTTTATGACGTAGAAGTCTATGAAGATTGATAAATGTAGATTTGTAAATATCCAACACCATCAAGATATAGAACAATTCCTTTGCCTCAGTTTTAATCCTTTTTTGTTCAGAAAAATGTGCAAAGTAAATAGTACAGTTCTTTAGTAACTTTCGAAGTGTTGGAGAAATATGGCCCTATAAAAATACTTATGTTCACTGTAAAAATATTATATTTTTAGCCATATAGTACTTGTTGTTACTGCTAATATTTTTGTAACATGGACAGCATGAATGCACAGTACAGTGTATTTAAATCTTTCATCTTAGATTTTAGGTTCAAGTTAATCTTAGAAATTCACTGTGGTTAGGATTTGACAACTTCAGTACTTATACCATTCTATATATTAAAAAAATATTGATTTTGTTTAGTTTATCCAGATTGTTAAGCTTCTTATAATTTCTTATGTTTATTCTTATTAATTATACTTTTGAGTTCCTTGATTGAGAAAACTACTATCAAATGCCAAATGCCTTGTATGGTATTAATTACTAATAACTGAACTTCTTCCTGTTCTTATTATCTTATATTAGTATAATATATTTATTAAAATTGAGGAACCAGTATTGATATATGATTATTAAATAAAGTTCATTGTTTAATTAGGATTCACTCTTTGTGTTATATAGTCTTTGGCTTTGCCAAATGCTTCATTTCATGTCTCTCTACCTTTAATAGTCCCATGTAGTGTAGTTTTACTGTCCTAAAAATCCCCTGTGTTCTACCTATTCATCTTCTCTCTTCACTCCACCTCCATCTAGCCGCTGGTAACTACTGATCTTTTTATTGTCTTCATAGCCATATAATTTCTGGAATATTGTATAGTTGGAATCATGTAGTATGTAGCCTTTCAGGTTGACTTTTTGAACTTAGTAATATATTATCAAAATTCCTCCAAGTCTTTTTATGGCTTGGTAGCTTATTTTTCTTTGTTGTTGAATAATAGCCCATTTTATGGCTGTGTCAGTCTTTCCACTCACCTATTAAAAGATTATTGATATCATTGGATTCAGTTCAGTTCAGTGACCCAGTCATGTCTGACTCTATGCAACCCCATGAACCACAGCACGCCATGCCTCCCTGTCCATCAGCAACTCCCGGGGTCCACCCAAACCCATGTCCATTGAGTCGGTGATGCCATCCAACCATCTCATCCTCTGTCGTCCCCTTCTCCTCCTGCCTTCAGTCTTTCCCAGCATTAGGGTCTTTTCAAATGAGTCAGCGCTTCACATCAGGTGGCCAAAGTATTGGAGATTCAGCTTCAACATCAGTCCTTCCAATGAACACTGATCTCCTTTAGGATGGACTGGTTGGCTCTCCTTGCAGTCCAAGGGATTCTCAAGAGTCTTCTCCATCACCATAGTTTGAAAACATTAATTCTTCGGTGCTCAGCTTTCTTTATAGTCCAACTCTTACATCCATACATGACTACTGGAAAAACCACAGCCTTGACTAGACAGACCTTTGTTGACCAAGTAATATCTCTGCTTTTAAATATGCTGTCTAGGTTGGTCATAACTTTCCTTCCAAGGAGTAAGGGTCTTTTAATTTCATGGCTGCAATCACCATCTGCAGTGATTTTGGAGCCCCAAAAGATAAAGTCAGCCATTATTTCTACTGTTTCCCCACCTATATGCCATGAAGTGATGGGACCCAATGCCATGATCTTAGTGTTTGAATGTTGAGTTTGAAACCAGATTTTTCATTCTCCTCTTTTACTTTTCATCAAGAGGCTCTTTAGTTCTTCACTTTCTGCCCTAAGGGTAGTGTCATCTGCATACCTGTGGTTATTGATATTTTTCCTGGCAATATTGATTCCAGCTTCTAGTTCCTCCAGTCCAGCATTTCTCATGATGTACTATGAAGATAATTAAATGAGCAGGGTGACAATATACAGCCTTGATGTACTCCTTTTCCTATTTGGAACCAGTCTGTTGTTCCATGTCCAGTTCTAACTGTTACTTCCTGACCTGCATACAGGTTTCTCAAGAAGCAGGTCAAGTAGTCTAGTATTCCCATCTCTTTCAGAGTTTTCCACAGTTTATTGTGGTCCACACAATCAAAGGCTTTGGCATAGTCAGTAAGGCAGAAGTAGATGTTTTTCTGGAACCCTCTTGCTTTTTTGATGATCCAGTGGATGTTGGCAATTTGATCTCTGGTTCCTCTGCCTTTTCTAAAACCAGCTTGAACATCTGGAAGTTGAAGGTTCATGAATTGCTGAAGCCTGGCTTGTAGAATTTTGAGCATTACTTTACTAGCATGTGAGATGAGTGCAATTGTGCTGTAGTTTGAGCATTCTTTGGCATTGCCTTTCTTTGGGATTAGAATGAAGACTTACCTTTCCACTCACCTGTTAAAAGATTATTGATATTGTTGGATTAATATCTGTTATATTTTTTACCATTTTCTCTTCACTGCTCTTATTCTTTCTTTTCATATTCTTTTTCTTTTTCCTCTGATTTTAATTGAACATTTAATACAAGTTCTTTTTCTTTCCTCTCTTAGCATAGGTTACACTTCTTTTTACTTTTTTTAGTGGTTGCTGTGAAGTTGGCAATGTACATTTGCAACTAATGCAAGTATACTTTCAAGTAACACTGTACTGATTCACGCAGTGCAGGTATCTCACATTATTCACAATTTCTTATTCTTATCCCTTATAACATTGTTATCATTCATAAACTATAATTATCAAGCACATTATTGCTGTATTATTTTGAACAAATCATTATGTTAGATCAGTTAAGAATAAGAAAAATGAAATAAACCAAAGATTTTATTTTAAATTCTTTTATTCCTTTCTAATGTGCTTCTTTTTTTCTATGTCGATATGAGCTTATGAACTATGTCATTTTCATTCTCTCTGAAAGAATTTTTACCAGTTCGTGGCTCGATTTTATTATTTAAAACTTGCTGCTTTGGATTGGACAAAGGATTGCCACCTCCTCAAGAACACACAAGAGATGTTTCCTTTTCCAGTGTTTCTATTAATCTCAAATTAAGAATAATGTATTTTATTTGTAGGGAGTGATTAAGTAGGCTAGTAAACAAAACTCATTTTGGCTCCATAGTGGTAATTCTTCCCTGTCCAGTTTTACTAGTTATTGATGTAAAGATTTGATTGTTTTTAAGATATTTACCTTTATTTTTTTGGGCTCCAGAATCACTGCAGATAATGATTGCAGCCATGAAATTAAAAGACCCTTACTCCTTGGAAGGAAAGTTGTGACCAACCTAGACAGCATATTAAAAAGCAGAGACATTACTTGGTCAACAAAGGTCCATCTAGTCAAGGCTATGGTTTTTCCAGTAGTCATATATGGATATGAGAGTTGGACTGTCAAGAAAGCTGAGCACTGAAGAATTGATACTATGAACTGTGGTGTTGGGGAAGACTCTTGAGAATCCCTTGGACTGCAAGGAGATCCAACCAGTCCATCCTAAAGGAGATCAGTCCTGGGTGTTAATTGGAAGGACTGATGATAAAGCTGAAACTCCAATACTTTGGCCACTTCATGCAAAGGGTTGACTCATTGGAAAAGACCCTGATGCTGGGAGGGATTGGGGGCAGGAGGAGAAGGGGACGACAGAGGATGAGATGGCTGGATGGCATCACGGACTCTCAATGGACGTGAGTCTGGGTGAACTCCGGGAGTTGGTAATGGACAGGGAGGCCTGGCGTGCTGCGATTCATGGGGTCACAAAGAGTCGGACACGACTGAGCGACTGAATTGAACTGAACTGAACTGAACTGAACTGACTCAATGGACATGGGTTTGGGTAGATTCTGGCTGTTGGTGATGGATATGGAGGCCTGGCATGCTGCGGTTCATGGGGTTGCAAAGAGTCGGACATGACTGAGTGACTGAACTGAATTGAACCTTCAGAATTTAAAAATTTGGTTAATCTGAATTTTCATATATGAGTAGGGTTGCTTAATTATGCAGGGAATAATGAATGATGCTAAAATAAGTAAATATTGTGTGTTTCCTCAGCATATAGTCCAGTTGGAAGAATAAGAACTGTATATAAATAAATGTAATATAATTCAAAATGTAATAAGTACAATTGAAGAGTTTATAGAAACAGAAAGAAAGGGATGAAGGTGATAGCTGAGTTAGGGGAGCACAGAGGATTGTGAATAAGATGATATTTGAGTGTACTTTGAGGATGGCTGTAGTTTTCACAGAATGAGGCAGAATTTTTTGTTGGAAACAGAATACATAAAATGCAGCAGTAAGAAAGCCCAGGGCTGATTTTAAGAGCAGAAACCTGTTTGACTTAGTTTAAGTTACAGAAGTCTGGGTTAGTAACTGAGGTCTGTCTCTAGATGACTTTTGTTTGACCTGCATAGGTAGAAAAAGTTTTTCACAGATATGAATGTTTTTATTTTGATGTTGATTCTGCCACTTCTTGTTATCATATACCTTATCTGACCTTTCGCACATATATGGTACCAACATGGGGCTCTAACCTTTTGAGTAGGTAACCTTGTAGGTGCAGAGAGGAAGAGGGAAAAGATCAGAAAGCTGGAATGGTTGGTTGGGACAGGATTATGAAGGACATTGAATGTCATTTTAAGATATTTGTATTTTATTCCATGATTGTTACAGAGCTAGTAAATGTTTTTGAGAAGGAGGGTGATGATTAGAACTTGACTGTAAGAGTATTCTGCTTTGATGGCATGATGGTACTGTGAAGGATGGATTAGAGTTGGAAGAGGTTGATAGAAATAGTTTAGAAATTATGGAGGCTTTGGACTAAAGTAATGATGGATAAAACTGAGCAGATTATGGGAGAATGAAGAAAACTTGGTAAATATTTCTGTGTGGGAGAGTAAAATAATTTAAAATACTTTTAATGTGTAAGAGTGTACAATTATCAGAGATGGTCAAGATGTTAACTTTTTGGTATAAACCAGGTACAATTTTAGGAGACATAGGGCATGGAAATGTTGACTTGTTTCCATCAAAATACTGGAATGTTTCTGTAAAAATACTGGTGTGACCATAATTCTGAAAGCTGACTTGGGCCAGTTCATCATAGAACTCTTTTGCTTCAAACAGTTGAGTTTCCATAGTAGAGTTCAGTAAGATTCTCTGGTACCTGAAATATGCCTGCCCTTGTAAGATCTTTTTTACTAGTTTTCCTACCAGAATGGAAATTCAGAAAGGTATACCCTTTGAAATTAATTTTGATAGTCTCACTGTATTCCCTTACCTGATCAAACAGTAAGGATTTTTAATGACTTAGATGTTAATTTTAGTTGTCATTGACAGTTTACCTTCTCCCTTTTCCATGTCTTTTTCCCCAGTTTCCTTGGCTCTGCCTGATGTTTTCTGGGTCTTTCTAGTTTATTCTTTCTCATAGTGAGTCAGAGTATTCTGCATTTAATCTGTATGCGTATCCCTGTCGTTGAAGGTGAATTTGATCAAGAGGGAAAGATTAGTGGAATTCTCCCACATAGGGTTCCCTAAAACTCCACATTATGAGTTCTTTCAGTCTCTGTGCCTTTAACACCTTTTTTGAGGGTTCCATGACCAGCCTCTCTTGAAGGACTCATAGATGTATCATGACTATGGTTTACTAGAAAAGATGTGATACACAGCAGGACCAGCAAGGGACAATAGGATATGGAGGAATCCAAATGTAGGCTTCCAGCATTCTCCCTCCCATAGGGATGGGCTGAACAGAATGTGGTTCCTCCAGCACTGTAACACGTATACAGTGTTTCTGGCCAGGGATGCCTGCTTTAAGATTCTAAATCCAGGATTTTTGTTAGGGGCTAGTCATGTAGACATAAAACTAAAACTCTAAAACTATACTAAAACTCACAGAAGGAAAGCAGGTGTTTGCCATAATCACATAATTTATTAACAATCTAGGCAAGCTGGTACTGTGTCCCAAGTGGGTAAAAAGAGCCTTAATCCACCTAAATAACATTGCAGAAGCCAAGTTCTAGGTACCCAAAGGCCAGGCTTACACATAGGACTTTCTAAAGATTTCTGCAACAGATCTGCTGAATTTAACCCAGTTGCAGAATTCTCTTTCCACTTTCCCAGTTCCAGGCTGCCATATTGCCATTCCAACTTTGTGAATTTTTGATTCACCTGACTTCCGTTTTAACCCTTATTATAGTTTAGGTTTGTACTAAGTCTTAAGATGATTCTTTCCTTTCTGATTTGGCCTCAGTCAAGGTCTTCAACTCTTTAAAATGATCAGAGAAAAAGTAAGGTATGCTCTTGTGTAGTTACTCTTTAACAGAGTGGAATGACTTGTCTATGGACATAGAAAACAGCCTGAGATTTTCTACCCCCGTCCACCTTAAAGGACAGCCACAAGAGCAATGCGATTTTCACATGTGTTCTTACCCTGTGACTTTCATACTCCTGGTCGTGTATTTCTGCATATATCTTTTTTTTTTATTGTCATTTATTGAGATTTTAGAGCAAACATATGTTTTCTTTGTATATTGCTCAGTTTCTCTTTTTCATGAACATAGAAGATTCCTTTGGATTAGTACCTGTATATCAGGAAGAGAGCATTTTTTAGAATTACAGAGCATGGAGTATCTCCAAAATAAATAAAATTTCACTTTTGTTTGTAATGGAACAGTTTTTGTTTCTGTGACCATGAAAAGGATGAGCAAGAGATAGCATAAGACATTTGAGAAGATTGGAATATATTTTATTTTTATCAGAGTAGACTTTTAGTATTTATCTACATATGTTTTGTCCTCTCTTTTTTCCTCCTGTGAATATTTTCTATCTAAAAGAGGAGAGGAGAATAAATTATATAGCGCTATTGTGGCAACAGCTTCAGCATCTTAGAGATAAGAATAGCTTTTCTTTTGACTGGCTTAGTTATGATTTCTTAAAAGCTCTAGACTGCTTCTAAAATCTTTGGAAAGTTGGAAGGATTTGTATAGAAAAGAAAATTCTCGTGTTCATCAATGTTGTTTAGAGGAAAAATGTTCAAATAATGCCATGGAAAGAATAATCAAATAACTATTTGTATACAGTATTTGATCTAGTTTAAAATGTCATCACTTTTAAGATTGTAGTTATTTATATGCCACTAATTTAGTGAAAACTGCCATTTAAATGATCTTCTTATCACTTAGAATGTTCATATTAGAATTCATATTTTTCTTCTGATGAGCACTTTTAAAATCTATGCTATCAAGTTTCAGATGTTCATATAGTATTATTAACTATAACATTAACTATAGAACTATGTTAGCTACAGAATTCACATTTTTATGTTAGAATTTTTACATTAGAATTTAGACTTTTTTGTACTCTGTACCAATAAAAGCATTGGTGATATAGAGTGATATTATTTGTTTTTAAGGAGAGTGCTTCACTACTGGTTCTGTGATTTCAGTTTTTTTGTTTGTTATACATCTTGGATACAGTAATTTTCTGCAGCATGGGTTAAGGCATAGGACAGAAAAAGAAGGGCTAAAACTTTCATCTGTATTACTAAAGTGCTCATAGGTATTTTGTAAGGTGGGTTTTATTAACTTTGTTTTTATGGATGACAGATGATAGTTTAAGTAACCTGCTGCAGGTAGCAGAGATGGATTTTCTTTATTTCTTTTTTAAGTTTTATTGAAGCTTGAAGTACGAATTTATATCCTATAAAATTTTTGATGAATTTATAGATTTGTGCAGACATTTTCACAATCTTAATTTTTTTCAAAAGAATATTTTATTTTTATTTATTTATTTGGCTGGACTGGATCTCAGTTATAGCATGTAGGATCTTTAGCTGCAGCATATGGGATCAAACCTGGGCTCCCTGCATTGGGCACATGGAGTCTTAGCCACTAGACCACTAGGGAAGTCCCTCACAATCTAGTTTAACATTTTTATCACCCAAAAAAGAAACCTTGTGTTCATTTGAGGACAATTTCTGCTTCTATTCTCAACCTCAGGTACCCATTTACCTCTTCCTCTGTAGATTTGTATTTTTTGGAAATTTTAAATAAATGGAATCAACAACATGTAGTCTTTTGTGTCGGTCCTTTTTCACTTAGCATACTGTTCTTGAGATTCATCCACGTTGCATTGTGTATTAATGGCTCGTTCATTTTTTATTGCCAAGTGGATATTCCATTGTATGAATATGCCCCATTTTGTTTCACCATTCACCAGTTGATGGGCATTTGGATCATCTTCATTTTTGGCTGTTAGGAATAATATTATAAACATTCTTGTACAAGTCTTTATATGAATATATGTTTTCATTTCTCTTGAATAGGTACTTGTGAATGGAACTGCTGAGTCATATGATAAGTTTGTTTTTCATAGTGATGGCACCATTTTATATTGTAGGGTACAAAGCATGAAGGTTCTGTTTCTCCATATTCTGGCCAATACCTGGTATTGTCAGTCTTTACATTACAACCCTTCTGACAGATGTGTAGTGTAAGCTGACTGTGGTGTTAGTTTGCCATCTCCCCAGTGACTTGTGAAGTTGAGCAACTTTTCATATGATAGTCATTTGTGTATCTTCTTTTGTGAAATGTCTGTTCATATATTTTGCGCTAGTTTTAATTTGCTAATTTATCTTTTTACTTAGTTATGAGAGATTTTTGTATTCTGGACAGAAGTTTTTTATTGATATGCAAAGATTTCTTCCCATGGTATGTCTTATCTGTTTGTTTTCTTAATGGTGTTTATTGAAGAGAAAATGTTCTTGATGGATTCGATTTCTTTATTTCTTTTTTTTTCTTGTATGGATTCTACTTTTGATATCAAGAAATCTTTGCCTAATCTAGGATTACATAGATTTTCTCTTCTTGAACATGGTCAGCAGACACAACCTGCAGAGCATACCTAGCTGACAGCTTATTATTGTAGTGTTTTATCGGAGCATAGACACACCCATTTATTCATCTATTGGCTGTGGCTGCTTTCTCTCTACAGTAGCAGTTGAGTAGTTGCTAAAAAGATTGTATAGCCCAGAAAACCTAAAGCATGGCCCATTTCAAAAGATGTTTGCTGAACCCTGTTCTCGAAGTGTTACAATTTTAGCTTATAATGTAGTTGTGTCTGTGATCCAATTTGTGTATGGTATGAGGTAAAGGTCTTTTGTCCTATGGATTTTGCATTTATCCCAGCACTGTTTGTTGGAAAGACTGTCCTGTAGGTGACGAGTCATTTTCTTTTTGCTGCTTTCATGACTTTCTCTCTGTCTTTGGTTTTCATTAGTCCGTTGTGCTGTATCCAGGTTGGCAATCTTTTTATGCTTACCTACTTTGGGTTGTTGAGTGTTTTTGATCTCTAGATAAATGTTTCATGAAATTTGGGAAGTTTTCAGCCATTATTTTTTCTAGCTTTTCCCCTGTAACTTCTGTGGGACTCTCATTGTGTGCATCCTATTGTATTTGATGTTGTGTGCACGTCTCCACTGCTCTATTTATTTTTCTTCAGTCTTTTTTTTCCTCTGTTCTTCAGATTGGATAACTTATTTTGTCTTTAATTTTACTGATTCTTTATGTAATATTGATTCTCCTCTTCAGACCATATAGTGAATTTTTCATTTCAATTATACTTTTCAACTCCAAAATTTCCTTTTGGTTCTTTTTAACAGTTTGCATTTCTTTGTTGATATTTGGTGTAGTCATTGCATATATGTATACATTAAACTTTTTAAAGCATAGTTTCCTTTATTTCTTTGAACATATTTATAATAACTTTAGGGGCTTCCCAGGTGATGCTAGTGGTAAAGAATCTGCCTGCCATTGTAGTAGATGTGGGTTCAGTTCCTGGGTCAGGAAGATCCCCTGGAATAGGAAAAGATACCTTACTCCAGTATTCTTGCCTGGGAAATTCCATGAACAGAGAAGCCTGGTGGGCTACAGTCCATGGGGCTGTAAAGAGTCGGACACGACTGAGTGATTGAGCATGTAATAACTTTAAAATCTGTCTGCTGAATCTAATATCCAATTCCACTTGAATACAGCTTCTGCTAGCTCTCTCCTTGCTCCCAAGAATGGGTTATAGTTTCCTTATTCTTTGGCTCAGAATTTTTTTTTCTTGAAACTGAACTTTTACATAGTACAGTATATTATAGCAACTTTATTGTAATTTTATTAATTTTTTTCTTCAGATGATAGTGGTGCTGGTTTCATTCATGCATTCATTTATTTTTGGCCGTCCTGGGTCTTCATTGCTGTATTAGTTGCAGCAGACGGGCTGCTCTTTGTTGTGGTGCATGGGCTTCTCTTTGCAGTGGTTTCTCTTGTAGAGCATAGCCTCTAGGGTGTGCAGGCTTCAATAGTTGCAGCTCCCCGGCTTCTGGGCACAGGCTCAGTAGTTGTGGCACACAAACTTAGTTGCTCTGAAGCATGTGGGATCTTCCTGGACCAGCTGTTGAACCTCCTGCATTGACAGGTGGATTCTTTACCACTGAGCTGCCAGGGAAGCCCTCATTTTTTTAAAAAAGTACCTTTCATAGACTCTGTCTGCAGAATCTTTGTTCCAGTGTTTGGCTATTGATGCATCTCCTCAGCTTTTAAAACATTCGTACTTGTTTTTACCTCGACTTTCTAGAGTTCTCCCTGGTGTCTGCACTGCTTGGTGCTAGCTACTGTTTGTTTGGAAGTTGTGTTTAAATGCCTTGAGCCTGTATAGCTTTCACCGTGTGCTGGTGGGTTGTGAGTGTTTTGGGGAGAACATTAGAAGTTTCCAAGTTTGCCTCTTTTTCTTTCTCTTGAGTCTTCTCTGGTCTCCCAGTGCTTGTGTGCATCCCTTGTTTCCAGGCAGCCAGGGATGTGTAAGAGCTTAATTGTCCCTCAGGTCTCCACTTGCCTTTGTGCTTGCTCTCATCCTCCCGGTTCCCTGGCATTTGGGTGGAGCTTCAGCCTTCTGGACCTCCCCTGCACACATGTGCTGCCTCCTGTTCAGCCAGGGCATCTTCTCAGAACTTGTGAATTTATCCTGCCCCTATATGGCTCTCTCCTTCCCAGGACCTCCCTATTAGATTTCTATGTAGTCCTCAGGTTTGTGGCTTGCCTCAAATGGTGTGGTCATTTCAGGCTGCAAAAGTGTCAGGATTTCTGTTTCCTGTTGGGTGTGGGTATTCTGCTCTCTGCCCCAAGCCAAAGTCAGCCTCCTTCAACAGCAAAGCTGTTGGTTTTTCATAGCCAGCCTCACCTTGCATTTGCCATAATGTTGAAGGAAGGAAGATTGAGGCAGTTCCTGGTAAGGTGCCAAGTTTGCACTGTTCTTCTCAAAAAGGTTATTTTATTTTTCAGGAATTAACTCTTCTCATTGTGTCTTTTGGCCTTTGCTTGATTTTCAGAGCACAAAATAGTTGTTTTTTGGACAGTTTTATTCAGTTTTATAATTGTTCTTTGAGGGCAAGATTTTATACTCTTTCGCTAGGGAAGACCAGCTTCACAACTTGGATTCTGGACTTTTTATAGGAATGTCACATTTCAAAGCCAAATGCTCTCTTCTTTGATTTATGCTTTGTGGGGATAGAGAACAGTAGTAACAATAATTTTTTAAAAAGTGAAATGGCAAAGAGGTAGATGGATGAATCTTAATTCAAAGATTGGATTTCTCAGTAGTATGAGACTTTTACCTCTGTATAGATAGCTCTAACTGAGTGGTTTGGTGGCTCTTACAGAGTAGACTTGTGATGCTTCTTCAGAGTAAATTAACAGTGACAAAGTACTTTTCTTACAGTATTCCTCACTTTGTAATAGTTTTATGAATTAGATATTGTAATTATGATCATTTTACAAATAAGATAAATTTTTAGGTTAGTAACTTACCTTTGCAATCAACATTTGTTTGTATGTGATAGAGATAGTACTTGAGCCCATTTCTTCTGACTTCTTGTTTTTTTAATACTATGCTTCCCTACTGTTTCATTTTAATGATCTTAGTGTTTTTATTTATGTAGGTAGTACTTGAAGTTAGAACAACTCATAACAATCTTCTTGAATTTTTTGCAAGAGTACAAATTCTTTTCTTTCATATGATAATCACCCTTACCTTACTGAAAAGCCCCTATTCATTCACACAGTTGTGAAGCACAGTGGTAAGAATCAAAGAAAGAGATATCCCATGGAGCTTCCTCTGCCAGCTTCCTGTTTTTTTCTTACTCCATAGATGCAGATTCTGCCCAAGAAGCCCCTGCATTGCAGAGGGACTGGAGATCTGTATGATCTGTTTATTTCGCAATTGACAAGGGTAAGGGGGCCTTTTTGGGGGAGGCGCTTGGGTGCCCTGAATTTAGCTTTATGAAGCTGAGCTAACATTTATTTTGGTAATACTTAAACCTAGTTTTTTTTTTTTTTTTTAATAACAGACCCTTCTATAAATTCTGTTTGTCCTATATCAATTAAGTGCCAGCTTATCATATTAAAAAACATTTATCATAAGGTTTTTTTTTTTAACTCCTGTTCAGAACAAGTCAGACAAGCATGAGTCATGTTTCTACAGTGTCAAATCTGGGGTCATGTAGAATATAAATAATACTGGATATATGTAAGTTAAATTTCACTACAATGAAAAATTTTAAAGGTCTGTTTCTATAGCCTGTCACAGTTATTCTTAATTTGCTTTGTTCCTTTTCCATAAATCTTTCAATCTGTAGAGTGAAAAAGGGACTTGTAAATATGCTATAGACATTGTGGATGGGCGTGGTATCTTTTTCTTGCTGCCAGAAATTAATACCTATTTCCTTGAATTCTATGTCCATCCTAGATGCCAGTAAAATTTGAGTTGTATCTTCAGACTGTCCTGTATCTGTTTAATTAGTTTAGGTGTGAGGTGTAGCTGGTGAATCTTTTGGGAGCCAAGATAAGTTTTGTGGGTCTCACTTGGCAGGTTTATAGAGCTAGTGCCAGAAATGGTGGTGTTTACAATCAGAATTAAATTAAGTAAGGAAGAATTTAATGCTCTTTTAAACTTCAGAAGCATTGGGCAGAGATGATTGTAGCTTTTTTGGGTAGTTGAGAAGATTGATGATAGTGATTTGATGAGCTTACTTTTATATTTGATGTTATTGTTAGTAGTAAAATAGCTTCGTTTACCGAGCTGCTTTACCTAAAGAACTAGTGTACATTTCTGTAATTTACATAGATATTTTAATATTCTGTACTTCTCATTTTTAAATGTTTTTCTTTAAAATTAATTTATAGATTTTAAGGTTTCAACAACATTATGTATATTATCCATACCACTGTTAATAAATGTTCCAGAGTGCCAAGCATTGGAAATCTATTTTTATTATATTTCTTAAATGACATTTTTTTTTCTTTCTGTTTTCTTTAAGCCATAAGGATGAGTTTACCATTATTCCTGTATTGGTTGGAGCTCTGAGTGAGTCAAAAGAACAGGAATTCGGAAAACTCTTCAGTAAATACCTAGCGGATCCTAGTAATCTCTTTGTGGTTTCTTCTGATTTCTGCCACTGGGGTAAGTTCTAGATTTTAACATTTCATGGTAGAAATTATGTACTTGTGGTTAAAGGTATCTTTTAATTCTAAGCTCTGATCTTCAGTTATTTATCACTTTCCTTGGAAAGTTACACTTTTAGCAATAATATATAAAGGTGAATGAAAAACTCTTGGTCATTTAAAAAGGATGAGACTGTAATAGAGGATTATGGCTACATTTCCAAAGGCGACTGGTATAATTGGATTCACATTGTGAGGGCATCCTTGCTTAGACACTTAGGTTAGTAGGAGTTAAGATCTTTT
Source organism: Aepyceros melampus (assembly GCA_006408695.1). Lineage (NCBI taxonomy): Eukaryota > Metazoa > Chordata > Mammalia > Artiodactyla > Bovidae > Aepyceros > Aepyceros melampus. The sequence goes on along the minus strand of SJXQ01009455.1, from coordinate 247,088 downwards.
AACCCCATTTCTAGGTAGAGCTGTGTGATAGATTCTATGAAGTTAGTTTTTTGGCAGATAAAACATGTTCTTTAGAACGAAGAAGAGCACTGTGTGCTATGCCAGTCTTGCTCCACATTTTTTCTTATAATTAGTCCTTTCTTTTTTTGCCTTTGGTGCTTAATTTTTGCCCATAGTTGCCTCCAAAGATTATACCTCCACAGTATCCTCCAAAGATTGTAACATGTTAGCTATTAGCACTGTGGTCTTCACTGGTTTATAAGGATAAGAACTTCAAAGAGATTTTTGTTATTATTGTGAATTAAAAAAAATAAGGAAGCTTCACAGTGAAAAGATCATAAAGGAAGTGAGATGTTTATGGATGCCTCTTTTAGTTGAATTTTTTTTCTTGAATTCTTTGGAAACAGTTGTTCTATTTATCCATTACTGTGATAGAATGTTTCTGAGTCCTATTCCTTTTAGGACACTCTTTGACTCATTGATTTAATGGTTTAAGGATGCCAATATCTGTTCATTCTTCAGTTGTTTCTTTGATTATGGTGAAAACATAAGGCTCAACACCATAAATTTTAATGGCCAGAAAAACACCTTTAATGAGCTGTAGGGAGCCCTGGCCTTTCCATGTCTTGTCATTGATTGCCAGAGTTGATTCTACATTTATCAGGCCGAGATAGGCTGGTTTCTTCTTCTCTTACATCATGTTGCACTGTGTGTGGCCTTGAGATTTCAGTTCAAGAGAACCATTCTCCCTAATGGTATAGACAAATATTTTGTTATCACTGATTTCTCAACTGGAGCTGATTATCCCCGCAGGAGACATTTGGAAAAGCCTGGAGACGGTTTTGGTCCTCATAGCTGGAGTGGGAAGGAGGTGGGGATGCTATTGGCATCTAATGAGTAGAGTCCAGCAAAGCTGTTAGGTAGACATCCTATAGTGTACAGATTATCTTGCCCACATATCGATAGTGCTGAGGTTGAAAGCCCTAGCTTAGGGTACGCAGGTAGCTCTGTCTGCTACCCTGCCAAATTCCTTAAGAGGCTCTCAGGGTTCTTTAATAACAAATTCTATTTGCTAGTTGGTTTGCCACCTTTGGGAGAAGGCAATGGCACCCCACTCCAGTACTCTTGCCTGGAAAATTCTGTGGACGGAGGAGCCTGGTAGGCTGCAATCCATAGGGTCGCTAAGAGTCGGACACGACTGAGCGACTTCACTTTCACTTTCACTTGCTACCTTTGGCAGAAGTTTTTTTTATGGATATAAGTGTATTACTTAGATCTGAAAGGGTTCTTTTCTTGGGGATTTTGAAGTTTAGTAATAAAACTAGGGAGTATCATTATTGGCAGGGGGGGAGCTATTTTTCTTAGTATTATGAATAAAGCATGTTTTAGAAATTTAAAGTTCCTAAAGCATGTGTCCCTTCCTCTTCACTTTAAGGCTCTTTGAATTGTTTAAAATCACTTCGTGATTTAAATAATTCACTTCCCTGATATGATAGTATTCTTCAGGGCCTAGACTCTCCCTCAATGTTGATATAGTACAACCACAACATAAATCCACTTAAAAGATGAGTAGATGTTTTAATGTTGCTTTTGTGTGAACTCATCCTTTTTTACCTCATTGGTGATTATAAAGGAAATCCTAGTCCGCTACTGTATTTAAGTAGAATGTTGAGTGAGAAAAACAAATCTGGTTTATATCTGTTTAAATGTTCAGAAAATTATTTAGGGCATTTAATCTACTGATTTCTTGAAAATTTTGGAATTTAAATTGCAGGATCGAATTTTCTGGTTATAATTACAAAAAAGAAGTCAAACTTTCCAAAGTCTGGTAAATGTTAGCTATTGGAATTGTCAAGAGACTAAAACATTTATATTTACATTTAGTGGTTAAGTAATAGAACCTTTCCAAGTGTTTATTTTTTCAGTATAACTCTTGCTAATAATGCTCATTAAATGCCTACTTTGTACTTATGGAAAGCACTGTACTAATTTTTGTTAGGAAATTTGATGGAGGTTTGAGGGTAAGTGGAAAGAGTTACATGGACACTATTCCAAAATTGGTAGACTCCTTTCTACAATGCAATAGTGACGGCCATTCTTGTAAAGTAAGCTTCATTTTCTCCCTTACATGCCTATTGAAATGATATGAACCGTTGGCTAGTTATGGGTTAAACTGTGTTTACTTACAGAAATTAAATTTCATATTTTTCAAATTCGTGCTCTAGTGGCTCTGGCCCTCTTTCCTATATGAATGAACAGTAATTTCCATCTCAAAAATCTAGCCTTTTCTCATGACTACAATACTTAGTTTCTTCTTCTTGTTTTAATGATACTATGCAGATTGATTTTATCATGCTTAAGTAATGATAATGCTGAATTCAGAATCATTTCATAGGAAAGATTAATTTTCTCAAGTACTCAGAGATCTTAAAAGTTTCATTGAGTTAGGCTGTAACACACTTCACATTTCTGAATAGCTGTCTTTTTTTTTTTTTTTTTTAAGAGAAGTCACTTGATTATGGTATAGTTGACCAATTGCTCAGATATATACAGTGGGATTTTTTTTTTGTTGTTGTTAAATAATATGTTAGAGTATTGCCAGTAACGACATCTTTATTTCTAGTGGTTGTTTCTCTTTATATTCAGTCCAGTTCTGTGAAAAATAAAATGAAAAACTTGATGATAGAGACAGTTGAGAGACCTATATGTGTGTAACTGGAAGGATTTTGCCTTGTCAACCTTATTTGTTAGCCAATGTCCATTATAAAAATTAATTTTTAAAGAGGTGGTTTGCTTTAAAGAGATTAATCTTTCTGATCCCACTTACCTCTTGTTTAGACTTGAAAGAGATATTGGAGAAAGAAAAAAATAGATTAAAATCCTCTCAATTTTTCTTTTTGGGTAAGACAAGCAAAGGGACAGTTTGGAACCTAGATTCTATTGTGCCCTGTCTTTCTGTCCCCTCATTTGAATCTCCCTGCTTTTTGGGAGCCCCAAATGGTGTTTCTCTGATAACTTTTGAATATCAGGAAGAGTAACATAAGCGAAAGGACATTTGCTGCTAGTGTTTGACTTTTATCATGGTTAAGTGATGCTGTCCCCATGCATTGTGCACTTACTTACCAAGTCCACATCCTGTTGGATGGCTCCATTCTAGAGAATTTTGTCTGTTGTCAGGACTTTTTAGTTTCTCTAGTTAGTAGAATTTGTATTCTGTTTTCCTGAGTTTTATTTTTTCTCTTTTCCATATATTCTTTTAATACTTGCTTTTTCCTGATCATCCCGAACTTTATACTTTCAAATATAGATTATTGACAGCTTTCATTAACATCACTTTCAGTTAACTTCTGAGAAGTTTCTAAATGAAACTGGATCTAACAGAAGTTGATTCTTTAAAGTTGATTCACACTTCTGTTTATTAAATAATTTTCCTTTTAAATGATAGTTTTAATTTCAAATCAGTTTCAATAAATTATTTGATAAAAGTTAATGATAAATTATTTTGTTAAAATATGAATAAGGTTTATACTACAGTCACTTCAGCAGGTTTGGATTTTTATCTGTAAACTTGCATTTGTATATTTACATAATTTTAATACATATATGTCACTTATTAAAATTGGCATTTCTAGTTTGATATATATTAGTATATGATTATTAATACTCTTCTCCCTTTCTGTTGTTAGTCTCTTGGGTATTACTATTTTCTATATATTTAAACTGATTTAAGTTAGCTAATTCCTGAAATATATCTTATTCAAGATATTATATTTGTCTTCACAAATATTGGTACATAGTGATTTCACATTTTTAGGGTTTTGATCTTTTGCAAGTTTGAGATAAAGCCAAAATTTTTACATTATAACTAAGACTTCAGAATGAAAGGACTATCGTATTTTGCTCATAAAAATGAATACCTTATTTGATGCTACTTAGATAATATTTTCTTCATGAAAAATTTTTTCTTTGGTAGTGATTTCAGTTAAATGTCCCTAGTTTAGGTCCTTAGTGTAGAATGGTCTAATAGTCTTATCTCACAGGTGTTGTGAGGTTGAACTCAAATATTTAAACATATAACATGATTAAGTAAATGTATAATAGTACAGTTTTTCCTGCACATACGTCTGGAAGTCTGTCTTAATCACTGATCTTTTGGGGGCTTTATAGAACAACTTTCCAAGCTCATTGTTTATTTCTGCTATCTAGTATATAGCTTAATGTTGAGATGGTTAATTTTTTTTTTTTTTACTTTCTGTTTTGAGGTATTTCAAAAGTAGTGTTGGTTCTTGTACCATTCATTGTTATGTTTGTCCTCATTAGTTGATTGTTGTGTGTTAAACAGACATCCCTGGAGCTTATTCTCCACACTCTGTGAATCCACTCATTAATCACCAGTCACCTTTGGAGATGGGAAAATTACTTACCTGTATTTCTTTTTCTCAGAAAGCGTGCTCTGGAATGGATTCACAAATGAGCTACCCTCCTTCCCTCAAAGATAAGGTTTCTGCTTTACAGGATTTTTTTCTTGGGTTATTTTTCCTCTCATCTTTTGAATTTGAAAAGAACTGAGGGAAGGCACCTGAAGAAACTACTGACATACTCACTAGGGGAGTTCCAAAGCTTGTGCTGCCCCTAGGGGCAGTGTCAATGGCTCTTAAAGCTAGAAAGCTCATACTTGGAGTTGAAACAGGGGCTCAAAGAATCCATTTTCCCAGTGTACCTTCTGAAAGGATAAGTTTCAGGTAAGTAATTTTCTCTTACTATGTGATATGCTTAATTCATACTTATATAAAAGTTCCCACGCCCAGTTCTCCAGGCACATAGGCAACCGTATTTGTTCACTTTAGATGCATAAGCTTTACTGAATGTTAGAAATACTGTAAAACAAAACTCATGAGGTACATGAAATCATAATATATTTTAAATGAACAGTATTTGAAGGTGCATTAATGAGCAGTGTATTGTATTAGTGTCATTTATTTCTTGGTAAATAAAATCTTGGCAAACTTTATTTTTAATAATTAGAAGCAGAAAAATCTTTTGAATTCAAATTCCAAATGGTGTTTAAGTAAACTTGTTATGTGTGTGTACTCGTGTGCATTGACATGTATATGCATACATATGTATGCACATATTAATGTGTTTAGGCTAGGATAATGGCAACTATTTACTTTAAATTTGATGCTTTCTCTACGTATGTTGACCAGAATGAATTACTGAAGTAATTTTGAAATGTTTGTATAATTAAATTATCATGAGACAGTTTGAGCTGTTACAAGTAAGATGCTTTTTTCAATGTAGTAGCTATAGACATGTGAATTTAGCTTCTTAACAAATTCTTTAGTGCTTAACAAATATTTCTACTCAGTTCTTCAGCTACTAAATTCGAGATGGCTACTGAAACATAGCAAAAAGTAGATAACAAAATATTAAAACAGTTGCTCATTGATTTTCTTTGTATTTTGTCTTTCTTACTAAATCACATGTTGAGTTATTATTTTAACTTATTTTAAACATTGGTGTACTTCTGTCTTCAGAAGTAGTTTTTAAGTGAAAGTTACATTGAAAATGGTCCATATGAATAAGATAGCATTTTAAAATATAGTTACACTTTTGACATATCCCTGGTGGCTCAGACGGTAAAGCACCTGTCTACAGTGCGGGCTCAGACCTGGGTTTGAGCCCTGGGTTGGGAAGATCCCCTGGGGAAGTAAATGGCAATCCACTCCAGTACTGTTGCCTGGAAAATCCCATGGACAGAGGAGCCTGGTACGCTATAGTCTATGAGGTCCGAGCGACTTCACTGCACTAGGGCAGGTTTAACCAACTTCAGCAATTTGAAACAGCAGCTCTAAAATTGAAAATAAGTAGAAAAGACTTTTGAATAGCAAATGTCACAAAGTACACACATTTTTCTCTGCACTTGAGAGTGGCCATCTTGAGATGAGACAATTATGTCCCAGTAACAGGGATTATTGACAACTAAAACTAACAGTTATTGTCAGAAGTAAGAAAGAGTGTATTAGTATAAACCTGAAGCAGCTCAGGTTCAAAGAATATTCATCTTGATTTCATCCAAGAATTATTACTCTAATTACAGTGACAGCGAGTTAGAATTTTCTTGTCCAGGATTGTTTATTTGATTGTTTATTAATTTCACAGATGATGTGAGGCAGCTTTATCAAAAAACTGCACTAAAAGTAGAAATTTAGTACCAGGGAATTGAATCACTAAGTTATTATGATAGACTTTAGATTTGGCTTTGAACCTTCTGAGAGCAGCCTGGCAAATAGGAAAAATAGAGTAAATTATCTAATGCGTGTTAGGTAGGAGTAAGTACATACATTCTTTAAAGAAAAACAAAGCTGTACCTCACTCTAAGTTTTGAAGGAAATGTCTGATGAATTGTTTAATATAGAGATATTGAGTGATAAAGTTGTCACTGTTTAAGAATTCTTTTAGTTCAAGAACTGTAATAGATCTGATAGTTATAGCAACATACAGTAATCTCCAGTGTTTACCAGAAAAGTTTGTTAATATCAAAATGCAGGTAATTGTCTCAGAACCCTATTGCTTGATTCTAGGATATCATGAATTGTAAGTTGCAGTATTGATTTAATAATGGTGCTTGGTGGGGAAGTGATGGGGAAGTAAGAATTGACACATTGAGTAGTTGTACATGTTAATGTATGTGAAAAGTTAATATGTGAAAGCTAAGGAAATATGGTATATTGTAGAAAGGTGACTATCAGAGATGATTAGCATCAACAAGTTAATGAAATGTTAAAAACTGTAATGTGTAGTTTCTCTCAAAAAGGACATCCAAAGGACATCCAAAGGGTTGTATAATTTTACATAGCTTGTGATCTATAAGATGATTTTTTTAGTGAGATAAGTAGAAAACTTAAAAATCATAATTATAGTCAAAGAAACCCATCTTCTCAGATGCGAGGATAATAATTGGCTATGTGAACTTTGCTGTAAAATTTCAGCACAAAGACGCATGGTATGTATGTACACGATTAGTGTACTCTAATGCCTTCAGAATTGCACTTTGGTGCATCTTTGAAGATAAGGAATATAAAAATAATGAGTTCTTGAAAATAAAGGCATTGTTGAAAAACAAGTTTTGATATATCTGAAATACAACATAATCAGTTGAATAATAATCTGTAATTAATTATGAATATGTTTAACTTTTGGCTTTTGTATGGACATAGTAGGAAGCAAAATTCACTTCCTGAGCCTTTTGTTTCTCCTTTTTTAAACTTCTTCCATTTACCCTGTCTGTTCTTTGGAGAATAACTAAACAGTGATTGTTCTGTGCTTGTACCCTTACTGAGACTTTATTGTCAGAGTAGAACTACTTGTTAAATTTGTACCTTTGTGTATCCTACTTAAAGGCACTTGTGTTGATCGTTTTCTAACATTTGCAACAACGACATAAATTTTAAAATTTAGATCATAAAAGTTATACAAGCCACATATATCTCTGACTTACTTTTTTTTATTTTCTGTAGTAGAGATTAAATCTTTGCATTTGTACAACAAAAGCCAAGCTTCGTTGGTTTGTTATACTGAGATAGTTTCCTTAAGCCAAATCTTCTTGAATCATGTTCTTTGGGTTTACTTTCCATTATAGACCGATATAATATGTTTTAACAATGCTTCTAACTTTTAAACTGTTTTTCCTTAGTCTTTTGTATTGCTTGTGACTTTAAGGTTTTACAGTTTGAAATAGTTTTTAACCTTGTAAAACACTGATGATATATCATTTCTTTATTACCTTCCCAAATATGCCTTTTATTTTTACATACAAGGGCTCTTGGGAATCATTCTCTCAGAGGCTTAAGCTGTGCTTTGCCTTCCATGAGAACTGAAATTATTTGGTAAGCGCTTGCTTTCTTTTTAGCTTCTAATTTTTCCCTATTTTATTTTGTACATGATATTTGTTTCAAGGTCAAAGGTTCCGTTACAGTTACTATGATGAATCCCAGGGGGAGATTTATAGATCCATTGAACATCTAGATAAAATGGTAAGTCCTTCAGGTGTGGGGTTTTACTGCTCTAAGATTTTTTTCTTTAATTTCAGATTAGTGACTCAAGACTTATGTTAAGGTATACAATGGGCTGATAATTCTTTCCCTGTCTTTAAATGTGCAAAATATATATTGTAATCATGTGATATTGATTATAAAATAATCCCTGTTCTATTAGTAGAGATTTCCTTCATCTTAATTTTATTTGATTGATTAATTATACTTTGAATAATTAGATACAGATTTTCGATACTGTTTGGGGAATGTCTTGGATTTAGGGACAATAGGATACTAATGCCATTACTTACTGTTAAGCGGGAGCAAACATAGTAAATTCTAAGTTTATTTTATTACTTAATTCTATTTTTTGGCCATTTAGATTTTTCTTAAATGGAATTTGGATTCGTTTTAAATTAGAATTTTAAAACATTATTGTATTCTTTACTAGCCCAGGAATACAGTAGATATTGATCCTGCAGTCAAAACTGCAGATATTGTAAAAATCTGCAGTCAAAATATCCTGCAGATCTTGAGTCAAAACCTCAGTTTTCCTTGAGGTAGGGCTGTCAGAGTTCTTGCTTTAATATTTAGTATTTAATATTTTAGGTAATATTTGATGTTTTAGAGATATGCAGATCATTTTGGTATTGACTCATAATGGAATATTAAATCTAGCAAATATATCACTAATTTTCTCTGATCTTCAACAGATTGTTTCAGTTTTATAGTCCTCAATTTGTCATCTCTAAGATGAGAGACTTGGAGAGACTTAGTCTCTAAATTATCTTTAAACTCTTATCAACCTTTCACTCTGTAATCTGTTAAAATGAACTTGGCCAGTTTGTGATAAGCTTTATGGGTATGTTTTAATATAAGAATATTTAGTCTAAAGTAGAAAAACATTTTAGTAAGGATTTTGGATCTGAAGCTATAAGTAAATTATATTGAGTAGTAGTATTTTATTAAAAGCCAAATGGAATAAATGCAGTTACTCAGGAGATTTCATCATATTTAAATTTATCATGTTACTTTAAATCCTATTATGGCCTAATACTTTTGCCTTTGAAATTTTGTTTGAATTCTAATTCACTGACTTTCTTTTTGCCTTATTATATTGTCATGTCGGTCAATTAATTCTTTTCTGGCTACTATTCTAATCTTGCTATTCTGAGGTTTAGTTCACAGTTGCCTCAGAAAACTTTTCTGGTTCTATGTCATTTATTTTCTTCTTCATAAAGCAAATGGTTATTGAGTGTCTACTGTATTCTAATACTATATGAAGTATTGAAGATACTAAGAAGAGAAAGCATGATCTCTGATTTAATCGATCCTACAGTCTCATCATCCAGTAGACTTAGGAAAGAAGCCATTACAATATAGAGATGTAAGGTGTTCAGAAGCATTTTGGACACACCGGTCTCTTTACCGTTCATGTGATGCTATATATGTGCCCCAGCTTAGAGCTTGTGCCCTTTGCCCTGGCGTGTCTCACTTACCTTATGACTGCTTGGTTTTCACCCTCCCAGTGAGGCCTACTGGCACATCTTACACTCCACCCTTTCAGCATCACAGTCCACCTTACTTTTCCTCTAAGAAACTAAATATTTCACTTATTTATTATGTAAGGGTATATGTTTTCTGTACGAATGTATCCAAAGTGCTTAGACTAGCTGTTGAAACGTAGGTAGGGACCCAGCAAGTATTTTTCAAATGATTGAGTTGGTGAATATAATCTTTCTGTGTACACAATTAAACAAATACCCTAATTGTAATCTGAGAAAGAAATAAAAGGAAAAGTAATTTATAGTAAATTATATATGTTTGATAATGTACATGCCCAGGTACCAACTGTATTCAGGGAGACAGTAGAGTAGTTAGATACTTAGAGAGTATCATTAATTCAACAGCTATACACAAACATCTATTTAAAGATGTTTATATTTGTGACTTACATTACCAAGTTACATGGGTGAGTGAAAAATTCATCAATTCTAAAATGGTGAATAATTCTTAGGAAAACTGTAAATTAAACAAAGTATAGTTTTCCCTCACTTTATATGATAGTTTATTTTTGGGAAATCTGTTGTGTATTAAAATCATGCAAAACATCTTTGTGTTTGTATGTAAAATGGTGTTAAGAGTGTAGATAATTATAAGCAGGTTTTTTCTCATATATGGACATATGAAAGTGTTAAGGGATAAGAACAGTTCCTTGTGTGGGGGACTGTCCCGTATTGCAGGACAGTCAGCATCTCTGGTTGCCACCCACTAAATGCCGCAGTAGTATCTTCTGGTTATTGGCACAACCCAGAAATATGCCCTGGGTCGGGAAGATATCCTAAAATAGGAAATGGCCACCCACTCCAGTATTCTTGCCTGGAGAATTCCATGGACAGAGGAGCCTGGCGGGCTATAGGATTGCGAAGAGTTGGACATGATGGAGCATTTGAGCATCTAGAAATATGCCCACAATTTTCCACTAAGCTCCTGTGGTGAACAGTTATTCTAAGACCTTTCTATGATGTGCTCCATCATGTCTGACTCTTTGCAACCCTGTGGACTGTAGCCTGCTAGGTTTCTCTGTCCATGGGTTTTTCCAGACAAGAATACTGGAGTGGGTTGCCATTCCTCCTCAAGGGGATCTTCCCTTCCAGGGAAGATCTTTCCGACCCAGGGACTGAACCTGCATTGGCAGGCGGATTCCTTACTACTGAGCGATCTGGGAATCTACCATTCCAAGACCTTTTGCTGTTCAGTCACACAGTGTAAAGTCTTACCCTGTTCTGTTTTTCTTCTTAGTACTTATTACTGTGTGACTTAATATTTGTTGGTAAAAACCTCCTCTGTTAGATTGTAAGCTTCATGAGATCAAGATCTTTATTTTGTATCACCCTGTTTGTGGTACTCGGTATGTATATCTGTCAAATCAATGGCTAAGTGGATGAGAGAGAGTGAGAAATTAGCCTCGAGACTCTAGAACAGGCTGTTTAAAGGATATCATATAGGAAAGTGATAAAAGAAGATTGTATGTGACTAGATCATATAGCTGTACTGCAGCAAATGGGTTGGATGTAGGCCAGAGGAGAAATGAGTAGACTAGTTTGATTATCCAAGTGAGACATGGTAATTTGGTTGGGTTGGTGATGGGGAAGTGAGGGACAGAGTGGATGTGTCCAGTATATTTTAGAGACAGACTGATGATAAAACTTGGAGGAGAAGGAAGTGTCAAGGGTAATTCCTTCTAGAAAATACAGCAAATTAGTGAATAAAACAAAAAAGAGGCAGACTCACAGATATAGGGAACAAACCAGTGGCTACTAGTGGGGAGGAGGTGAGGGGCAACATAGGCTGGGGAGTGGGAGGTATAAACTATAGGGTGTAAGATAGGCTTATAAGGATGTATTGTACAACATGGGGAATAGAGTTAGTATTTTGTAATAATTGTATATGGGATGTAATTTATAAAAAAATCTTAAAAAAGATGTTTCCTAATTATCTGGCTTATGCTGCTGGTTATGTCTTCATTCTGTTCACTTAGGTCAGAATCACAAGGTGATAGGACTAGTTTTTTTACAAGGTAGGGTGATCATAAATTCAAATATTAGGGATATTTATATTTGCTATAAGAAATAGCAAGGCATCCAAGTGGAGATTTCAGGCAAGTAGGCATTTGAGTTTTCTTTTCACCAAATATTTTTGAGTGCATTTAAGTTCTAGGCACTGGTGAAAATAAGGCAATAAATAAGCTCACTTGATCTTACAGAAATTTTATTCTATCTGGAGGAGACACATAAAGATATATTTTTTAAAGAGTTAAGGTTATACTACATAAGTTAGTTTCCAAAAGTGATGTGTGCTATGCAGAAAATATTAACAGGGTTTTGAAAAAGCATATAATTCTCAGCTGCTTTAGATTGAATGCTTGGAAAAAGACTTCCTGACGAGAAACATTAAATTGAGTTATAAATGATAAGAAGGAACAAACTCAGTAGATCAGAGGGAAGAACATTCTAGACAAAACTGCCATTGTGACAGCCTTATAATGGGAAGAGGCTAGTGTGTTAGAAGAAAGGGAAAAAGGTCAGGGTTACAGCTCAGGTATACATGATACAGCTCAGGTAAGAGAGGTGGGCAGGGAATCAGATAATGTAGGGCTTTAACTACCAGGATAGGAAATTTATGTGAATACAGTAGGAAGTGAAATGATGGAATAATAAAATAATTATTTTAAAGGTTGCTTTGTTGGTTGTATAGAGAATGGATTCTGCAAAAGGATCAGGAGTAGTAACAGTGGGCATTGGCAGGAGTTTGGGGGAGAGATGCTAGTAATTTGAACCAGGGTGGTATTAGTGAAGATGGAAAGAAGTTCATAGATTTGAGTTCTTGTATTCAACAGGGCTTTGCTAATGGATTAACTGTATTGGTTTGGAGCTCAGAGAAGAGATCTGGAGTAAGTTTGGGAATTCTCAACATGTAGTTGTTAATCAAAGCCAAGGCAGAGATGGTATTGTCTACTGTAGTAATTCCCAACCCCATCTTTACAACTGAAATCGCTTGTGGAACTTTCTCAAAATAGACTTGCCCATACCTGCCCCTGGGGATCCCCTTTTAATAACATGGAGAGAGTCCAAACACTGTATTCCAAAACCATCTTTGAAGGTGAGTTGGAGCTAGCCTATTATGGACCCTGATCTGTTGAAATAGAATTTCCTATTCATTTTCTTTCCCTTTGTTTTCTACTCAGCTATGTAAATAATCTGTGGACTTTAATCAGACAGCATTTAATTTTGCAAATGTGAGAATTCATCAATCAGTGAATTGATACTTTTAGCACAAGGGAAATGTTTTCCCCAAAACATTGGTTTACCTGGTGTTCTGAAGTTACTGAACATAATAGCATCATTTGGAATTTTCTAGAATAGAGGACATATTTAATATTATTTGTTGTTCTGTGTGTATGTTGTATATTACAAACGTCTATACTTAACATTTCTCTTAGCCTGCCTTTTAACTTTGTTGATTTTTAGGTTATATTAAAAGGACTAGCTTTGTCTTTCTTGATGTGTATGATCAGTTGGATAACTAGACCCTGGTTTCTTACTTTGAGGAAGAGCAAGAAGAGTCACATTTACCCATTGGCATGATTCTTGTAACTTCTGAATTTTTTTGCCTCTTCTCACTTCTTAGGCTTTGAAACTTTTAGAAATTTATGTTCAGTAGAACCAATAAGCTTTAGGTTGAATTCCACATCTACTTTACTTTACATGTCCAAAATTATCAGAGGTTAGCTTTAAAATTTTTATTTAAATAGCCTGGAATATAATTTTGGAATAAATATTGAATATTTGCTTCATTTTAATATGCTTTAATTTAATAGTTGATATAACATTTGACTTGAACTTGATTTTTGTGGTCCATTTATTGAAACATTTCTGTAATATATGTCTATATAATTTTAAAAGGGCTCTTAAGTGGTTTTGTTTTTTATTAGCATGCTGTTAATTCAAGTTATAAATCCATTCTGGGAGTTAGAATAAATGGATTAAAATAACAAGAATGGTTAGCTCTAAACATATACTCATGTATATATGATTTTATACATGTAAGTATATCTATACACACACTATTATGCCAGCTCTTACGCAGTGTGTTTTCTAATTGATTTATGTGACCAAATGGTGAATATCCTACTGTATATTCCTTTTTATGAGTATCATTTTATGTTGTAAATAGTTTCTTTCATTTAAGAATTAATATCATAATTTCTATATATCAATCTTTTCAGAGCAGAATATAGTAGGATACTTCTATACAAGTATTACAAAAATGTTAGCAATTCTGAATTGTAATTATACTTTTGGAAAGTTTGATAGAGTGAAAAGATTATTTTTAAGTATCAAATTATAAAATTTTAGATTTTTTTTGGAAAGTTAGGTTACGTTTTGGTGCTTTTTTTTGTTATCAGAAGAGTCCTTTTAAGCATAGTTAATAAAATGTTAGAAAATAAAGTTTTTAGGCTCCAAAATCAAAATTGCTGATTTTTGACGGGAGGAATTTTATGTCTAGCATTTGGATATCTTGGAAATTAATTATGTGAAGAAAACACATAAAGAAAAATATATAGGAAAACAAGCTGAATCTTTCAAATGTTGTAGTTCGGAGAAAAAAAGTAACTAGTTGTAAGAGATGTAGGTTCTGAAAGCCTTACAATGTTACTGAATACTGGCCATGTTTTTGGCAATTAGTATGTTGCAGTTTCAGTTTGTATAGTGACCAAAGCAGAGCACATTTTAAGATGTTGATTCTGTGAACCTTTTAGATTACATACTTGAAACAGCAGCCACATTTGTACATGTTTTATATATATTTGATTGTAGGTTATTTTTCCGTACTGCTTTTGATGTAGACCAGGGCTTCCTTATGGCTACTGGCATTTATGACTTGGCAGAGAGGATCTGAAAATGTCACTGTAGTCATCTTTTTAACTTCTTTTCCTTCCAGATTTATAATAGTCACTTTATTTACTTTGAACTTTAACTTCTTTTCTTCCTGTTAGTCTTTTGAAAGTGAAATTGTTCATATTTGTCTCCTCACACTTCTTTCTCTTGAATTTAGCCTGGTTGTTTCTTTAGTAGTTGCTACTAGTTTTACCATATCTTCCTTAAGGTAGCTATTTATAGTACATTTGTTCTTAGCACTGCTGTGTTTAGAGTGGGGTTTTTTCCCCATAAAATTTCTTTCATTATAAGATTTTATCTTGATACCTCTTAAAGAAACCAGAATATTTCCGTTTCCTACCTCATCTTCCTAAATGTGTACCCATCTCTCCAACATAAATGTGTATCCTTATTTAAAAAAAAAGCCACAGTCTTAATGATATGATAATATAGTTTTAGTTATATGTGTTAATAATTGAAAGATATGGTTCAGTTGTTATTTCTCAAAGACTTCTAAAAATGTTTTGCTACTCTTTTTGGTGTTTGTTTCTTTAGAGAGAGATTATTTCTAGGTAATAGTATTTAAAATTAAATAAAATTTATGTCATTTATTATATATAGGTAGACTTTTAAAAGGGAAGACGTTTGTTATCTTATTAGAGTTCTGAATTTGCAGCTCTGCTAGGTGAATTTAGGATGACCAGGTAGGATTTGACATTACAAACTTTCAGTTATTACTTGGAGAGTCAGCACAATGATAGATTCCCTTTGCTCTTCTTCCCTTCAAGGTAGGAAGTTTGCTTTCAATCTGAGGATTTCTTGCCAAAGCTGCTAAATTCCTCAGAAACCCATATGGTCATTGTGATGGATAGGCAATTGGTGTTTATAATGTCTTCTTGTATTTTAGAGCTGAATGGGTAGCTTCCTATTAGATTAAGTTCAAATTCTCAATATACCAGGCCCTACCAAGCTTTCTATCACTTGGACATTAGATTTACTGATCATCTCTTCCAGTATTTTAAGAAATAGAACAGTTCTTTAAGCATATTTGGGAAGCAGTTTTATTTTTCATCTTTTTGGAATTTGGGCAGTAGCATCAAACTGGCATTTTTTATCTTCTTTGAATTTTGGTAATAGTAGTTTCAGAGTTGTTAGAATCAAAACATAAATAAATACGAAAGCTTATTTGTCACTGTTCTGTGTTAGTTAATGGGTGTCCCATTTTGCAGTTTTACTAATCATTTTTATTGTTTTTGCATACTTATGAATTTTCTAATTGGAGAGGTTCACCCATGAGAAATGCCTTAATTTTTCTCTCTATCCCTTATTTGTAAAAAGGCATACCTCTTAACTGTTGTATTTGTCAGAGAATTGAGTATAATAAAATTGATTCTTGCCCTGGTAGGTACACAACGCAATTCAGGGAATTAAAATTTTAAATTTAATCTCTTAAGTTCCATTACCTCAATTTTTTGCTTTCTGTATTATAATTTAACTATGTATCTTCATTTTGAACACTTTATTTTGAACACTTTATTTAGTAATGTCTTCTTTACATTTATAATTTTATATTTTCTGTGTGAAATTTCTTGGCCACTTGCTTTGAATTCTTTGTCTTCTACAAATGTGATAATTAGTTTTCTCTTTGAATTATTCATGTTAATATATATAAATATGATACATTTATTCACAGTGTGTTTTGAGATTTTAATATTAAGTACACATTATACCTTTAATGTTACATAATTTATTACAAAGTGGAATTTGATTTAGGGTAAGCTGTCCTACACTTCATCCAGGAGCTTTGAAATCCTTTTATAAGATGTATACCATTTGTAGCTATGTGCGAGTATTAAAGATTTATTGATATTTCTCTTGTTATTCTGTATGATGTAGAGTAAGTAAATGAGAAGGAGCCTAGGATTAGAAATTTAGAGACAAGCTTTTAACCTTTTTAATATATAGTTTCTTCATCTTTAGGGAGTTAGACCTTGATTATTCATATTTATGGAAGAGACTTATAATTCCATCTCTGTATTATTATTTGCTTTAGAAACATTGAGTGATTTTCTATGTACCAAAATCATAATACTAATTATTTATCTCAGGTTTAACTTTTAAATTAGTTCATATTTCTCTCTAGGAGAATGTTGACCTGGAAGCCACCTAGTTGACAGGAAAAAACCAACTTAGCATTAAACACTGGTTGTGGATGAGTTTGAGAGTGGCTAATTGATGTGCAAGAAGTTGGAAGTTGACTACACACACATAGGCTTATCTTTCAATATATTTGTAGAAAAATATGATAATGTTTATGAAAAACTTGGATATTCTGAAGAAAGATTCTTTATAAAATTAAATTTTGATTTAAATGTTGCCACTGCAATATTTGTACTATGTCACTTGCTAACTGCTATCATTTTCCAGATGAGTGTTCATCTGATTACTGTAGATACTTTTACATTGTGCTTGTTAAAATATGTTGAAATACAATTAAAAAACACACGACTTAGGTTTAAAAAGAAAAACACAATTATGTCACTTGATTCATTAGTTAACACAATTTACATTTCTCCCAGAGGATATTAATCCAGTTTATTGAACATAAGTATAAAGTATTTTACCTGGGTAAGAAAATAAGGTGAGGTAGTTAGTGAATGAATGAGTTTAGAATCATTGGTTTATTTGCTTGATTCAGATGAGTTAAAGTATATATAAAGCATATATCGATATAAAGTATATCGATGTATATAAAGTATATATCGATGTATTATGAACACATTTGAAGGCATTTGCAGAATACAGAATTAAGTGTAAACAAATGTCCAAATCAGAGATCATTTCAATAGTAGTCTAAAAAATTTTGATTCTCAGTTAAAATTTTGAAAACAAAACATTCTAGTTTAAGAGAGAGAGAACTTTTATTTTTTCAGCTTGTTTGTAAAGACCTATTTTGCTTAAGCTTTTATCAGTCTGTTATGAGCTTTAAATTGATTAAAAATATATTAACTATTTTCTTAGTTTGTGGTGTCATTTATCACATACCTAAATAATTACTGATAATTAAAATGCCTTACACACTGTTGATATTTAAGTATATGTAATGGAAGTAGTAAAATTATAATCAGCTCTTGATTATGTCAGTGGTATGAGTAATATAATGCACATGAGAAAAATAACCATATATCGAATCTAATTGTAGATTTTGTATGAAAATTTTCATAACAGGTTTACTTGTATAAATCTTGTGTGTACACACACATATTTAAAATATAAAATCCTGAAATGGTTGAGGATTTGTGAGCTAGTGATAACTGGGGAACGTGGTGTAGAAACATCCCAGGAGGTTAGAGAAAACTAAACTGGGGATTAAATGTTTTTGTTAATAAAATGTGTGTATTGTTGAGAGTTGACTGTAATGAGATTACTTTGGATAAATGAGTGAAGTATCAACTTCACTAAGTAATGTGTTTTCTTTATTGAAAAATTATATTCATTAGCTTTAAGTAGCTGTTTTAAAATGTAATTAAATTTAATTAGGAAATAATAAGTTGTCATATTTTCTTTTTCTTTCATTCTTTTTTTTTTTAGGGTATGAGTATTATAGAACAATTAGATCCTGTATCTTTTAGCAATTACTTGAAGAAATACCATAATACTATATGTGGAAGACATCCCATTGGGGTGTTATTGAATGTGAGTATCCTTAGGAAGCCTTTTTTTTTTTTTTTTTTAAAGAAAACATTTAATTCTTATTATGTTTTGGAATATCTTAATACCATCTGTGATAGCTTATTAGCTTTAGTTTTAGGTATATGTAATAAATTTTCTTTCTAGTACCTTTAAGATAATTTAAATTTTATTGTTTTGGTTTTTAAGGTTATTTATCACTGTATGACTGGCCAAGACTTTCTTTTAAATACAGAGAGTTTTTTAGAGTTGAAACCCATTTTTTCCTCTTGACTCTTAGCCAGTTCCAGTATGCTCTTTACAAATATAAACCAAAGTAAGCTTTCAGGAGATATGGTCTTACTAATTTTGGAGTTTCACTTAATGTTCTTGACTCCATAAAAAATAAGTGGAAGATTCTGTGCTTGAGTTTTAGATATTGATAATTTAATAAAGCAAGGCAAATGGTGTGTTTTTCTTCTTATAACAAAGACAATAGTATTTCATTTAAAGACTAGTAAAGAGGCAGAAGTTTTTGATTAACTGGACTTTCTAAAGAGATAATAACATTAATTTTTTCCGTAATAAAACTGCAATTGGAAGAAAATGTGAGACTCAAAAAGAAGAAAATGTGTACTCAGGAATGGGAAGAGGAAGGATAATGGGCTCATTGTTTGGAGAGGCAGAGAAATCATGGAATTGGTAATGTAGTCTAGAATAGTCTAGGGTAGGAACCTAAAGGTCTAGCATTACTGTACTGTAATTTGAAAGATAGTACATTGAGGATTTTTAGGAAAGGTCTCCTCTTAAGCAGTATTGACTGTAAGAGCCTGTTAAGGGCTTAAATTGATCTCTGAAGTTTAAACAAGACTAATCTATACTAATTCACTAAAGTTTGAATTGAATCAAATAAAACTTCACCAAGTAAAATTTTAGTAAAATAAATGATGAACCAATTTGCAGTTAGATTAAATTCCTGGTATACCTCTTAGATTTGGTACTTAACTTATATACGTTTAAAATCAGTGTCAGACAAAGACAAGACTCCGAACATTTCAAGACGAAAGTGGGCAAGATTTGGTTTAGCGAATAGAGAGAAAGATACTATGTTCTTTGCGAGAATAAAATAAAGAATCCTTTCTTTTTCCTATTTAATGTGAGGTGATGAGAAATCCAAGAAATGTGCGGTGGGAGGGATCTAGGCTTCGTTTGTGAAGTGAACGAAGTTAAGCTGCCAGTGTGTTGAGAGAGTGCTCACTTTTTCATGTGATGTCTGTCATTAACCAGTTTTTTCTTTTCCCAGGCTATCACAGAGCTGCAGAAGAATGGGATGAACATGAGCTTTTCCTTTTTGAATTATGCCCAGTCCAGCCAGTGTCGAAACTGGCAGGACAGTTCAGTGAGCTACGCAGCGGGAGCACTCACGGTGCACTGAAGCTCTGAATCCTCAGGAATGCCATCTGCACACACTCATACTCTGTCCAGGGTCCCAGCCTAACCCTTACCAAGATATTGGTCCTGGTTTGGGGGGATTCTGAAACCTCAGACTAATAGAACTTTCTTCTCTTCTTTTCTAGTAGGTGTAGTCCTTCCTTAATTTCAACTCATTAAAAAAAAATGCTTTATAGTTTAGAGCAGTGGAAGGAACGCTGGCATCAAAATATTTTGATCAAAAAAAAAAAGGCAATGTAAAGGCACAGTTGTGGCAGTCAGTTTTTTGAAAGTAACTTGTGAAGCATTTACCATATCCTAATTTGCACTCTTTGCAGACTTGTGCACATATACTCTGCTTTCAGAATAGTTTTGCAAATTGTACACAAACAAACAAAAAGGTGGAAGCTTTTTAATAAAGAAGTTGCATTTATAAATGATCTGTATTAGAATATAAAATTCTCCAGTTATAGTCAATTACTACCCATATTGTACAACAGATACCTTCTATTTTAGTTGCTAATAAAGGGCTACACAACTCAAAATAGTCTGATTTAAACTTATTGCTCTGTGGTACATATGAAAATTGTTTTTTATTAGTTCCATTTCAGAATTTTTATGTTAAAAGTGGTAAACTTTAGTTCTTATGTAAAAGTATGTTAGGATGTATTTTTATATTTTACATATTTATGTGATTTTTTTATCACAGATAATAGAGTCATATTTTAAAGTTAGTTTTTAAAATTACATACAGTTTGCCTTTTTATGTGTGACATCGCTTTGTGTCATGACTATATTGTAATATGATATAAATTCAAGATTGGTAAATACAGACGTAGTTCCGTAATTCTCAGATAGTGTTTGATAGGCAGTAGTCTGCAAATGAGGAAACAGTGAAGAATATTCTTAGTGTTTCTCAAATCATTGCAGACCATACACTGCTGCTGTGCTTTTTTAGTGCTCCAAGCAATGTGACTGTCTTACTTGAATTTTTAGCAAGAAGTCATTAACAATAACAACAGAAAACCACTGGATTTTCTTATAGTTCTGAGTGTTTTTTGTCATGGTTTTTGGTGCGGCTCTTCCAACTAAAATAATGGTATGATGTTGTATTTCTTTAGCCTAGATCAATCCTAGTCACTTTGGCAAAAAAAAAAAAAAATGTAACTCAATTATTTAATTATTGGCCATGATGTATGTACTAGATTATACCTATTTTAATATAACACTGGGTATTTATATCACATTGGAGAGCATTTATATCTTCAATGTATGCCAGAATAGCACAATTTTTAGATGCCTTGCACCAATTTTATTTAAAGATTTGCATTTCTTACTTACTAAATACCAACTTTCTATACTCAAGAACTGAGATGAAATACTGTAATCTTTTGGATTCAAAATTACCCACCTATACATGTATGGAAATTATATTCTTACATGTTATTGATTTATTTCCCATCATTCAGATCTACTTTTGAGTATTGTAAATATTTATTCGTTATTTATTACATAGACCATAAAAATTTCAAAATTGACTACAGAGTAAATTTTTAATGTTTTCTGGATATAAGACTAATACATGATTATTACAGAAAATTTAGAAAATATTGATAAGTATAAAGAGAAATTTTATCTTGATTCCCACTATCCAGAGATAACACTGTTAATATTTTTTGTATTTCCTTTCAATCTTTGTCTATGCTATTTATATGTATGGGTGTGTATATGTGTTTGTGTGTGTGCATAATAACAGAATTGAGATTTTGCTGACCATATAGTTGTATACCCTGCTTTTTATAATTTACTTCCCCATCATAAGTATTTCCTCATGTCATTGAAAATGTGATTTAAAAAAATGGCTGCCTATTATTCTGTTGTATGAATATAACATAATTGAACCAATTCTCTCTTTGGATATTAGGTTGTTTCTAATATTTCACAATTATAAATAGTGGGATGGACATCTTTGTATGTGAAATTTGAATTCTATATTAGACTAGTTCTATTTAGGTGAGAACTTTCAAAGCTCTTTAAAATATGACCAAGTTACCCTTCAGAAAGATTGTACCAAATTAGCAATATATAAGTATTCATCATATTGCCCCCTACTTCACTATTACTGTTTTTTCTAATCATTGACAATTTGTTAAGCAAATAGTTGGTTGTTCTTTTGATTTTTCTATTAGTAGTGGCTTTATAATGAATTATTTTTCTCCTTTCTGTAATTTTATAGTTGATTAATAAAAAAACACAAGAGGGTTTTTAGGTTGAGTGGGCTATAGCCCTCTGAAATGTTTACTGTACATTTAAATATCCAAAGTACTTCAATATTACTTTTTTCTGGAATGAGCATATCTTTCTTGCTTAGTCACAAAGTAGAAAGAGTTCCAAACTGATAGAGAAGTTTTGGTTTCTAGCTCTGCTTCTGCCACTAATTATTTGTCACACCATAAATATTTCATATTGTATTGAAACTTTAACTGTAAAATACTGAGGTAGTCTGTTAAACACTTTACAGTTTCAAAGTCCTTTGATGTTGTGACTTTGCTCTTTAGAGATTCTAATGTCACTTATGTTTAAAAAACTACCTGATTGAATTGGATTAGAAGTATTATCTTTTGATTTCAACTCTGCATACATGAAAATCCTTTTTTTTCATACAAAAGGAAATTAATTTGCATTACTTAATGCAGTTAATATTACCTAAATTATTGAACTTAAACTTTCCTACTTTAAGTGCCTTTAAAAGTGTTTTTATTTGAAATACAAAATGTAAAGGAAATTTTATGTAGTTCTATAGTTTCTTTTTTATAATATACTTTTGAGTTATTTGCAGCAACTTTTTTTTAACCTTAGATTGCACAGAGCAGTATATTCATGGATTCTTCACTATTCTTATAGTGAGTCCTTGAGAAATGTATGTTAGAGTTTAGCTCAGTGAGCAGGTAAGTAAGTGCTTTCTGTCTTGGGTGGGCAACAAATCTTTATGGCAACAGAGAAGGAATAAAGGATCATTCAGGTTCGAATAGAGAAAGTAGGTGTCCTGAGTTAATTAATAGTTATTGTTGGAAATCTCAAATTTTTCTTTGGTAGCAAACAGTTCATTATCCTAGATTAAAATTAGTCTTTTAGGGCCAACTGTGCGGTGCTGTGCTAAGTCACTTCAGTTGTGTCCAACTCTTTGCGACCCTGTGGACCATAGCTGGCCAGGCTCCTCTGTCTGTGGGATTTTCCAGGCAAGAATACTGGAGTGGGTTGCACATTTCCTTCTCCAGAGGATCTTGCTGAGCCAGGGATTGAAGCCGGGTCTCCTTGCTGCAGGGGGTCTTCTGTGTTGCAGGCAGATTCTTTACCGACTGTGCCCACCAGGGAAGCCCTATCCTAGATTAAAGGTTGGTAAATGTTTTTGTGTGAAGGGCCACACAATAAATATTTTGGGGTTTTCAGGCCATATAGTTTCTTCCCAGCTGTTCACTTTTGCCACTGTAACACAAACACAGCCATAGACAATGTGGAAATAATTGACTGTGTCTGTGCCTCGCTGACACATTATTTTCACAGAAAAGATAGCTGAATTTGGTCCACTGGTCATAGTTTGCTGTCCTAGATGGTTTTAGTAATTTTAAACTGTAACAGGTG
Organism: Aepyceros melampus; assembly: GCA_006408695.1. Taxonomy (NCBI): domain Eukaryota; kingdom Metazoa; phylum Chordata; class Mammalia; order Artiodactyla; family Bovidae; genus Aepyceros; species Aepyceros melampus. The sequence continues at coordinate 223,870 of SJXQ01009455.1, read as the reverse complement.
GTTGTGAATTTCTGTCATCCCAGCCCTCTCTTAATTTTCTATATATGGTCTGGTTGCTGAGTTTGAGTGTTGTTTAGGATTATAAACATAAGTGAGAAGTAGGTAAGGGAAACAGAAACTCTTAGGAACTAGTGTTAAAGCATTTTGAAGTCCTTTTATTTGCTAGAGCTGATTAGGAACTTTTCTTTACTGCCATAATTAACCAAAAGATTGAAGAATAGAGATTATAATTGGTTGTTGAAAATTATATAAATTATTCTAAGCACTTGGCTACCTTGGTGGTAGTTTTTTACCTGATGAGAGAAGCCTTTTACAGATAAACCTTTTTACTTTCGTGTTCTAGGACACTTGGAGACCAGATTTAAGAGAAATTGTGAAATGTGAGACATTATTTTGCCATGTAACGAAAGGGTTTGGAAAAATAACTACCATCTTCCATCACTATCTCTTTAAGACCTCCTCCTCCCTCCATATTTAGGAAAAACATAAACTTAGAATAAAAGAGTTAAACTTAAGCTGAATGACTTTAAATTGATGGAAAAATTACTCCACCATTCTTTTCTCATTTACTCTGGATCACTGAAAACTTCATCAAGGGCAAGTATCAGTCTAGAGACTTATCGGTTGAAAAGTGCTGTGATACAGTTGCTGAAAGGTCTAATGTAATTATAAAATTATTATTGACTGGAGGGTGTATAAACCACATGCACTCTGACACTGACTAAAACTTTTATATTACTGTGTTAAATTGTAAGTGCCACATATCAAGAGTGACCTGAACTGTAGTGTTCATGGGAAGGCAGACAGAATGTAGAAAGGCTTGAGTGGAATGCAAAGGTGTTGGTGATATTTATTTTGGAGTAAATAAAGAGAGGGGGTTTTCTTCAGACATTTGAGTGACTGCCATGTATAAGAAAGAAGAGAATTGTTCTGTATTATTCTAAGTGGACAAATGAATTATAAGAAATGAAAGTTTCTGGTTCCACATTTAATATTCCACATGAGAATTTCTAAATGAAAATCGGCCCTTTCCTCATAAAATCATTCGAAGTATTAAAACAAAAGCCAAATCAGTGGTTTTCAAAGTAGAATCCCTATACTGTCAGCATCACTGGGGCTTATTACCTGTGTAGACCTGAAATTATGGATCACCGAGCTGAAAAACAGGTAATGGAATTAGTACAAATATGAAACTTAATTTATTTGTGTAAAACTGTTGAGGAGAATCATTTTAAAGTAAGCATTGATTCTGATCTTTTAACATTGACTTTCAGAGATTATAAACTGATGTTGCTTCTTAGTGAAAGTGACAGCTTTTCCTAAGCAGAGCTGCTGTTTTAATCCAAAACAGAGCTGTATCCCTAGCAGAAGAGGGCATTGAAATAGCTTACCCCTTTTATGTTATATTATTTTAATGTCAAAATATTGCTGAGTGACATGTCACAGTTATCACATTGACCGTGCTATATACCTATGATAAAAGTAATGCTAGTAACTGGAACTTCTGCTTTTTAAAGTCACTGTTGTGGATAGAGTTTGTTTGCCTGTCATGAGTTTATTAATATGTTCTGTTTGCTGGGTCCTGTGTGAAGAACCTTAAGAATTTTAGATTTGTCATTTTCTCCAGTGGTCCCAGATGGTTTGTTCCTAGAGGGTATCCCATTTGCAGTATCTGTTTGTATGTGTTTAATTCTAATAACAAGATTTTGGCCATCACCTATAAAAATAATGAGAAAAAAGTTTAAAGCCAGTTGTCCTGATTTTGAAAGCCATAATACAATGCAGTTGGTTTTTCATTATAAATTACACATTGTATTTAAATGCATATCTCATACTGTATAAACTGAGGTTTATAACTTTACTAGATGTAGTCCTATTATTTTTTTCCTATCAGCCTAATAAGGAAACCAAAGAGAAAGCAAGTACCATGAAGAACCTGTTGGAGGCCATGTATATCAGTTTTGGTCTTAAGCCTGCCAATGTAAACTTTGGAAGATATTTTAATTTTTTCACCGCAGTATTCTCTGAATTACTGAATGTGATATTATATGCACTTAAGTAAAAAGTATTAAAGCAAGATGAAAACTAAGAAAATTAGAGTGATATATGAATGACATCATATACATGACAAGGCTGAGTTTTGTAAGTTTTAAAATTAAATACTAGATTTAATAAAATATTCTTTAACAATTTTTTAAATAGCAGTTTTTTCTGAGAAGTTTTTTTTTTTCCCATTTAAGATTTATCCATTTGAATCTAGCACCTAAGAGGCTTCAATTGATATTTGTTTAGTTCTGATGAATTGGATTTTAAAGCAAGGGGAACAAAAACTTCATGCTCTATATGAAGTGTTTTTTAAAGGACTGGAAATCATAAGCCTTTTAACTGGAAACAATTTTAACTGGCTTTTTCCATTTTCAGATTTTGATGTGGGAACCAGCGTTCCTATTAATTTTAAAAGGTGATAGAATTTTATATTCCTAAATTCTATGTAACTCCAGATGAAGTGAATGGTAATATAAGTGGTAAATTTGAAACCACTGGCCTACGATTCTTGGCTCATGTTTTACAGTATCGTATGGTATTTACTATTATTTATGTGTTATTTACCTGATTGTCCAATGACATGTCCAGCCAGCTCTCAATTGAAAGATGCTATGGGGTGCTAGAAGCTTTGAACTGGAATCCATTTTCAGCTTTGCCAGTCAGTTGCTGCTGATGTGCTGGAACATATCACAGGCTTTCCTAGAGCAGAGGTTATCTCTTTAATGTGTCTTGGAAGTGAATAGTATGACTCCTAAGGGCCTTTCAACCTTTGACTTTTTATGACAATAATAAAGAAATACCCTATTATTTAACATTATACTTTTGATTTAAAAAATATGTTCACGGGTTTTTCTTTTAATCTCAACTTTAAGAAGGCCATACATTGCCGCATTTTTACTGAGGGAATCCTAAGCCCATATAAATAGCATGACATATAAATTTGTTTAGCTAGTTAGTATCAAGAGGTAGTGTAAGAATTCAGTTCTTCTAATTTTTAGTTCTCTGTGTTACAAATGTTATACTATATAATATTATTCTATGTTTTTGGTGCTCTCTGAGATATCACATTGAATTCAAATAGTAATGTGGATGTGTGGCTTCAGTAAAAATGGGAACCGTTTATGTAAAGGTCTCTTGATTAATTCTGGCAAAAAGATTTCTTTTGGTGGATTAAAATATTCCTAATACCTGCAGACTTCTCTTTCGTGGGAGGTTTACTTTTAGACCTCAAAATTCTGATCCATTGCTTTCATCATTAAAAATGCACTACTTCTTTGTTAGGAGATCATAACAGAAAATGAAATTTATTTGTATGTAAGTCTTTCTGATGGTGAGACTTGGCGACAGACACTTGACTCCCACCATTCCAGTTCATGCATTAAAGTGTCCTGCAAGAACCTGCGACTCTTGTTTGGGATTTTCTCATCCACGTGCAGGGCAGATCGGATGGGAATCGGAGAATAATTTTTCCAGCTTCCTTACCCTTCTGGTAATACTTCGAGGCATGTTTCCTAGAGTTTGCAGTGGGCTAGACCTCATTGTCCTCTGCAGCAGAAAGACTGGACTGTTTAATAAAGAAGACTTTATTTTCTTCCTCCTATTCTCTGTCTCACTTCCGATTTATTTATCAGTGTTTTCTGACATTACCTCCCAAATGAAATTTTTGTCTTTGAATCTTGTCTCAGTTCCTGGGGTCATCTAAAAAACATGTTTGATTGAAAAATAAGTCATTAACAGTGTTTGTTAGATATGAAAGATGTTTTAAAAGGCAGTTATTTTGAATAAAATTTAAAACAAGTATTTAATATTCTGACTTTTTTAGGTTCATAATCATGTCCATGTTCAAAATTGTTTCCTTAGCTTCATTTCATAACAAAGATTCAAGGTAAAAAGCTCTTTAAGTAGAAATTCAAGGTAAATGTCTTATGTGGAAATCTTTCTACTAGATCTATTCTGTTCTTCTAAAAAAAATTATAGGCTGATTTTCCAGATGCTTTATAAGGTCGCAGTGAGTTATCTATTTTGGTAGAAATTGGATTAACATGGAATTTGATTCAGCCAAAATTACAAATTATTGTCTACTTGAATCCAACTTTTTCATCTCTTATTTGGACCTGTTTATTCTCCAGCAGGGACCAGGGTTAGCCTTGCTGAACATTGATTGTAAGGATAAATTTAGTCCCTGGCTAATTTCCCCAAAGGTTGTTCTTTGATCCTTGTTAAGTAAAAAACTTTTTGATTTATTAAGGATTAAGGAATAGGGCATTTTTAAATTGAAGAAGCCCTGCATTAAGTCCAGTGTATTTTAAGTACATCTTTGTAGTTCTTTGATACCTTTTTAAAAATTAGAAATAATGATGTTTATATGATTTTTTAAAATTGATTTGGGAGATTTGTATTCATTTTAGGCATATATTATCAATGTTTTTTCTCCCCATGTAAAAGTTAAGTTTGTGTGTCTGAAATGTATTATCTATTTGATTTATATGATGGAACATGCATGAATTTAACCAAGTTTATAGTTCTGTTTATAGGGCCATCCTAAGATTATCATGCACAGATATTTTTCCATAGGAAAAACAAAATATTTAAAGAATATATTTTAGTTAGTTATCCTTACTGTAAAGTAACCTCTTTAAACATTTGTATTTTTTAAGCAAAAATATTAGTGTATACAGAGTATTTTCCTTCAATGTAGTTGCTTGTGGTACCTTCACCTTCTGCCATGTTCTTTTTAGATAGGACAGGGCATTTGTTGACCTGTGAGGTTGCATTTTTCTGTTAGAAATGATCAAAGGTCAGTTGGGTGATTAAATTGGGTAGTATGGTTTAGGGGAAAAATATGTTTAAGGGAAAATAAGTCTGCCTTTCTCCTGGGATACATCAAACTGGTCTAAAGTGGAAATTCCTCAGAATCCCTGCAGGGGCACACTAGAATAGCTTGTGCTGTGTGCTAAGTTGCTAAGTGTCTGACGCTTGGCAACCCTGTGGACCATAGCCTGCAAGGCTCCTCTGTCCATGGTATTCTCCAGGCAAGAATTCAAGTAACTATTCATTTATAAGTTCAATTGTTTTTAAAAAAATCAGTCTTACTCATTTTATAAGTATAAGCTCAATTGTGTAAAAAAAATCAATCATCTTGTTACTTTTTAGTCATACTATATCCCAGCAACTACCTAGTTTATCAAATCCAGTCAAGGCTTTTGACGTTTGAAATATCTCAGTATGATAGGTTGAAAAGCTGGAATAAGAACCAGAGATGGTTTTAAAATGTATCAAGAAGGCATTCTCATTTCCTAAAGACCAAATATTTTCTATAAGGAATGTTAGATAAAAAATGTGGAATATCATTTTACTGTCTTGATTCCTTGTGCTAAATGTGAACAGTCTTACGATAACTTGATGTAAAACAAGCTTGAAAATTTTCTCTCTTCAGAGTTTACATATTTTCCATCACCAATAGGCCACTTACACAGTACCTCTGTACTAAGTATTTAAGTACAACCTGACTTTGTTAAGGTTTAAAAATTGCTCCCTCCTTACATTAATGTTCAGTTCAGTTCAGTCGCTCAGTCGTGTCCGACTCTTTGCGACCCCATGAATTGCAGCACGCCAGGCCTCCCTGTCCATCACCAACTCCCGGAGTTTACCCAAACTCATGTCCATCGAGTCGGTGATACCATCCAGCCATCTCATCCTTTGTCGTCCCCTTCTCCTGCCCGCAATCCCTCCTAGCATCAGGGTCTTTTCCAATGAGTCACTCTTCGCATGAAGTGGCCAAAGCATTAATGTTAAGTACTTGTATTTAGCAATGTTATATTTCTGGATGTTAGTTAATTTGATGAACCTTACAGCATTAGTCTGTTCTTCAAAGTTCTACTTGGTACAGTGTCCGAGAAAATTAACTTGGATAAAACAATGATGTATGTTTTACAGTTAAAATATTTCAAAATTTCTGTATAAGGAGTAGATCTCCATAATTGCCACAGATAGTTTTGTGATTCTGTATACAGGAAAATGTTGTACCTCGCAGTGCTTGATTTGTATTTTTCTACTGTTTTAAAAATCTTCACATTTATTATCTCTTAACAAGTAATTTTTAGCTAAATGTTTACATTATTGAATGAGGAAAGTCGAACCATGGTTAGGACTAAAACAGGCTGAAATTTAGATTTGGTGTTCTGCATGGAGTTTTGTTATTGAATATCTAAAGGGTGTCAGTTTCCGCTCAGGTATTTATGCATTAGAATTGATATTGGATTCCAAATCACTTGATTATAATTTGCATTTCAAGTGTAATATACAGATTCTACTTTATTAGTATTGTTTTAAATTTCTATCTTCATTTAAGCTTGTTTTTAAAATGAAGATTTAAAAATTTTTTTAGCTAATAGAAATTTAGGTAAATATGTAGTATTTAAGTTATTGCTCGTTTATTACTTTTACTTTGGTTCAGTGTGCAGTAATAGCTTTTATGTGGTAAACTACATGTTCCTTTCTTTTTTTTCACTTGAAATACCTCTTTAACTGAAGTGAGGTTTGTCCATATAGCTTCAGGTTTCTGTGACCAATTCATATGTGATTGAAGTGACTCTTGATATAAAATGAGTTAGAAAAATTTATTTTTTAGCAAACTGAATATTAACTTTAATACTGTATGATAACAAAAAGCTATCTGGTTTGAATTTTTAGCCTTTCTTGTTTCTATCCTATTATTTCCCCTCCTTGAAAAAAAAAGTCTACCTTGCCAGTACCTTTTCTACAACTTTAGGAAAACTGGATTTTGACAGTAGAGTTATTTTCACTAAATTTTAGTCTTTGAGCCTGAAATAAGCAGTACTGATAGGAAGATATAATTAACTTCCCTCTTTTGTAACAGAGTTTACATTCTTTAATATTCTTAAAGAATAAACCTTTACCAAATTTTGTACTTATTTGCAGATCAACCTAGGAACACCCTCAAGAAAGCAGTAGGTGGATTGTGTAGAAAATAGAGACACAGAGATTATTGATCGTGGGGATTTTATCATGTTCACTGAGAAAAAATAATCTTTCAAATAAAGATAATGAAGTTTATAAGTGGAAAATAATATGATTAGTCAAAATATTTTTTAAAAAACTAAACTCTTGAAGACAAAATAAATTCCTAGAAATAAAATTATTTCTAGGAAAGGAGTATCTTTCATGTATTTGGAAACAAAGCAGTAAATGCCAAGATTTATCTGTTTCTCTTCCCCTTTTAGTTGGTTGACACAACCAAGTAGTTCAATAGTAGTGTTAACTGGTTTACTTCTATAATGCTTATTATCTGCTAACATTTAAAAAGACATTGCCTCCAAGATAAAAGATGTTGGTAGAAAGAAAAGATACTGATCTGTATCCATCCTTCTTTTCTCTCTATTGTATCCCTCTACCCCCTCAATATTAAAAACAACAACAATAACAGCCTACTTCTGTAGTCCTGAAGAGGCTGCTTTTACCCAGGAGAAACTTTTTCAAGATAACTCAAAACCCGTGACTTATGGTCATAGGTAATGTATTCATCCTCTTGTATCCTTAGCCATGACTTTTTTAAAATACAAATTTATTTATTTTAATTGGAGGTTAATTACTTTACAGTATTGGTTTTGCCATACATCAGCATGAAACCACCACAGGTATACACGTGTTCCCCATCCTGAACTCCCCTCCCTCTTTTTAATGAAGACTGGAACTCAGGAGATAATATATATCCAGCAGCCCAAGTTTGTGTGCAAGAATGGTGTTAGGCATTTTCTTCCATTGTAGGGGATGTCTCAGATGCTTTTTATGGTTCCCTCCAAGGAGCTTTCCAGCTCCCCCAAATAACCCCCACCAGCACGACCCTGTTCTTCCCCCTTTTCCCTCTCTCTCCTTTTCTGTTTCTCCTCCTCCTCTCAATGAACACATCAAGGAAAACAGGACCCTGTAAGTATGCAATTACTGTGTTTCATATTCTTAATTAGCAGTCATGACTTCAACATTATCTCCTAACAAGGCAGTTTCACCATTAGTCATGCTCCTGTAGTTCACTGTCCTTCTAAATATCAGTGTCAGTTTGGATCACCTTTAAGTGTATTGAGCATAGGGAAAGGGATAAAGGGAAGAAGTAATAATTTATAATGTTACTGGGTTTCATTGCTTATGGTATTTAATGTTTTAATCTTTTGCCAAATGAAAAACAATCTTTTAAACAAGGGAAAAAATCATTTTATACAAATGTTTGTAAACATGTATGTAAATATGTTGTTTTCTTTACCTCCAAAAATCATTAATAAAAATGGATTTTTAGTTTCTTCTTGAATGAGGTTCCTTTGTGTATAGTAGGGCAACTTTTGCAAGCCTAAAACCACACTTAAATCTGAGTTAATTTTATCACATGATATCAGAAAGGATAAGCTTTTTCTGTTTTGTCATTTTTCAACTTTTGTCTCTGTTTTCCCTTTATCTTAGAAAGAATGTCATTTTCCTTTTTTTGATTGAAGCATAACTGACAAATTATATTGGTATACATTGTAGAATGATCTCCATAATAAGTGTAGTTAACATGTCACAATATAGTAATAAATTTTTTCTTGTGATTAGGTCATTTGAGATCTTGCTTTTAGCAGCTTATAAATATGTAGTACATTTTAATTAACTATAGTCACTATGTTGTACATTACTACCCCTATTATTTATATGTTTTATAGCTGAAAGTTTTAGCTTTTTTTTTTTTAGATTCCACCTTTAAGTGAGATCTTACAATATTTGCCTTTCTCTGACTTATTTCATTTAGATTAATGTCCTCAAGGTCCATCCACACTGTGCAATTGGCAAGATTTTATACTTTAGTAATAATAAATACTCATGTCATTATGTCATGACCGTAGTTTCTTTATCCATGCATCAGGGGATTCTTAGATTGTTTTCCTATCTTGGCTATGTAAATAATGCTGCAGTGAACATAGAGGTGCATATATCTTTTTCAGTTAGTGTTTCCATTTTTTAAATGGAATAAATACCCGGAAGTGAAATTACTAGATCATATGGTAGTTCTGTTTTTAATTTTTTGAGGAAACTCCATACAGTAGTTGGCCTCTTTCCCAGAAAGATGGAGCTCTGTTTTATAGTAACCTCTCCAGTTTATATCCCCTCCAATAGTGTACGAGGGTTACCTTTTCTCTAAGTCATTTCCAGCACTTCTTATTTATTGACTTTTTTGATAACAGCTATTCCACTAGGTGTGAGGTGCTGTTTCACTGTAGTTTTGATTTGCATTGCCCTGGTGATTAGTGATGTTGAGCATCTTTTCACACACCTGTTGGCCATGAGCATGTATTTGGAAAAATGTCTTTTCACAATATCTGTCCATTTTTAAGTTGGATTTGTGTGTGTGTGTGTGTGTGTGTGTGTGTGCTGTATGAGTTGTTTATGTGTTCTGGATATTAACCCCTTATCAGTGATGTGGTTTTCAAATATTTTCTTCCATTCTGTATGTGGTCTTTTCATTTTGTTAATTGCTGTACAGAAGCTTTTCAGTTTTGATAGAATCCTATTTGTTTATTTTTGCTCTAGTTGTCTTTGCTTTTTGGATCAGATCCAAAAAGTCATTGCTAAGATTGATGTCAAGGAGATTACCATGTATGTTTTCTTCTAGGAGGTTTATGGTTTGAGGTCTTACATTTAAATTTTTAATCCATTTTGAGTAAGTTTTTGGTATGGTGTAAGAGAGTGGTGCAGTTTGATCTCTGTTCATTGCTCTGCATTAGATAAACCAGCCACCTCTTCCAATCTTGAAGGAATTGCCTTGTGTAAGCGATAAACCTTATCATTCAACCCTGCCCTATCCTTATATCTCAAGCCTTTGTAACTTTTCATGTAGCCTATTTTATTTTTAATAACCTCCAATAGTTGAGAATGTGCCAAGACCTGTCAGTGTCCCAAAGCAGAGTATTTTAGCACCTAGATTCAGGCTGGTTGGGAGCTAAACCCTCAGGCTGCAGCTTTTGAAGCATGTAAACATACACAATCCTGTGGGACTGCAAGCATAAGCCCTGTTCGAAACCAGAGCTAGGCAATCTGGAAGTGTTCCCTAGGCAACGGTTACACAAATCTGTGCTCCAGACGAGTATATAAGCTCCTTTCTAGAAGATACCTGAGAGCTCTAGCAAGCAGATGGAGAGTGCAGAGATGACAGCCTGTTCCCAGAGGACCTCAGTAGTATAGATGTGTGGCAGGCAGAAACCTACCCCTCAGGCTGAAGTTACAGGACAAGCAAACAGGCCTCTTTCTCAGGAAAGTGGATGTGTGTTTCAGCTGGCTGTCCTTGCAGTGCCCTGGGGGTGGCAGGCTACTTAAAACTGCCTCTTGGATGGTTTCAGTTTCAAGGGACCCAGGAATGCAAGCCCCGCCCCACAACCCACTGGGTTTTCAAAAAGAAAAAATAATTCTGGAAATTGAATCTGCTTATTGCCATCCACTTATAGTACGGCATCATATGTTCAATGAGAGAAGAATGGCCATCTTACCTGTTTTGCAGAGTCCTTACACATTGTTTAAACATTTTTAAGAGTTTTGTGCTTGATTTTGGACTCCACCCATGGAAAAAGGAGAGAAGAATTAAGAGTAAGGGGTCACATATAATTGAAATAAAAATTGGAAGAAGATAGAAGAAAACTGTTAAGTAGGGTGAAGAAGTCAGGAAGAAGTCAGTGGCATGTGGATGAGTGTCTCTAGTATCTGACTATCTCTAGTAGGAAGATGATGAGGTGCTTTTGTTTTAGTCAGTAGCTAGTTTTAAACAGTTATGAATCAGACCAGACCCAGGGAAGAACTTGGGTAGCTTCTGGAGCATAATAGAACACACAGTCCGGGAAGGTTTGGTGAAGAAAACGACGTAGCTTCATCAAGAATGGTGTAGGCAAGGTTCTGCCCAGGAAAAATTTCAAAGATTAGGGAAATTCCTTTAAAAATTTCCCTTAGTTCAAAGTGAGATTGCAGAATGAATTGTTAAGGGTAATGCCACAAGGCTTTTTGTGTGGTGTATGTTGTGGGTGTGTGGGAGGGGACTCTGTTTCTGGCTCTTTGTGACTCCATGAACTGTAGCCCACCAGGCTCCTCTGTCCATGGAGTTCTCCCGGCAAGAATACTGGAGTGGGTTGCCATTCCCTTCTCAGGGGATCTTCCCCACCTAAGAATCGAACCTGGGTCTCCCACATTGCAGGCAGACTTTTAACATCTGAGCTACCAGGGAAGCTATAGAATTCATTATTAAGGGTAATGCCACAGGCCTTTTGTGTGGTGTATGTTGGGAGTGTGGGCCAGGGGAGGAGGGGAGGGAAGCAAGAGAGAATATGCCTCAAAACAAAAGTTTAGGAATAATTGTTGTTTAGTCACTTAAGTCCTGTGTAAACTGTAGCCCCTATGGCTCCTCTGTCCATGGAGTTCTCCTGGCAAGAATGCTGGAGTGGGTTGCCATTTCCTTCTCCAGGGAATCTTCACCATCCAGGGATCAAACCTGGGTCTCCTGCTTTGGCAGGTGGATTCTTTACCACTGAGCCACCAGGGATTGCTTTACCCTAAACTTACTTCTCTGAGCAGGATAGTAAAAATATTAACTTGATGGATGGCCTATAGATAATGTAACAGTTGTTTATTTGCTAAGTCATGTCTGACTGTTTTGCCATCCCATGGACTGTAGCCCTTCAGGCTTCTCTGTCCATAGTTATTTCCCAGGCAAGAATACTGGAGTGAGTTACCAGTTCCTCCTCCAGGCGATCTTCCCAACCAGAGATCGAACCTGCGTCTCCTGCATTGGCAGGCAGATTCTTTACCATTGAGCCACCAGGGAAGCCCATATAACATAATACAAATTACTTAAATCATTGGAGAATATGTGTGTGAAAACTCCTAGACCATTGAAAATTGATAACTGGTATAAAAATGCAGTTTTTGAAAACGCAGAAGCTTCAAGTTTTTTTCAATTGAATTTCTTAGAACCACTGTGAGAGTTGGGGAAATATAAATTAGTAATTTTAATATAGAAAACTTTTACTTCATTAAAGTTTAAGAGATAGCTGTTTTGAAGTCCTTGTTTTTTTTTTTTTTTTTTTTTTAACGTGTTCTTTAATCTGGCACAAGAATCAAGGCATCTGCAGCTGTGATTCTCAGGGAAGTACTGTCAATTTAAAACTTAGCCGTGCTTTTAAAATAACAATGTTCTTAAGCAGTTATTTCTTGGCAATACTCTTAAGATTACTTTTTCCATCTTTTAAAATGTTCACATAGCATTTAAATAACTTTTTTTAATAAAAGCATTTGATGAACATTATGAGTGTATTATATATCTAGTAATGGACAATGATAACCTTGTACTATTCAGCCAGTTTGAAGCTATATTATAGATCAAATCTCATCATAGAAAGTACTGTTTAAAATAAAGTCTGCATAACAATGTAAACAATATACAAAAGTAGACTTTGAGTCAGAATGAATTTGGATACAATGTGACGATCCCCTAGAATAAGATATGCCTATCAACTGAGGAGACCTTTGTCTTCTACCAGCTTAGCAAAATTCATGTACACAGACAGCTGCTGCCCTTGTGGTAATATCTGGGTAGCTGACTGCCTAAAAGCACTTTGGCACTTTCTGTAACTGTTTTACTACTTGTGAGATACTCATTTTTTTTCTTCTCAGTGATCACCTTAAGCCTTAAGAAGAATATGAAACATGTTGGAATAATTAATAAATTAGGTTTTTGTCAGATCACTTGTACCTTTGAAATTTAATTTGATTCAATTTTTTAAAAAATAGACTGTTTCAGAGCAGTTTTAGGTTCACAGAAAGATTGAAGAGAAAGTACTGACTTCCCGTATACCCCTTTCCTGACATGTGCACAGACAGCCGTTCCCATATTCTGGCCTGAATCAGAGTGGCATATTTGTTAAAATCCATGAACTTATACTGACACGTTATCACTCAAAGCCCTCAGTTTACAGCAACTACACAGCGTACCTTCACTGGGTTTTGATAGATGTGCAGTGACGTGTATGCACCATTACAGTATCGTACAGAATAGTTTCATTGCTCTAAAAATCTCATATGCCTCTGCCTTCATTCCACCATCCTGCATACTCCTGGCCATCACTGATCCTTTTACTGTCATCATAGTTTTGCCTTTTCCAGAATGTCATACACTGGGATCATAAGCTATGATAACATTGTCAGATTGGTGCCTTTCACTTACTAATGTGCATTTAAGTTTCCTTCAGGTCATTTTACGGCTTTATAGCTCACTTCTTTTTTGTGCTAATATTCCATTGCCTGGATGTACCACAGTTCATTCATCCATTCACCAACTGAAGGACATTTTGATTGTTTCCAAGTTTCAGCAACTTTGAATAAAGCTACTATAAACATTTTTGTGAAGGTTTTTGTGTGAATGTAAGGTTTCAGCTCATTTGGGTAAGTACCAAGTAGTGTGATTACTGAATTGTTTGGTAAGGGTGTGTTTAGTTTTGTAAGAAATTGCCAAACTTTTCTGAAGTGACTGTACTATTATTAAAATTTTTTTATTGTGGTAAAAGTCACATAAAACATACTACTTTAACCATATTTAACTACAGTTCAGTGGTACTAAGTACATTCACATTTTTGTGCAATTTCCACTATCATCCATCTCTCATATTTTTCACTTTCCTAAACTGAAATTTTGTCCCCACTGAACACTTAAGTTCCCAGCCCCTGCCCTCACTCTGGCCCCTAGCATCTAGCAGGGTACTTTCTGACTCTATGAATTTGACTATTCTGGGTACCTGGCATAAGTGGAATCAAGTAGTACCTGTCTGCCCCTACAGCATATCGGAATGCATCTTTAAGGCCAGCTTCATACATGCGGCTTTACTCTTGCTATTGCATTTTCAGCAGCAGTGACTAGAGTTCTTGGTGAGCCTTTCCTCCCCAGCATTTGGTTTTGGATTTTTGCTGCTTGTTTCTGAATTTGTCACAAAGGGAATTTACCCATAAATTGTTGAATTGGTGTGTTTGCTGGGGAAGGCTTCCTATTTTGTCATCTTGCTGATACTACTGCTATATGGTGCTTCTATGTTAAGACCTTAACCAAAGTGATAACTTGCCAGGAAAAAAATTTTTTTAAAAACCTTGTAAAGTTATTTTTTGCTTGTTTACTTAGAACTCTGAAGAGTTAAACTCTTCTCTATGAGACTTACCTGGAATACAACCATTACCTGGAATTAGACTATGTAAAAAAACTAAAGAACCTACCCAGCTTAACTATACTATTTTTTCCTCTGTTTTCTTTTTACGTTCTTAAAGCTTCTCTTAAAAAGTGAAACAAGTTCTGGTTCTTCAAGACTGTGGTTGCAGTGGTTTGATTTGAGAAAGGCTGAGTCTTCTAAATGTACCTGGGGGATTTAGTGCCCTTATGTGGTTAATACAGTATGTACAACCTGTTGGTATTCTAGCCAGTGTGCAGTGATACAGTAAAAGGCTTGAGTGGTGACCATTTATTCACATGTTTTCCTTAGTACCTTTCTGGCAGAGTTAACTTGTTGGTGAAATGGAAGATTTTCTTGTGATATTTAAATTTATGTTAAATCTGTATACAGTATTTGTTGAGTCAAGATACTGACAGCTGTCTGAACAACCAAAGATTATAGCAGCAGTAATTGAAGTAGTGATTAATACTCCTTTGGATAATCTTGACTACATTTGCTAACCCATACTCACTCTATTACGGATTATCAGGACACGTGGCTCTACTTGCTCAGTGCTACTTCTCATATTTTTGCCAAGTGAGAGTGTTCAAACTTGTGACGCCACTGTTTTGTGGTGTTTTGAATTGGTATGTAGCTTCTGGAAGTATCGAGCTTAGCTGGGAATAACCTGTTCTGGAGAATAACCTGTTCTTTATTTCTGCAAGATCTCCAGGGGGAAGTTTATAACTTTACCTAACAATACGTATGTATTCATTTTTCTCTATGTACGTTAAATCATTTTCAACTGCCTCACCTATCAACCCCAACTACTCTTCCTTGGCTTAATTCATTCTTATCCTTGAATATTTCTTCACGGACTGCTTCCATTTCATCATCTTCTGGGTTGTTTTGTTTTGTTTACCTGAGTTGTTTCTTTAACATCTTTTGACAATGGGAACATATTATAATGAAGTGAAAGGCTAGGTTACTTTCATCTTTTACCTCCTAAAATAAGGCCACTTTATCAGTTTGCCCTGACAATACAGTTGTCTTCTCAAGAATGCTAGAGTATTCTGGCTTATAGTTAGTTGCTTTTTTGGGGGGGAAAACATTGGCTCAGTTGAGTGTTCTATACCTATAATGTTTGTCCAAGGTAATCCTACTAGGATGTATTGTTGCTTATTACTGCATAACTAACTACAACAAAAGTAATAATTTAAAGCTAAACCTATTTATCATCTCATTTTCTGTGGGTTAGGAATCTGAGCACAGCTTAAGTGGTTGGTCATCTGCCTCATAAGGTGGTATCTCATATGGATTCAAAGTGTCAGTCAGGGTTGGAGTCTCATCTGAAAGCTTGACTGAAGAAGATCTGCTTCAAAGCTCATGTGAGTGGTTTTGGCAGGACTGAGTATTTAGGGATGTTGGACTAAGGCTTTAGATCTGTAGTTTCCTGCCAGGCCAGAAGTTCCTTGTTGTCTAGGCTTCCTGAACATGGCAACTTCATCAGAGCCAGCAAGAGAATAAAGCTAAAATGTATTTGGGGTCAACAGCATACATAGAAGTTAAAACATCTAAAAATAATATCAATGTGAAAATGGGGAATGGGCAGAATGCATTTGTAAGATTCTTAGAGTATGTGTAATGTGGTATAATGTTATTTGAAGATTGGCTGTAAGTTGTAAACTCTAACATCTACTAAGACAAAATAACAAAACAAAGAGTTACAGCTAATTAACCAATAGTGCAAGTAAAATTGAATATTAAAACAAAAAATCCAGGTGAACCCAGAAGTTATGGAAAGAGGTAAGGAGCAAAGACCACGTAAGACAAAACAACTATGAAAAATGTAGATTAAAGGTAGTCATTAAAAAATCTTTTTTTCTGATCACAGTAGAATTAAAATTAGTAACAGTTTCTGTACCAACTTCAAATATTTGAAAATTAAAAAAAAACATGCTTTTAAATATTGAGTCAAAGAAGAAATATTTTGGACTGAATGAAAATGAAAACAATGTATGGGATTTAGCTAAAGCAGTGCTTACAGAAAAATTTGAATGCTTTTTTAGAAAATAGAAAAGATTGCAAGTTTATAACCTAAACTTCTACTTTTCAAAACTAGGAAAGAAAGAGCAAAGTAACATAAAGTATAGATACTTTGTACTTTATACTAAATAACCCAAAGTATAAAGATCTTATCTGCAAAGTAAGAGCAAAACTCAGTGATACAGAAAACAAACAAAAATAAATGGAATCAAAATGGATTTTGTGAAGAAGCAATATAGATATATTTCTATCCAAGTAGGTCAGAAAAAAGGGTGAATACACGAATAACTTATGGCAGAGGGCACATCACTACAGACCATTTAGATATCAAAATAATTAAAGAAACTTGTAATTTTATGCCAATAAATTGGACAACTTAGGTGAAATGGGTAGACACACCTACCAGAGCTCACTCAAGAAACTAGATAACTGGGAAAGTAGTCATATCTTTTAAAGGAATTAAAGTTAAATACCTCCCACAAAGAAAATTTCTGTCTTAATTAGATGACGTCACTGGTAAATTCTAACAAGCACTTAAGAAGGAAATAAACGAAAAAGGAAACAATACTAATTTCATACAGATTCATAAAATATAGAACAATAAGGAACATTTCCCAGGTTTTGAGTCCAGCATTATCCTGATACCAAACCAAGATGAAACACAACTGAAAAAAATTCAGAAAAACCCAGGAATAGAAAAATGGCAAACCAATATTCCTGATAAACACCGATACAAAATTCTTGAGAAGCTTTTAACAAATTGTATTTGGCAACATGAAAATAACATGGTGACTGTGAGTGTATCTTATGTCAGGAATGCAGGCTTAGTTAGCATGTAAGAAACGCCAGAGGAAAACAGATCCTGTGTGCTCCATCTGTATGTGGGGTCTAAAAACAAATGAACAGAGAACCAGAAAACGACTCAGAATCAGTGGTTGCCAGAGGGGAAGGTGGTCTGGGTCGGGAAGATCCCCTGGAGAAGGAAATGGCAACCTACTCCAGTACTCTTGCCTAGAAAATTCCATGGATGGAGGAGCCTGATGGGCTAAGTCCATGGGGCTGCAAAGAGTTGGACACGACTGAGCGACTTCACTTAACCCACCTATAAGGTAAATATCACAGTGATAAACACATGGAGAATACAGTCAATAAAACTGTAACAACTTTGCATGGGGACAGATTACCACTGTACATTTTTATACTGTATAAAATATTGAATTACTATGTTGTATACCTAAAATCAATATGTGTGTAAACTATACCAAAAATAAAAGAAGAATCAATTAATTTAACTCAGGGCATAATAAAAAAGAAAATCATATAAACACTTTAATAGATGTGGAAAACACATTTGACACCCATGTAAGATAAAAAAATCTTCTAAGAGTAAAGAAGAGATAAAGAACTTCCTCAACTTGATAAGGAGAATGCAATGGCACCCCACTCCAGTACTCTTGCCTGGAAAATCCCATGGACGGAGGAGCCTGGTGGGCTGCAGGCCATGGGGTCGCTAAGAGTCAGACACGTCTGAGTGACTTCACTTTCACTTTTTACTTTCATGCATTGGAGAAGGAAATGGCAACCCACTCCAGTATTCTTGCTAGAAGAATCCCAGGGATGAGGGAGCCTGGTGGGCTGCCATCTATGGGGTCTCACAGAATTGGACACGACTGAAGTGACTTAGCAGCAGCAGCCAGCAGCTTGATAAAGGATGTCTACAGTAAACTACAGCTAATGTCATACCTGATGGTGAAAGATTGATACTTTGCCCCCAAGATTGAGAATAATGCAAGGATGTCTGCTGTAATTTTTTTATTCATCTTCATACTGGAGGTTTTCAACAGTGCTGCTGCTGCTATGTCGCTTCAGTTGTGTCCGACTCTGTGCGACCCCAGAGACAGCAGCCCAGCAGGCTCCCCCATCCCTGGGATTCTCCAGGCAAGAACACTGGAGTGGGTTGCCATTTCCTCCTGCAATGCATGAAAGTGAAAGTGA
Organism: Aepyceros melampus; assembly: GCA_006408695.1. Classification (NCBI taxonomy): domain Eukaryota; kingdom Metazoa; phylum Chordata; class Mammalia; order Artiodactyla; family Bovidae; genus Aepyceros; species Aepyceros melampus. The sequence goes on along the minus strand of SJXQ01009455.1, from coordinate 205,565 downwards.
AGTCACTCAGTCGTGTCTGACTCATAGCGACCCCACAGACTGCAGCCCACCAGGCTCCTCTGTCCATGGGATTTTCCAGGCAAGAGCACTGGAGTGGGGTGCCATTGCCTTCTCCGTTCAACAGTGCAGTAAGGTGCAAAGAGCATTCAGATCTTAAAGGAAAGAATGAAGTTGTTTTTCTATGTTAATTGTATGATTGTCTAGAAAATCCTTAAAAATATTTTAAAAAATTCATTGGGAATAATAAATTCAGCAAGCTTGCAGTATTTAAAGTTAATATACAATGTTCAATTTTATTTCTACATACTTGTAATCAATGATTGGAAATTGAAGTTGATGATACCACCCAAAGCAGCATTAAAACATAAACCATGGACTTCTCTGGTGGTCCAATGGTTAAGAATCTGCCCCCGCTCATCACAACTGAGAAAGCCTGTGTGAGACAATGAAGACACCACAGCCAAAAAGTAAATCTTAAAAAAATAAAGAAAACATAAATTACTTAGAAGAGGACTGTAAAAATCTTAACATTATTGGTATACTGAAAATTCCAAAATAATGCTTAGTGAAACTAAGATGCCAGTTAATGGAGTTATATACCATATTACTGAGTTAAAAGCCTCAATATTATTAAGATTAATTATAACCAAACTTATGTTTTGCATCAATGAATTTTCAATCAGTATCCAAGAAGAGTTTGTGTTTTCTTATTGTTCAGTCTCTCAGTCATGTCTGACTCTTTGGGACCCCATGGACTGCAGCACGCCAGGCTTCCCTGTCCTTCACCTCTCCTGGAGCTTGCTTAAACTCATGGCCATTGAGTTGGTGATGCCATCCAACCATCTCATCCTCTGTTGTCCCCTTCTCCTGCCTTCAATCTTTCCCAGCCTCAGGGTCTTTTCCAGTGAGTCAGCTCTTTGCATCAGGAGGCCAGAGTATTGGAGCTTCAGTATCAGTCCTTCCAATGAATATTCAGGATTGATTTCCTTTAGGATTGACTGGTTTGATCTCCTTGCTATCCAAGGGACTCTCAAGTGTCTTCTCCAACACCACAGTTTGAAAACGCCAATTCTTCAGTGCTTAGCCTTCTCTATGGTCCAGTTCTCACATCCATACGTGACTACTGGGAAAACCATAGCTTTGACTATACAGATCTTTGTCAGCAAAGTAATCTCTCTCTCTCTCTTTTTTTTTTTCTAGCTTTCTCTCTATATAGTTGACATATTACATTCTGTAAGTTTAAGGTGTACAACATGATGATTTGATACATGTATATATTGAAAATGATACCACAGGTTAGTTAAAACATTTATTACTTCATGTAGTTACCTTTTTGTCTGTAGTGAGAACACTTAGGATCTAATTTCGTAGCAACTTTCAAGTATTCAATACATTTATTAACTATAGTCACCATGTTATATTGATACATTAGATCCCCAGAATTTAATCATCTTACTGTTGGAAGTTTTACCATTTGACCAATATATTACTTGTAAATAATTATACCAATGTTTCTACCAAGCTTTCAGGAAAGAACAAACTCTTGGCTACCTGGCTGGGCAAAAAAAAAAAAAAAGGGCAAGTCTTTCAAAAATTTGAATAAGGTGACTAAAGGCCTCCATCTCAGAGGGCTGTAATGCATGTAGTTTTCATAAATATTTATATCTCCATTATTTTTTTCACTTACTACTGTATAACATTTTTCAAATATTTACTTGAAATTTTAATTTCAAGCATTTAATTGAAAGTTTTGAAATGTGGTTAAGGACCATTTGCATTAGAATTACCTTACATGTTTATCCCATACACAAATCAGCTCAAAATGGATTAAGGACCTAAATGTAAGGATACTATAAAACTCTTAGAGGAAAACATAGGTAGCACACTCGTTGACATAAATCACAACAATACAGAGTAATGGAAATAGAAGCAAAACTAAACAGGGCATACTTAACAGCTTTTGTATAGCAAAGGAAACCATAAAATAGGCCCACAGAATGGGAGACATTTGCAAATGATGTGACTGACAAGCGGTTAATCTCCAAGTTTTACAAAGAGCTCATGTGGCTCAATACCAGGAAAACAACCTAATTAAAAATGGGCAGAAAACCTGAATAGACATTTCTCCAAAGAAGACATACATGTGGCCAAGACACAAATGAAAAGATGCTCAACATCACTAATTTAGAGAAATGCAAATCAAAACTACAATGAGATATAATCTTACACCAATCAGAAGGCCTGTCTATGGTAAGTTGGTCCATGAAATTCTCCAGGCAGGAATACTGGAATGGTAGCCCTTCGCTTTTCCAGAAGGTTCAACTCGGATCTCCTGCATTGCAGGCAGATTCTTTACCATATGAGCCACCAGGGAAGCCTCAGTCAGAATGGTCATCATCAAAAAGACTACAAACAATAAATGGTGGAGACGGTGTGGAGAAAAGGGAGCTCTTTTACACTGTTGGTGAAACTGTAGAGTGGTATAGCCACTATGGAAAATAATATGGAGGTTCTTTAAGAAGCTAGAAATTGAGCTACCATATGACCCAGCAAGCCCACTCTGGGACATATTTCAAGAGAAGTACATGGTTCAAAGGATATGTATACCTCAATGGTCATTGCAGCATTATTTACAGTAGCCAAGACATGGAAGCAAGAGAAATGTCCATCGACAGAGGAATGGATAAAGAAAATGTGGTGCTCATATAGAATGGAATATTACTCAGCCATTAAAAAGAATGATAGTGTCCTTTGTAGCAACATGGGTGGACTTGGAGATTATCATAATAAGTGAAGTAAGTCAGAGAAGGAGGAATATCATGTCACTTATAGTGCTGTGCTTAGTTGCTCAGTCATGCCCGACTCTTTATGACCCCATGGACTGTAGCCAAACAGGCTTGTCTGTCCATGGGGATTCTCCAGGCAAGAATACTGGAGTGGGTTGACATTCTGTTCTCCAGGGGATCTTCCCAACCCAGGGACTGGACCCAGTTCTCTCACATTGCAGATGGGTTTTTTACCATCTGAGCCACCAGGGAAATATATGTTGTTGTTCAGTCGATCAGTTTTTCCTGACTCTGTGACCCAATGGATTGCAGCAGGCCAGGCTTCCTTGTCCTTCACCATCTCCCAGAGCTTGCTCAAACTCATGTCCATTGAGGTGGTGATGTCATTCAACCATCTCATCTTCTGTTGTCCCCTCTCCTCCTGTCTTCAGTCTTTTCCTGCATCAGGGTCTTTTCCAATGAGTTGGCTCTTCGCATCAGATGGCCAAAGTATTGGAGCTTCAGTATCAGTCTTTCCAATGAGTATTCAAGATCAATTTCCTTTAGCATTGACTGGTTTGATCTTGCTATCCAAGGGACTCTGAAGAGCCTTCTCCAGCACCACAGTTCAAAGCCATCATTCTTCAGCACTCAACCTTTTTTACTGTTCAGCTCGCACAACTGTACATGACTACCGGAAAAACCACTGCTTTGACTATACAGACCTTTGTTGGCAAAGTAATGTCTTTGCTTTTTAATATGCCATGTACGTTTTTCATTGCTTATCTTTCAAGAAGCAACTGTCTTTTAATTTCATGGCTGCTGTCACCATCCACAGTGACTTTGGAGCCCAAGAAAATAAAACCTGTCACTGTTTCCATTGTTTCCCCATCTATTTGCAATGAAGTGATGTGACCGGATTCCATGATTTTAGTTTTTTGAATGTTGAGATTTAAGCCAGCTTTTCACTCTCCTCTTTGACCTTCATCAGGAGGCTCTTTAATTCCTCTTTGCTTTCTGTCATAAGGGTGGTGTCATCTGCATATCTGAGGTTATTGATATTTCTCCCAGCAATCTTGATTCCAGCTGTGCTTCATCCAGCCCAGCATTTCGCATGATCTACTCTGCATATAAGTTAAACAAGCAGGGTGACAATATACAGCCTTGATGTACTTCTTTCCCAGTTTTGAACTAGTCTGTTGTTCCATGTCTGGTTCTAACTTGCTTCTTGACCTGCTACAGATTTCTCAGGAGGCAGGTAAGGTAGTCTGGTATTCCCATCTCTTAAGGAATTTCCCACAGTTTGTTCATAGTGATGCTTCCTGAGGTCCACTTGACTTCACATTCCAGGATTTCTGGCTCTAGGTGAGTGATCACACCATCATGGTTATCTGGGTCATTAACATCTTTTTTATATAGTTCTTCTGTGTATTCTTGCCACCTGTTCTTAATATCTTCTGCTTCTCTTAGCTCCATACCTTTTCTGTCCTTTATTGTTCCTATCTCTATATGAAATGTTCCCTTGGTACCTCTAATTTTCTTGAAGAGATCTCTAGTCTTTCCCATTCTATTGTTTTCCTCTATTTCTTTGCCTTGTTTGAATAAAAAGGCTTTCTTATCTCTCTTGCTATTCTCTGGAACTCTGCATCCAGATATCTTATTTACAAAACAGAAACAGACTAAGACTTAGGAATAAATTAATGATTACCAAAAGGGAATGGTGTGGGGTAGGGACAGACTTGGAGTTTGGGATTGATATGTACATGTTGCTGTATCTAAAATAGACAACTAACAACACTGTGCAACACAGGGAATTGTGCTCAATATTCTGTAATAAGCTAAATGGGAAAAGAATTTTGAAAAAGAGTAGAAACATGTATGTGTAACTAATTTATACTGCTGTATACCCAAAACTAACTCAACATAGTTTATCAACTATAAGATGAAATAAATATTTAATGTTCCATTCCGTTCAGTTGCTCAATTGTGTCCGACTCTTTGCGACCCCATGAATCGCAGCACGCCAGGCCTCCTGTCCATCACCAACTCCCGGAGTTCACTCAGACTCACGTCCATTGAGTCCGTGATGCCATCCAGCCATCTCATCCTCAGTCGTCCCCTTCTCCTCCTGCCCCCAATCCCTCCCAGCATCAGGGTCTTTTCCAATGAGTCAACTCTTCACATGAGGTGGCCAAAGTACTGGAGCTTCAGCTTTAGCATCATTCCTTCCAAAGAAATCCCAGGGCTGATCTCCTTCAGAATGGACTGGTTGGATCTCCTTGCAGTCCAAGGGACTCTCAAGAGTCTTCTCCAACACCACAGTTCAAAAGCATCAATTCTTCNCATGAGGTGGCCAAAGTACTGGAGCTTCAGCTTTAGCATCATTCCTTCCAAAGAAATCCCAGGGCTGATCTCCTTCAGAATGGACTGGTTGGATCTCCTTGCAGTCCAAGGGACTCTCAAGAGTCTTCTCCAACACCACAGTTCAAAAGCATCAATTCTTCAGCACTCAGCCTTCTTCACAGTCCAACTCTCACATCCATACTGACAACAGGAAAAACCATAGCCTTGATAGACGGACCTTAGTCGGCAAGGTAATGTCTCTGCTTTTGAATATACTGTCTAGGTTGGTCATCGAACCTAGACTGGCAATTCATTTCACTTATGATATCATACATGTTACATTGCCACTCTCCCAAATCATCCCACACTCTCCCTCTCTCACAGAGTCCTAAAGGTTGTTCTATACATCTGTGTCTCTTGTGCTGTCTCGCATACAGGGTTATCATTACCATCTTTCTAAATTCCATATGTATATGTGTAAGTATACTGTATTGGTGTTTTTCTTTCTGGGTTACTTCACTCTGTATAATTGGCTCCAGTTTCATCCACTTCATTAGAACTGATTCAAATGTATTCTTTTTAATGGCTGAGTAATACTCCATTGTGTATATGTATTTCTAAATTCCATATATATGTGTAAGGATACTGTATTGGTGTTTTTCTTTCTGGGTTACTTCACTCTGTATAATTGGCTCCAGTTTCATCCACTTCATTGGAACTGATTCAAATGTATTCTTTTTAATGGCTGAGTAATACTCCATTGTGTATATGTACCACAGCTCTCTTATCCATTCATCTGCTGATGGACATCTAGGTTGCTTCCATGTCCTGGCTATTATAAACACTGCTGTGATGAACATGTCTCTTTCAATTCTGGTTTCCTTGGTGTGTATGCCCAGCAGTGGGATTGCTGGGTCATAAGGCAGTTCTATTTGCAATTTTTTAAGGAATCTCCACACTGTTCTCCATAGTGGCTATACTAGTTTGCATTCCCACCAACAATGTAAGAGGGTTCCCTTTTCTCCACACCCTCTCCAGCATTTATTGCTTGTAGACTTTTGGATAGCAGCTGTTCTGACTGGCGTGAAATGGTACCTCATTGTGGTTTTGATTTGCATTTCTCTGATAATCAGTGATGTTGAGCATCTTTTCATGTGTTTGTTAGCCATCTGTTTGTCTTCTTTGGGGAAATGTCTGTTTAGTTCTTTGGCCCATTTTTGATTGGGTCATTTATTTTTCTGGAATTGAGCTGCAGGAGTTGCTTGTATATTTTTGAGATTAGTTCTTTGTCAGTTGCTTCATTTGCTATTATTTTCCCCCATTCAGAAGGCTGTCTTTTCACCTTGCTTATAGTTTCCTTTGTTGTGCAGAAGCTTTTAATTTTAATTAGATCCCATTTGTTTATTTTTGCTTTTATTTCCAGTATTCTGGAAGGTGGGTCATAGAGGATCCTGCTGTGATTTATGTCGGAGAGTGTTCTGCCTATGTTCTCCTCTAAGAGTTTTATAGTTTCTGGTCTTACATTTAGATCTTTAAACCATTTTGAGTTTATTTTTGTGTATAATGTTAGAAAGTGTTCTAGTTTCATTCTTTTACAAGTGGTTGACCAGTTTTCCCAGCACCACTTGTTAAAGAGATCAGCTTTTCTCCATTGTATGTTCTTGCCTCCTTTGCCAAAGAAGAGGTGTCCATAGGTGTGCAGATTTATATTTCTGTCTTCATGCCAGTACCATACTGTCTTGATGACTGTGGCCTTGTAGTAGAGCCTGCCTTATGACCCAGCAATCCCACTGTTGGGCATACACACCAAGGAAACCAGAATTGAAAGAGACACATGTACCCCAATGTTCATCACAGCACTGTTTATAATAGCCAGGACATGGAAGCAACCTAGATGTCCATCAGCAGATGAATGGATAAGAAAGCTGTGGTACATATACACAATGGAGTATTACTCAGCCATTAAAAAGAATACATTTGAATCAGTTCCAATGAAGTGGATGAAACTGGAGCCTATTATACAGAGTGAAGTAAGCCAGAAAGAAAAATACCAATACAGTATACTAACACATATATATGGAATTTAGAAAGATGGTAATGATAACCCTGTATGCGAGACAGAAAAAGAGACACAGTTGTATAGAAGTCTTTTGGACTCTGTGGGAGGGAGAGAGGGTGGGATGATTTGGGGGAATGGCATGGAAACATGTATAATATCATATATGAAATGAATCACCAGCCAGGTTCTATACAGGATCCTTGGGGCTGGTGCACTGGGATGACCCAGAGGGATGGTACAGAGGAGGTGGGAGGGAGCTCAGTATGGGGAACATGTGTATGCCCGTGGTGGATTCATGTTGATGTGTGGCAGAACCAATACAATACTGTAAAGTTATTAGCCTCCAATTAAAATAAATAAATTACAATTTTTTAAAAAAATGAGTCCTATAACTTTTTTGGTTTTTAAGATTTTTCTGGCTATTCTGATTTCCTTGCATTCTCATATTAATTTTAATATTAACTTGTCCCTTTCTGGGAAAATATCAGGCAGGATTTTGATATAAGGTATGTTGAATTTGTGGATAAATTGGGAGAATATTGGCACCTTGACAACACTAAGTGTTCCAGTCCATGAACATGTATATTTTCCCATTTATTTTGATTTTCTTTCATTTCTTCCTCCAGCATTTTGTAGTTTTCAGTGTATAAGTATTGTATTTCACTTGTTAAATTTCTATCCAACTATTTTTTCTTTTATGCCATTGTAAATTGAGTTGTTTTCTTAATTTCGTTTTCAGAAGTTTCATTGTTAGTGTAGGAAAATGCAACATCTCTTCATGTATTGATCTTATATCCTGAAACTTCCTGAATTAATTAATCCTAAGTTTTTTAGTAGTGTGGATTCTTTGGGATGTTCTCTAGTACAAGATCATGTCATCTGTGAATAGAGAGGTTTTATTTCTTCCTTTTCAATCTGTATGTCTTTTATTTATTTTTCCCAGTTGTCCTTGCTAGAAGCTTCAGTACAATGATCAACAGAAATGACAAGAGCAAATATCCTTTTCTTGTTCCTGACATGAAGGGAAAAACATTGTATCAGTCTTTATATGTCTAGATCCCTGTTGAAATTTTTAAGCCCCAAATTTATCTCTATGAATTTAGTAAGCATAGTTGTTCTACAGTTCATATCTGATAATTCCAGTATCTGATGTCTCTGTGGATCTACTTTCTCTGCTAGTTCTGGCTTGTATTGTTTTACCTTTGGTGTATCTCATCGTTTGGCGGACATTTTCACTTGTAATCACTTTAGAAGTAATTTGAAGTCCTAAACAGTCTTATCTTCCTTCAGAGATTTTCTTCCCCCTTCTATTAGGTAGCTGAGGGTCCTTGCTGTTGGAACCCAAGGTTTTTCTGAGCTGCCAAGATGAATTACCAAAGCATAGTTGTATTCCTATTCCCTGTTCCTAAGACACAGCCCATTGAGATCTCAGTCCGGAGCAGGGAGCGTTTCAGTTCTTTTTCCTAACTTGGATTGTGCTGGACTCTAATCCTTGTCTCTGTCAAGATAAGGTATAGTTCCACCTTTCATTCTTTTCCCTGAAATGAGCATATGCACCCAGAATAAAAACATTTTTCAGTGGCGCAGGAGTCTCCACCTCCTGATGCCAAATACTTCCTACACTGACCTGCCAAAAGTGTAGCTCTGTTCCCATCAATGGACACCTCCAGGGAAGCAGCAGCTGAAGCCTAGCTCTCCAAACTTCTGCTGATCAAAACCCCATAACTATTCACCATCACTTTTCCTCACCATTTACTTTAAAAAAATTTTTTTTTTGTCCAGCTTCTTTTAGTTGTCTTCAGAGGGAATGTTATTACCCAATCCAGAGAATTCTCTTTTGTCTTCATAACATTGCTCTCCAAATAGTGGATAAGAGGATATTTCTCTTTATAGATGAGACCCATATTATTAATGAAGAAAGAATAACAAATTTTGAATATCATTGTTTTACAAACCTAGTGAAATAATGAATCTAAGTATTGAATTAATAGCTGCTAAGATCACTAAAAGATAGACAGTTGGACATTGGAAGCCTTCTAATAGAAAAACACAATGCCACTATGAAGTAGTCATCTTGGGAAAAAAATCAGACCTGAATTCAATCAAGCCTCTGAATCCATCTACCAATCTACCTACAAGAAATACTAAAGATAAAGGGGCATATCAAAATGAACCATAAAGATGCAAAAAGCAAAATTCGGACTGTGAGTCACTCCTGAGGAATGCTTGGTTTCCTCAACAAATAAATTTCATTATACATAAATAATTTTTATATGTATGCTGCTGCTGCTGCTAAGTCGCTTTAGTTGTGTCCTACTCTGTGCAATCCCATAGACGGCAGCCCACCAGGCTCCCCCGTCCCTGGGATTCTCCAGGCAAGAACACTGGAGTAGGTTGCCATTTCCTTCTCCAATGCATGAAAGTGAAAAGTGAAAGTGAAATCGCTCAGTCGTGTCCAACTCTTAGCAACCCCATGGACTGAAGCCTTCCAGGCTCCTCTGTCCATGGGATTTTCCAGGCAAGAGTACTGGAGTGGAGTGCCATTGTATGAGATGATATAATTTATGTATATTAAAATGGAATACTACTCAGGCATTAAAAAAGATGAAACCATGCCATTTGCAACAGCATGGTGAAATAAGTCAGATGGGGAAAGAGAGATACTGCATTATTTCACTCACATGTGTAATAAAAAACAACAAAAAATGAATACACCAAGCAAAAACAAAGACACCAATACAGAGAATGGAATAATGGTTAACAGAGGATAAGGGGGAGGGGAAGGGTGAAATGTGTAAAGGGAATCAAGTGTGTGGTGATGGGATGGATGGAAATTAAATTGGTGGTGAGCACACTGTAGCATTAACATCCACAGAAGTGAAAAATATAATTTTGCGCATGCGAAACATATGTTACGTTATAAACCAATGTTACCTCAATAAAAAATTTAATAACAAAAATACACCTACCAACAAAAAAAAAAAAAAAAAAGCAAGTGACTTCTCAGTTTCTAGTGTGAATAACCGAGTAGACGTGGTCACACAGAGACACAGAAACCCTGAGCATGGGTGTGGGGAGGGCGGGTGAGCAGGCAACAAGCTGCTGTTGACATGTCTTTGATTAGACATTAGATTATGACTTTGAGATTTCTATGAGAAACCCATGAATATGTCAAGAAGAGAGTTGCCAAGGAGAAATCATATCATTCGGAATAAAATTATGTCAATTAAAAGATGACTTTCAATCAGATGATTTGATAAGCCTAGTCAGGTGGAGAAGGAAATGGCAACCCACTCCAGTGTTCTTGCCTGGAAAATCCCAGGGACAGGGGAGCCTGGTGGGCTGCCAATCTATGGGGTCGCACAGAGTTGGACACGACTAAAGTGACTTAGCAGCAGCAGTCAGGTGGAAAATATAAAGGCAAACATTCATCAAACCCTAATAAATCAGGCACTCAATAGATTTGCATCTAGATTGGGGAGACAAGTCAGCGGTAAAGGCTATGATAAAATACAGGCAAAGTAGAGTGCTGAGTCGCAGTGGGAGGCAGGAGCACTCTCTATCTAGCTCCACAACCAATTATAGGGGAGAGACTATGAATAAGGGTCAACAAATGTCCACTGAATGATGGCTGAGATATTGTCACAGTATGAACTTTTCAACTTCCTCCAAAGGAAATCACCATTTTTACTGATAAAATGATAAAAATCATTCTTCCAGCCTTGTCTTCTCAGAGACTGAATTTTCAAAGCTTTAGGCGCTAGATGATATGTCATGCCCAGCATTTGGAATGCCATTAGTATCAGGACCAGATAGAGCCTGAAGCTGCTGGTCAGGGCAGCCACGAGCAAAACAGGCTCCAGTTTTCCTTGGTAGGAGGGCACTGGAACAGCCAAACAGGCTGAGCGGAGAAGACAGGCCGAGTCCATTCCCACCAGCTCACCAGGCCTGTTTATGCAACCCCTCATACCCTTGCAGTTTTCTCCCACCCTGAATGCACAGGCTGTGAGTGAATGCTAGTTTATAGGCACGGCTGATTCCAATCTCTTCCTTGTCATTTTCTAAAGTTTTATGATGTGTTGAGAATACCTCTGGCAGAAAGTCTCTGTTTAAATGCCTTTTATTATTTTCTTGTTTGTGATGTATCAGGCCAGAGGATGCATGTAACCTGATCAACCTAGTAAAAATTTTAATCCCTTCTATTTTAATGGCCTTCCAGGAAAAATTCCATTTAGGGGAAAAGTAATGAGTTTCAGAACTAATTCTCAACATCATATCAACATGTTACCAAAAATGGGGCCCATCCCTGTTGGGGGTCTCAACCCATCTAAAAGTTCCTAATGGTTTGTGTTTAAAATGTGGTGTGTTGGAGAACTTGGGAAGCAGAGACTTGAGCAGGAGAGGGGTGAAGGATTCACTGAGCATGTGTGCCTATGTGTGGGAGAAATGGAGGAAAAGACTTAGGAGTTAAGGGCTTTAACAGGTTGTCTTTTTCTGAGATCTTTAGTTTCAGTGGACTTGCTACCAGATCTCTAAAACTGGTATTCACAGCAAAAGTCACAATCTCCTTCGGTTCTCACAAAAAGCCTGTGAAGTAGGTATTCCACAGGACACAACTCAACTTTCCAGGTGGGGAACTAAAGTTGGGAAAAGCTAAATGACTTGTTCAGGGTCATACAGATACTTTTGTTTTTGCCCTATGTGTGGACCAAATCACCTTCTGCACAGAAGATTGAAGTGAAGTGAAGTGAAGTCGCTCAGTCATGTCCGACTCTTTGCAACCCCGTGGACTGTAGCCTAACAGGCTCCTCCCTCCATGGGATTCTCCAGGCAAGAGTACTGGAGTGGGTTGCCATTTCCTTCTCCAGGTGATCTTCCCAACCCAAGGATTGAACCCAGGTCTCCCACATTCAAGGCAGATGCTTTAACCTCTGAGCTACCAGGGAAGCCCGCACAGAAGATTACTCCCTGAGATAAATATCCCCCCACTTTCATTCAAAGAGCCTGGGAACCAAAGGAGGGAAAACTTGAGAGTGACATACACAAGAGCTGCAGCATCTTTCTGTGTATAGCATCTTCAGTCTAGCAATTCTTACCTCCTTTCTATCTCACTTCCACGATAGTGACATATACCTGAGATCATTTCACCAGTGCAAGATCGTGTAAGTGGGTGCATGCTTAGTCATGTCTGACTCTTTGCAACCCCACAGACTGTAGCCCACCAGGCTCCTCTCTCCACAGGATTTCCCAGGCAAGAAAAAAGGAGTGGGTTGCCATTTCCTTCTCCAGGGATCTTCCTGACCCAGGGATAGAACCCACATCTCCTGCATTGCTGAGGTACCAGGGAACCCCATCAAACTGTAATCCCACTACTTTCTCTTCTACTTAAAGAGAAGTACAGCAAAATCCAGGTAAGAATGATATTAAATCAGCTCTAATTTATCTTCATGTAAGTCATTCACAAACATTCCATGGTTAGTAAAAACAAATTATTAGTAATACCAGTTACTTGCAATGTAGATTCAAACTGTCACCAGAAGTGACACCAGTTCCATCCCTGTGATAACCACTGATTATTTTTCAGTCTACTACTGTTTCCTATTTACAACCACACACTCACTTTTAGTAATTGAGCTCAGACCATATGCCTGCCTTCAGATAACACCAAGAGAGGAAAGAGACCTGTCGTCATGGAGGAGGCTATGCACAGAGGTGTGTCAGAGGAACCACAAGGGTGAATGACTCCCAAACTGAATCCCAACACCATAAGTGCAGGCATGACACCAAGGGATAAGTCAGTAACAGATGAGCAAAAGCAGATCATCTCATTAGCATATGTTAGTGAATTATCAAAGGATTCACGGGATTCTGCCAGAGGAGTTAGCTATAGCTATTCTGCTGCTGCTGCTGCTGCTGCTAAGTCGCTTCAGTCGTGTCTCACCCTGTGCTACCCCACAGACGGCAGCCCACCAGGCTCCCCTGACCCTGGGATTCTCTAGGCAAGAACACTGGAGTGGGTTGCCATTTCCTTCTCCAATACATGAAAGTGAAAAGTCAAAGTGAAGTCGCTCAGTCGTGTCCAACTCTTAGCGACCCCATGGACTGAAGCCTACCAGGCTCCTCCATCCATGGGATTTTCCAGGCAAGAGTACTGGAGTGGGGTGCCATTGCCTTCTCTATAGCTATTCTATCAGCTGTCAAATTCATTTCTAAAATCTTAAATCTGACGCTGTAATGGTGAAATGCTGTTTTACCAGGGATCCCTGCCCAGTATTAACCATACCAAAAAATGAACATGGGATATGTAGCCTCGCTGGTGCCCCAGAGCTACTTTCTTCCTTGGCTGACTCTCAGCTCATTTTTACAATCATCACTCCAGACTTTTCCTGCTGTCTTTAAAAAATCAGATAAAAACTCACATCCCACCCCCAAATGCACAGATGACCTAGTTTCCCAGGAGATTTTGTGAAGTCTGAAGTTTATACAATTTGGGGAGAAGGACTTTTTAAGGAAAAGAATACAAAATCATGAATACAATATTTTGTATTCATAAAAAAACAGAAAGCATAAATTTTTAAGTGGAAAATATATCATCATAATATATAGGAAAATTACACAACATTTTTAGTAATTAACTACCTGACATAGCTCTATATTTTTCTTACAATTTTTTGCCTGTATACTCTGTGATCATCTCTTCATTTGGCAATGACTTCATATCATTTTTTATAGAGAGAACAGAAGGATCATTATCTTTCCCTTAGCAGAGTTAATCAAAATTTGTGGGTTTTTTTAAATTGATATTTTAGAAAAATTTCTTTCAGTTTCCTAATTCTGTTAATGGTGATATGAGGAAAAGTTTTAGGATCACTGTCAAACTGAGGAAAACCTCTACTAAGTTTCTTTCATATATAAGCTATAGGGTATGGAAGAAATTCCATAGATTACAACTTCTTACTTTTCAAACTTTGTTTCTCCTCCACTATCCACACACTTCTGATGCCAGGCACTGTAGAAAATGTTCATTCAACGTTATGACTTTTGGCTCCATATCTTCATGTCATGATGCCAGGTTATTCAGCTCAGTGGGCTGTGGAATATACCTGGATGTCATTCGTACACTAGGTTTGCTACAAATGACTTACCTATACACAGAAGTGACTGAGATCAAAGGAATGTACCCCACTAAACCAAATTAAATATATCCCCAACTAACTTCCCTATAGCCAGACCTTCAAAATGCTCTCCACCCTCCAATGCCAATCCACGTGAGACAAAAGTGTGACAAGCAGGAATCTGAAATGGAAAGAGACAGCAAACTTAATCAAATACAGTAAATATTGTACTCGTGAATCTTACAAAAACATGTTAACACATTGCTAGAAAAGGTGGGAGGGTGCCCAGGAAACTAAGGGGTTCTGAAGTGTTAAGTCTCATCAGATTCAAGGTGAATTCACCTGTCTCCTATGGAATTTGAAGTCATCCTATGTGAACTTCCTCAACTCCTCTCCCTTCTTTTTCAAAAGATTTCCATATCTTTAGCTATCCTCTGACCATTTCCTTTTGTTTCTGGAGAAAAAGCATACTGATCTGTTTGCAACACCTTCCATTTATTCCCATCTCTGCTGAGCTCTCACCCCCATCAATTATCCTTTCTTTTTTATGTAACCCTTTCCTGCTTTATTAGTTTCTTTAACTAAGCCTGAAAATATACCAAAGTCCTAATACATCTTAATGTGTTTATACCGTGCTGTTCACCTTATCCCTACATCTGCTCTTTCTTTGTGTTCTCCATTTTTATTATGACTTCCATCATCATCCTAGATCCACAGGCTACAAGACTGACATATTTTACACTCATATGAATCCTTTTGCCAAGTTTGGTCAAATGTACAACCACAATCTTTCTTAATCAGAACTACCATTTTTATACGACCTATATACAGTAAACAAACTAGGTTCCTAAGTCTGCAGTCTGCCCAGCATCCATCCTCCTTTCTTACTGTGAATAACAATACTCCAATTTTTTATTGAGGAGCCACAAATCCCCCATTCTCAGACCGTCTCTGGGCACAGACCTAAACATGGACAGACAATTCCATTTCCTGGGACACAGTAGTTGTTGTTGTTGTTCGGATGCTCAGTCATGTCCAACTCTTTGCAACCCCATGGACTGCAGCACGCCAGGCTTCCCTGTCCTTCACTATTTCCCAGAGCTTGCTTAAACTCATATCCATTGAGTTAGTGATGCCATCCAACCATCTCATCATCTGTCATCCCCTGCTCCTCCTGCTTTCAATCTTTCCCAGCATGAGTCCTTTCCAGTGACTTGGCTCTTTGCATCAGGTGGTCAGAGATTGGAGTTTCAGCTTCAGCATCAGTCCTTCCAGTGAAGGACTTGATTGATTGATTCAGGGTTGATTTCCTTTAGGATTGACTGGTTTGATTTCCTTGCTGTCTAGGGGACTCTCAAAAGTCTTCTCCAGCACCACAGTCCTAAGGCATCAATTCTTTGGCACTCAGCCTGTTTTATTATCCAGTTCTCACATCTGTACATGACTACTGGTAAAACCATAGCTTTGACTATATGGACCTTTGTCAGCAAAGTAACGTCTCTGCTTTTTAATACGCTGTCTAGGTTTGTCATTGCTTTTCTTCCAAGAAGCAAACATCTTTTAATTTCAGGGCTTCAGTCACTGCAGTGATTTTGGAGCCCAAGAAAATAACGTCTGTCACTGTTTCCATTGTTTCCCCATCTATTTGCCATGAAGTGATGGGACCAGGTGCCATGATCTTAGTTTTTTGAATGTTGAGTTTTAAGCCAGGTTTCACTTTCCTCTTTCACTTTCATGAAAGGCTCTTTAGTTCCTCTTCATTTTCTGCTCACAAGAGTGATGTCATCTGCATATCTGAGGCTATTGATATTTTCTCCTAGAAATCTTGATTACAGCTTGTGCTTATCCAACCTGGTATTTCTCATGCTGTACTCTGCATAGAAGTTAAATAAGCAGTGTGACAATATACAGCCTTGACGAACTCCTTTCCCAATTTTGAACCAGTCTGTTTTTCCATGTAAGGGTCTAACTGTTGCTTCTTCTTGACCTGCATACAGGTTTTCCAGGAGGCAGGTAAGGTGGTTTGGTATTTTTCATCTCTTAAAAATTTTCCAGTTTGTTGTGATCCACACAGTCAATCAGTTCAACCATGGGCATAAATGACTAAAGTCAGACAATGAGACTACATTCTGAGTTTGGGGTGGTTTTTTTTTTTTTTTTTTTAATTACTGGGAATGAGGAACTAGTTGTGATAACTTGTTTATTGGTTCTCTCAATAAATGAGTTAAATAAAATCTCAACACATGTTCATTTTACATTTGTATGGAGTCATGATTTTACTTTTCTTTTTTTCAATAAATGATCTTTCTGGAGGTCTTCCACCAAGTTGTTCATTGAATTTATCTGAAACAACTAAGTAAATGGCCTGAGGACAGGCGCATACTATTGTTGCTCCCAGAGATGAATGCCAAATGGCAACAGATCTTGAACTTTCCTGACTCTCCACTTCTCTAGTTTGTTTGTTTTTGTCTAATTTCCACTAATTGTGTGTGGCTATGTTTCATTTCAGTCCAGTTCAGTCGCTCGGTCGTGTCCAACTCTTTGTGACCTCGTGAACCGCAGCACACCAGGCCTCCCTGGATGGATTGGTTGGATCTCCGTGCAGTCCAAGGGACTCTCAAGAGTCTTCTCCAACACCACAGTTCAAAAGCAGGATTCCAAATAACAAAGGCCTTAAAAAGTCCAATCTAAGATTCCTTTTGAAAATTTCCAAATAAAAATTAATTTTATGACTCTTGATTTGGCAAAGCAAACGTAAGGAGGCCTGTATAGTAAATTAACATGTTTGCTTCACTTATAATAAATAAAAAAGTCAAATCCAATGAGTCAGATTTATTTTGTGAAAGCTTTTTTTCCAAGATTATTATTATTACAAGGTGGGGGAACTACCAGAAAGTTTTGTTAAAACTTGGGAATGAACAGGAAAAGATTAGCAAGTATTTTGCCTAGTTCACCAGGTTATCTCAGCCTTTCCATGTCTTTGAGCTATTTCACAACTCTGTAAATTGTAGATGACTAATAGCAACGTAAATGATCCTTTTCCATAGTAATGCAAGTACATCTAGGGAAGAATCTATTGATTCCCAGCACCTTCTCCTCTATCCTTACAGAAGAAGCCAATTTTCAAATTTTAGAATCTTTTAAATTATAGCATAACTGAAAAATAACATTACAATTTTATACTTTTTTTCTGGCTACTTTTGCATGTCTCCCTTTAAAAATAATTTTGGCATTTTTCACTGGGGTTGCACTAAGTTTATAGATTAATTTATAAATATATTTTTGCAAGTTAAGTTTTAATGTTCAAGAAACACTACTAGATTTCCATTTATTCAAATCTCCTTCAGTGTCCCTGAATCATATTTAAAATTTTCTTTTTATGAAGTGTTGACTGAAAAAAAAGCACCATATGAGAATTGTGAATTAAGTTTTATTTGGAGCAAAATAAGGACTATAGCCTGGGAGACAGCATCTCAGACAGCTCTGAAGAACTGTCCTGAAGAGGTGGGGTGGAAGTTAGTATGTATGTGGTTTTAGTGAAAGGGGATACGTTCAATCAAATACACATTTTGGCAGAAGGTTAATTCTAGTCACAAGGAGAAGATGTCTCTGTTAATGATTTTGATCCCTTTCTAGATATGAGAAGATGCAAGAATCTGGGCTCATAAAATCCTCTCCTGGGAATATCTATCTGAAGGCTGGTTCTGCCAGTTTTCCCAGAGTACAGATGCCTCATTTCTCATCCCCACCCTAAACTCCTTTCAGTGTATGTTGAAGGTCAGGAACTACAGTGCCTAGTGACTTCATTCTTATTGAATACGATAATAAGCTTCAGTTTGTG
Source organism: Aepyceros melampus (assembly GCA_006408695.1). Classification (NCBI taxonomy): domain Eukaryota; kingdom Metazoa; phylum Chordata; class Mammalia; order Artiodactyla; family Bovidae; genus Aepyceros; species Aepyceros melampus. The sequence continues at coordinate 187,442 of SJXQ01009455.1, read as the reverse complement.
TTTTTTTTTAGCATGGGCTTCTACATTTCTTGTTAAGCTTATTGCTTGGCATTTTATTGCTTTTGCTCCTACTGTAAATGGGACCTTTTCTTCCAGTCCCAGAGGTGTGATTCACTAGTTGGTTTAAGCCAAGCAGGATGGTCCCATTTATCTTCCCAGCCCATACTCTTCTGGTCAACCAGACATGAGAAGGAGATATCAGGAGAAGGATGTTCTTCATTGATCTCATTGACCTAAAAAAAGCGCATGGAAAGAAGCAGGCCATCTTGTGAGGGAGGAAAAGCTCCTTTCTTTTAAAATAAATTTTTTGCTTTCTAAAATATGCAATTGAAAATATCTTGTCTGATAAATAACTACGATTATATGCAATAAACCATATCCTTTATCTCTTTGTCTACACTTAACCCTTTATTTCTTAACACAGAATCTATAAGCTCTGTATAACAAGCAGTGATAACATCAGTACTTTGCATTCAGGTTTGGTATTAGGATATACACTCTGCCATGGAAATAAATGGAGATTAGTCAAATGAGAAAAGACAAAACCTATTTATTCAGAGTTCCTGTAGCAAAGGAGCTAGCTGCCATCACTTGTGTTTTGACAGAGACTCATAAGCAGGCAGAGGAATAGGAAAGGTTTATAAGGGGAAAAGGGGGGAAGCCTTCAAATATGCTCTCATTGGAGGCTATTGGTGGGAAAGTTGTAGGTAGACTAATCAGAAGGAGGACACCTTATATGATTATTTAGAGGTGAGTATGTGGCCTCCTATAGCATTCCAACCCAAAGAAAGGCAATGCCAAAGAATGCTCAAACTACAGCACAATTGCACTCATCTCAAACGCTAGTAAAGTAATGCTCAAAATTCTCCAAGCCAGGCTTCAGCAGTATGTGAACCATGAACTTCCAGATGTTCAAGCTGGTTTTAGAAAAGACAGAGGAACCAGAGATCAAATTGCCAACATCCACTGGATCATCGAAAAAGCAAGAGAGTTCCAGAAAAACATCTATTTCTGCTTTATTGACTATGGCAAAGCTTTTGACTGTGTGGATCACAATAAACTGTGGAAAATTCTGAAAAAGATGGGAATATCAGACCGCCTGACCTGCCTCTTGAGAAACCTGTATGCAGGTCAGGAAGCAACAGTTAGAACTGGACATGGAATAACAGACTAGTTCCAAATAGGAAAAGGAGTACTTCAAGGCTGTATATTGTCACCCTGCTTATTTAACTTATATGCAGAGTACATCATGAGAAACACTGGGCTGGAAGAAGCACAAGATGGAATCAAGATTGCCAGAAGAAATATCAATAATCTCAGATATGCAGAGGACACCACCCTTATGGCAGAAAGTGAAGAGGAACTCAAAAGCCTCTTGATGAAAGTGAAAGAAGAGAGTGAAAAAGCTGGCTTAAAGCTCAACATTCAGAAAACGAAGATCATAGCATCTGGTCCCATCACTTCATGGGAAATAGATGGGGAAACAGCTCAGAGTTTATTTTTGGGGGGCTCCAAAATCACTGCAGATGGTGACTGCAGCCATGCAATTAAAAGACGCTTACTCCTTGGAAGGAAAGTTATGACCAACCTAGACAGTATATTGAAAAGCAGAGATATTACTTTGCCAACAAAGGCTCGTCTAGTCAAGGCTATGGTTTTTCCAGTGGTCATGTATGGATGTGAGAGTTGGACTGTGAAGAAGGCCGAGTGCCGAAGAATTGATGCTTTTGAAGTGTGGTGTTGGAGAAGACTCTTGAGAGTCCCTTGGACTGCAAGGAGATCCAACCAGTCCATTCTGAAGGAGATCAACCCTGGGATTTCTTTGGAAGGAATGATGCTCAAGCTGAAACTCCAATACTTTGGGCACCTCATGGGAAGAGTTGACTCATTGAAAAAGACCCTGATGCTGGGAGGGATTGGGGGCAGGAGGAGAAGGGGGTGACAGAAGATGAGATGGCTGGGTGGCATCACCGACTAGATGGACATGAGTCTGAGTGAACTCCGGGAGTTGGTGATGGACAGGGAGGCCTGGCGTGCTGCGATTCATGGGGTCAGAAAGAGTCGGACACGACTGAGCGACTGACCGGAACTGATAGCTGTCTCAGGTGGGATGACTGTGGATGATGTGCTAGTCCCCTGCAGTCACTGTTGCAGACTGTGGCTCAGAGTCCTATTTTTATATATAATCCAGTCATTGTGTGTTTGAATATTCAGTCTCTCACTGCTACAGCTGAAAAAGCAACTCAAACTACTGATATACTTCCAAAATAAGCTCCAATGTGCCCTCCCTACTGCTCTTCTGGACCTCAGAACTCCCCATGTGACGAAAGGATCAGTGTCTGACACAGCTGATGACCACCAAGATCCTACTTTTATAGTAGCCAATGTCAGTTCTGATTGGTGGGTGCCAGTGCCTTGATGTTAGTCCCTCAATTGTGCCTGACTCTTTGCAATCCCATGAACTGTAACCTGCCAGGCTCCTCTGTCCATGGACTTCTCAAGGCAAGAATCTGGAGTGGGTAAGCCATTTCCTTCTCCAGGGGATCTTCCCAGCACAGGGATCAAGCCTGGGTCTTCTGCATTGCAGACAGATTCTTTGCCATCTAAGCCACCTTTTCACAGTTTTTTTCCTTTGCCAGTGCCTGGTGTGTGTGTTTGTGTGTGTGTGTTAGTCACTCAGTCGTGTCTGACTCTTTGCAAACCCATGGACTGTAAGCTGCCAAGCTCCTCTGTCCATAGAATTCTCCAGGCAAGAATACTGGAGTGGGTAGCCAATCCCTTTTCCAGGGGATCTTCCTAACCAAGGGATCAAAGCCAGGTTTCCTGCATTGCAGGCAGATTCCTTACCACCTGAGCCACAAGGGAAGCCCTTGCCTTACTTCCCCAGTGCCTTACTGGTTGTTAAATAACATTTCTAGTATCACTCCTGCTTCTACTTCCTCACACTTTCTAGCCCTGTTTTCCTTTTTCCAACCAAAAAATTTCATATTACTTGCTTAGTCCTTTTAGTATTCACTTTTATGTTGTGGTGGGCTTCCCTGGTGGCTCAGATGGTAAAGAATCTGCCTGTAATGCGGGAGACCTGGGTTTGATCCCTGGGTTGGGAAGATCCCCAGGAGAAGGGAATGTCTACCCACTCCAGTATTCTTGCCTGGAGAATTCCAAGGACTGAGGAGCCTGGCGGGATATAGTCCATGGAGTCACAAAGAGTTGGACACAACTGAGTGACTTTCACTTTCACTTTTATATTATGATAGATTGAATTCAAGGCACCACTTCTTCACCTCCCTGTGCAGGCATTCCCTTTGCCCTGAGATTCTATAGTTCCCTCTTCATAACGGGTAAAGTCTCCTCCCCCTGAAGCTAGGATTGGCCATGTGACTTACTTTAGCCAATAGAATGTTAGCTCAGTTGCTACAAGTAGAGACTTGAAAAAGCACTTGTGATCTTCTGTGCTCTCTATTGTTTTTGTTTACTTACCGTAAGAACATGTCCAGTCTAGCCTGCTGGAGGAAGTGACGGTGCATGCTGGGAGCTGAGTCACCCCAGCCAGAGAGACTGGAGACCAGCCAGCTACCGCCAGCCAGCTAGTTGACCAGATACATGAGGAGGCCTAGAGCAGCTCAGATCAGCAGAACACATCAGCCAGTGCATAGATTCAGGAAAGACGGTAGGTGGTTGTTTTAAATCACCAAGTTTTAATCTGAGATTAAATCTCTACATTGTATGGTAATATGTTGCACAGGAATAGTTACCTGATACACATGCTATTCCTAGCATGTATTCCTAGGGGCTTCCCAGGTGGCACCAGTGGTAAAGAACCCATCTGTCAATGCAGGAGATGTAAGAGACACGAGTTTGACCCCTGGGTCAGGAAGATCCCCTGGAGAAAAGCATGGTGACCCACTCCAGTACTCTTGCCTGGAGAATCCCACGGCCAGAGGAGCCTGGCGGGCTACAGTCCCTAGGGTCACGGAGTTGGACATGACTGAAGCAACTTAGCATGCATGCACTGGTTCCTTTTTATAATCAATAAATGATTACTCATTTTGAATGATGTGAGTTCTTCTTGGCCTAGCAACTTTCAGGGAAGTTTAGCTGGGGAGGTTCCAGGGCTAACAGGTATTTGCCCTGAATCTTAGTGTAGCTTCCTACAACACAATGTGCGTGTGTGAGTGCATGTGTGTGTGCGTGCACGCACATGTGTATTGCCCACAAGAATGCACTGTCTGTATGTTTCCTATTCAATGCCATCTCCTCTCCCTTCTTTCCCACCACAGCTGCATACTTTCACACTGTGGTACCAACAAGGTCCTGGGAGGTACCTCTCTCCAACTGTGGCACCCTATTTCCATTGTCCCAAACTAGCATGGTTGGCTTTTGCCTTTCATGTGTCCCACCTACTTTGGAAAACAGTTTTTGTCTGAGATCTACAGCTGGCTGCATCCTATTTGAGGACCTTTCTGGATACCTATGCATGTTTTAACTGAATGTGCTTCTAACTTAAATTTGTTGAGAATCTGATACATTTGTAATTAATTCCATTATTTTATTTATGCATTTATTTGTTTCCGTTTCTCTGTGTTTCATCTGTTTGAGAAGATTTCTCCCCTCATTTCTTTTTTTCCCTCTACTGATTTTGAAACAGTGTACTCTATTTCATTTCTTTAGTAGTTAAATTTAAATTTTTTATATGCTCCTTAACAAAGCCAATGTCTCCATCCTTTTTCTGAACACAACACTAGAATACTTTAATTCCAATCACTCCTTACACTTCAGTTGCTATTATAGTCTGGCATTTTCCTTTTTGCATTTCTTTAATTCCAAATATTAAACAATTTTATTGTTTTATATAATTGATGTCCATTTAGAACAACCTACCTGACTTTCTTGGCTCAAAATTCATTCTTGCAGAACTTCCTTTTCAGGCTATTTTCTTTTTCATGAGTATACCCCTGGGAAGTTTCTTCAGTGAACACCTATTGATGTTAAGTACTCAGTTTTTGAGTGTCTGAAAATGTCTTTTATTTCACTTACTTCACCTTTAATTTTGAAAGACTATTTTCCGGGACATACAGTTCAAAGTGGGTAGTGATTTGCTTTCAGCACTTTGAAGATATTCTGTCATCTCTGGCTTCCACTGATGTCAGGTTACAATCTGTCATTTCCTTGTATGTGATTTGTCTTATATATCTGGCTGTTTTTAAGATCTTTACTTCAAGGTTGGTGTTCTCAGTTTTACTAGAACATGTCTAGGTATTGTAGACTTACTTTTACTTATTCTGTTTAAGATTGGTTATAATTCCTGAATCTGTGAATTTATATCTTTAATTCTGGAAAACCCATTCTCTCTTAACTTCCATTATCTCTATTTTCTTTTGCTGAGACTCCAGTTAGATGCACAATATACTTACCCTTTTAATCTTAAACTCTTTGATACTGTCCATATCTTCACTTCTCTGCAGATTTTTGGGTAATTTCTTTAAGTCTTTTTTTCCAATTCAGTAATTTTCTACATCTGTGTCTAAACTTTTTTTCATTTATATTTAGCATTCCATTTCAATTGCATCTTCTTCTTAAAGAAAAATATATAATTTGATTCCTCTTTAAGTCTGGTCAATTTTTAATAGTCTCTTTCTCTTCATCCACATTTTTAAATTTTTCTTTCATTTCCTCAAAAATACTAGACATTCTTATTTCTGCCTCTGATGTTTTCAATATCTGTTGGTCAGATCTTACATTTTGTTGTTTTTGATGACTCTTGTTCAGAGACTGGTTTTCATGTGTGTTTAATGATTTGTGTGAGTTCATTATTCACTGGAAATTTATCTCTAGACTGTTATGCCCATGATTATAATTTATTATAGCTAAGGAGAGAGATTAAAATCAGCAAAGGTCATATGGCTGGTCTTGGTTACTCAACTCCCAGTCCTTTCAGATATCAAACTGATCCTACATGTCCCAACACACCCGCCATAAAACACATTTTCAGTATAAACTATCTGGTGTGGCTTTAAGCCCCACATAAACAAAGACAGGCAGGATGTGTCCAACTCGTCCGAAGATCAACAAGAAAACAGAGACCTCAAACAACATCATAAGCCAACTAAATATAGCAGATACCTATAAAACATTCCACTCAACAACAGCACGACACACATTCATCCAAGTGCACATGAAACATTCTCTGCAATAGCATATATTATGGGCATACTAATTTTATTGTTTCACTTTATTGCACTTCATAGATACCAGGTTTTTAACAAATTGAAGGCTTGTGGTAACCCTGCATTGAACAAGTTTATCAGCATCATTTTTCCAACAGCATTTGCTCACTTGGTGTCTGTGTGTTACATTTCTGTAATTCTCACAATATTTCAAATTTTTCACTATTGTTACATATAATCAGTGATCTTTGATGTTACTATTGTAACTGCAAATGAGGTAGAAATAGCAAAAGAGTGAAAATTAGAAGTGGAACCTGAAAATGGAACTGAATTGCTGCAACCTCAAGATAAAATTTTAATAGATACAGAGTTGCTTCTTATGAATGAACAAATAAAGTGGTTTTCTGAGATGGAAACTACTCCTGGTGTAGAGAGTTTTAGAAGATTGACTCCAATTTTGAAAGAAGTTCCACTGTTGGTAAAATGTTATGAAATAGCATTGCATGCTACAGAGGAGTTATTGGTCCATGGGATTTTCCAGGCAAGAGTACTGGAGTGGGGTGCCATTGCCTTCTCTGTATTCATGAAAGGAAGAGTCAACTGATACAGAAAACTTCAAAATTTCTTTACCACAGGCACCCCAGTGTTCAGCAATCACCACCCTGATCACACAGCAATCATCAACACTGAGGCAAGACCATCCACTTAGCAAAAAGAACGTTCCAATGGTTCAGGTAATGGTCAACATTTTTTTTTTATCAATAAAGTATTTTACAATTAAGGAATGAACCTTGATTTTTTTACACAATGTTATTGCACACTTAACAGATTACAGGATAGTGTGAAGATTGTGCATTGAGAAACCAAAACATTTGTGTGACTCACCTTTTGTGATACTTACCTAATTGCAGTCATCTGAAACCAAATCTACAGTATTTTGAGGTATGCATGTATGTCACAGAACAAGCCTCAAAAATGTAAACAGACTGAAATTATAACAAGTATGTTTCCTTACCACAATGAAATTAAGTTAGACATCAATACACCAGGAAATTTGGGGAACTGACAAATATGTGGAAATTAAATAACATACTCCAAAATAACCAATTTAAGTCAAAGAAGATCACAAGAGAAGCTAGAAATACCTTGAGATAAATGAAGATGAAAAATCCAATATCTGAAAACGTATGAGACACAGTTTAAGGCCGTGCTCAACGGAAAATTTATAGCTGCAAATACTTATATTAAAGAAGAAGAACAATCTCAGATCAATCATCTAACATCTGGGCCAGCAGCTCCACCTTCTAGGCCCAGCTCTGGCTTTGCTGGCCTGTGGACACCCAGCAGCAGCCCTGCTGGCCTCTGTGTTGCCTTCAGTGACCTCATTTTTCCTTTTCCTTGATGAATAACATTTGCAGTTGAGTAGTCCTATTAGCCTGTTTCCACCTATAGATTTTTGAAGACCTACAGCCTTCTCTCATTTTGTCCTGTCTCTGTTACCTTCAATCAAGTTGGAAGTGCTTTCTTCCAGGACAACATCCTCAAAAGCCTTGTGGACCTCCTGTGTGTTTCGTGGGGATCAACACCATTATGTAATAAGTTCTCTATAGATCCTTCCTGGATAACCTCATCTCTACTCCTAGTTTCAGCTGGTATGATTGATTGGGATCCATGAATCACACACTTATTCTCTTTTACAAAATGTTGCACAGTCACATCCTTGGCCTTCTCTCCAGAGCAGCCTTTTCCAACAATAAATTTTCTAATTTCAGCATCCTTTGCAATCTAGATAGGCCAAGAATATCTCAAATCAAGTGCTGGTTCCAGTTTGCTTAATAAATCCTCAATTTATTTTATTCTTCTCATTTTTCTATAAATAGCAAGGAGAAACAAGGCTACACCTTCAATACTGTGCTAAAATCTCCTCAGTTCAACATCCAAGTTCATTGCTTATACTTTCTGCCCTCTACCCAATAGTAGAACACAATTCAGCCAAGTTTTCTGCCGCTCTGTAACGAAGATTGCTTTCCCTCCAGTTTTCAAAATATGCTCCTCATTTTCTTCTGAGATCTCATCAGAAGCACTTTTAACATTCGTATTTCTATTGACATTCTATTCACTGTGATATATGTACTTGTTAAGATGAGAGAATCTTTTCTCTACTGTGCTTTTCACTTTCTTCTGAACTCACAACAGAATCATCTTTAATATTCAACCCAGAACTTTTCTATCATGCACCTCAAAATTCTTCCAACCTCTACACATCCCTCAATTCTAAACCCAGCTCCACATATTCAGGTATTTATTCCAGCACTACGCTTTCCAGTACCAAAATCTATTAGTTTCTTAGGGATGCCAAAACAAGTTACCACAAACTTGTTGGCTCAAAATAATAGAAATGAATTCTTTCATAACTCTGGAGCAGCGTTGGTTCCTTCTAGATTCTGAAGGAGAATTCATTCCATGCTTCTCTCCTCTTTCCTGCGGCCATTAATGCATGTGGATCTAGTTTCTCCAATACCATTTGTTATAAGGCTATCACTTCCCCTATTTAATTGTCTTGGTGCCTTTTTTAAAAGTCAAGTGGCCATATAAGTTAGAATTTAGTTCTGGACTCCAAATGCTATTCCATTGATTTTTATTTTTATGACAGTGCCATAATGTCTTAGAGAAAAAATGGCAACTGACTCCAGTATTCTTGCCTGGAGAATTCCATGGACAAAGAAGCCTGGCAGGCTGCAGTGCATGGGGTTGCAAAGAGTTGGACACAACTGGGCGACTTTTGCTTCACATACTGTCTTGGTTACTATAACTTTGCAATAAGTTTTGAAATTGCAAGTATTAGTCCTACAACTATTGTTCTTCTCATGATTGCTTTGGCTATTATAGATTCCCTGCCTTTCCACATAAATTTTAGGATTGCCTTGTCAATATCTGGGATTTTTGATAGAAATTGTGTTGAATCTATGGAATTTAGAGTACTGCCATTTTTAACATATTAAGTTTTTCAGTTCATGAACACAGGATATCTATTTATTTAGATATTCTTTCATTTACTTCAATAATGTTTTGTAGTTTTCAGTATACAAGTCTTAAAAACTTCTTTTGTTTAAATTATTCCTGTTTTATCCTTTTTGATGCTATTATAAAAGGAAATGTTTTTGAATTTTATTTTCAGATTGCTGCTGCTGCTAAGTCACTTCAGTCGTGTCCGACTCTGTGCAACCCCGTAGACGGCAGCCCACCAGGCTCCCCTGTCCCTGGGATTCTCCAGGCAAGAACACTGCAGTGGGGTGCCCTTTCCTTCTCCAGTGTGTGAAAGTGAAAAGTGAAAGGGAAGTCGCTCAGTTGTATCCAACTGGCAGCGACCCCATGGACTGCAGTCCACCAGGCTCCTCCGTCCATGGGATTCTCCAGGCAAGAACACTGGAGTGGGGTGCCATTGCCTTCTCCATTTTCAGATTACTTATTGCTAATATATTAAAATACAACTGGCTTTATACTGATCTTGTATCCTGTAACTGTGCTAAAATTTATTATTAGCTCCAACATGTCTTTAGTAGGTTCCATGTGGTTTTTTAATATACAAAATCATGATACTTGCAAATAGAGATAGTTTTATTCTTCAATTCCAGTCTGAATGTCTTTTATTTCTTTTTCTTGCCTAATTACCTGCTATAGACTTAATATTTGTGTCCCTCCCCATTCTTTGTATGTTGAAATCCTAACCTCCAAGGCGACGGTATTAGAAGGTGCAACATTTGAGAAGGTGATTAAGTCATCAAGTCAGAGCCTTCATGAACTGGATTTGTACCCTTAGAAGGAAGGCCTGAGGGAGGTTCTTTGCCCCATCTGCCTTGTGAGGGCAAAGGAAAAGGTCTGCTGTCTGCAGGAAGTGGGCTCTCACCAGATGGCACTGCCAGCTCCTTGATCTTGGACTGAGCCTCCACAGCTATGAGAAATTAATTTCTGTTATTTATAAGCTACCTATGCTCATGGTAAAGAACTCAACTGCCAATGCAGGAGATATAAGAAACTTGAGTTCAGTCCCTGGGTAGGGGAGATCCTCTGGAGGAGGGAATGGCAACCCACTCCAGTATTCTTGCCTATGGAATCCCATGGACAGAGGAGAATCCCATGGACAGAGGAGCCTGGTGGGCTTCAGCCCATGTTGTTATTGTTGTTCTTCAGTCACTCATTTGTGTCTGACTCTTTGTGACCCCATGAACTGCAGCATGCCAGGCCTCCCTGTTCTTCACCATCTCCCAGAGTTTGCTCAAACTCATGTCCACTGAGTCAGTGATGCCATCCAACCATCTCATCCTCTGTCATCCCCTTTTCCTCCTGTCTTCAATCTTTCCCAGCATCAGGATCTTTTCCAATGAGTTGACTCTTTGCATTAATGGCCAGAGTATTAGAGCTTCAGCTTCAGCATCAGTCCTTCCAATGAATATTCAGGGTTGAATTCCTTTAGGATTCATTGGTTTGATCTCCTTGCTGTCCAAGGGACTCTCAAGGGCTTCTCCAGTACCACAGTTCAAAGGCATCAATTCTTCATCACTCAGCCATTTTTATTGCCCAGCTCTTACATCTGCACGTGACTACTGGAAAAACCATAGCTTTGACTATATGTAACTTTGGATCCAAAAAGTCAACAGGGTCACAAAAAGCCAGACATGACTGAGGCGAGCTTAGCACAGCACAGCACAGCACATAAGCCTCAGAGTTTATGGCATTTTGTAATAGCAGCCTGAATGGATCAAGACATTGTTCCTAACTGGAACACCCAGTACAGTGTTGAATAAAAATGGTAAAAGTGACACCTTTGTCTTGTTCCTAATCTTAGAAGGAAAGCAATCACTCCTTCACCATTAAGTAGGACATTAGGCATAGGTTTTCATAGGTGTTCTTCATCAGTTTGGAGACCTTCTCTTCTGTTCATAGTTTGTTCAGGAATTTTATCCTGAGAAAAACTGGATTTTATCAAACACTTTTACTAGTATTTCGTTGAGAATGGGTTTGCACCTATATTCATAAGAGATTAACCTGTAGTCTTCTTTTCTTGCAATGTCTTTGGTTTTGGTATCCAGTTAAAACTGGCCTTGCTGCTGTTGCTAAGTCACTTCAGTCATGTCCGACTCTGTGCAACCCCATAGACAGCAGCCCACCAGGCTCCCCCATCCCTGAGATTCTCCAGGCAAGAACATTGGAGTGGGTTGCCATTTCCTTCTCCAATCCATGAAAGTGAAAAATGAAAGTGAAGTTGCTCAGTCGTGTCCAACTCTTAGCGACCCGATGGACTGCAGCCCACCAGGCTCCTCTGTCCGTGGGATTTTGTAGGCAAGAGTAACAGAGTGGGTTGCCTTAAAACTGGCCTTAGAGGATGGGTTGGCAAGTGTTCCCTCCTCTTCTGCTTTCTGGAACAGTTTGTGAATTGAATTCTAAATTTTTCTGATGTTAAAATTAGAACCCCCATTCATGTTTGAATTGTCTAGTATGCTTTTGCCTATTCTTTTTTACAAAGAACTTAATGAGGTGTCATTTATTCCAGAAAATGTGCTAAGTATTTGACTTTAAAGATTTTTTTAAGTCAAATAAAATACCCCTGTCTTGGATACATAAACAGGTAACTATACTACAGTGTGCCTACTAACAAAGAAACTCCTAGGTATTTATGAAGACACAGAGGAAGGAAACTTATCATTTCAGTTCAGTCACTCAGTCATGTCTGACTCTTTGTGACCCCATGGACTGCAGCACACCAGGCCTCCCTGTCCATCACCAACTCCCAGAGCCTACTCAAATTCATGTCCATTGAGTCGGTGATGCCATCCAGCCAGCTCATCCTCTGTCATCCCCTTCTCCTTCTGCCTTCAATCTTTCCCAGCATCGGGGTTTTTCCAAGGAGTCAGTTCTTTGCATGAGGTGGGCAAAGTATTGGAGTTTCAGCTTCAGCCTCAGTCCTTCCAATGAATATTCAGGACTGATTTCCTTTAGGATGGACTGGTTGGATCTCCTTGCTGTCCGAGGGACTCTCAAGAGTCTTCTCCAACACCACAGTTCAAAAGCATCAATTCTTCTGCGCTCAGCTTTTTTTATAGTCCAACTCTGACACCCATGTAAGACTACTGGAAAAACCACAGCCTTGCCTAGACAGACCTTTGTTGGCAAAGTAACGCCTCTGCTTTTAAATATGCTATCTAGGTTGGTCATAATTTTTCTTTCAAGGAGCAAGTGTCTTTTAATTTCATGGCAGTGGTCACCAACTGCAGTGATTTTGGAGCCCAAGAAAATAAAGTCTGACACTATTTCCATTGTTTCCCCATCTATGTGCCAGGAAATGATGGGACCAGATGCCATGATCTTAGTTTTCTGAATGTTGAGTTTTAAGCCAACTTTTTCACTCTCCTCTTTCACTTTTATCAAGAGGCTCTTTAGCTCTTCTTTGCTTTCTGCCATAAGGGTGGTGTCTTCTGCATATCTGAGGTTATTGATATTTCTCCTGGCAATCTTGATTCCAGCCTGTGCTTCATCCAGCCCACCATTTTGCATCATGTATTCTGATAGAAGTTAAACAAGCAGGGTGACAATATACAGCCTTGACATATACTCCTTTCCTGATTTGGAACCAGTCTGTTGTTCCATGTCCAGTTCTAACTGTTGCTTCTTGATCTGCATACAGATTTCTTAGGAGGCAGGTCAGGTGGTCTGGTATTTCCATCTCTTTAAGAATTTCCCACAGTTTGCTGTGATCCACATAGTCAAAGGCTTTGGTATGGTCAATAAAGCAGAAGTAGATGTTTTTCTGGAACTCTGTTGCTTTTTCAATGATACAACGGATGTTGGCAATTCATAAAACTAGGAAATTTGCCCGTTCTTTTATTTTTAACCATTTTTAAACTATTTTAAAACTGTGTCTTAGACCAACATAATTGGGTTTTGTTTCGTGATCCAAACAGTTATTTTTTATTAATGGTAAAGGTTGAAAGCCAGTTTGAAAAAATTGCATGTCAATTCTGAGCATTTGTATTTGGCAGAGATTTTTCATGTTATATTGGATGTCATGTAAAACACTGACTTGGAGAAAGAGAACAGAGGAAGATTCTTAGTTATTTATACATACCTTTCTGCCATGAACCTGATTAAGCTGCACAAATATGGAAGCGAACCCAGTGAAAACTGGGAAACTTGAGAGTTAAATAAGCTATTGACCTAGGTAGGAACAAAATAGGGCTTCCCTGGTGGCTCAGAGGGCAAAGAATCTGCCCACTTTCCAGGAGACCTGGGATCGAAACTTGAATTGGGAACATCCCCTGGAGGAGGGCATGGCAACCCACTCCAGTATTCTTGCCTGGAGAATCCCCATGGACCGAGGAACCTGGCAGCCTACAGTCCCTGGGATCGCAAAGAGTTGGACACAACTGAGCAACTAAGCACACACAGGAACAAAATAGGGGAAAAGGAGGAGTAGGTCCTTTATATTTGTGGTAATCCTTCTAAGTGCCAGAGGCCTCACCCCACTGACTCATTTAATATTCCTAACAGTCTTCCCAAGTCCTATTTCACATATGAGAAAACTAAGGTTCAATAGTTTTCTGTCCTCAAAGCATGGCTATGAGACCATCAGCACCACCTAGGAGTTTGTTAGAAATGCAGAACTGAGGCTTCACCAACCTACAGATGCAGAGTTCACAGGTGATTTGTATGCACATTAAATTTTAAGAATCACGAGCGATTTTCCCAAGGTCAAAGCATATGAATAGCAGAAACTGACTCCAAAGCCTGTGGTCCTTGCTCTGCAACTACGACACAGTCAAGTCAAGTCAGAGCTCTAGCTGAGAAGAAGAGATCAAGTCATAACATCAGGCATCAATTTTCTCATCTGTTGAAGAGTCAATTATCATCATAAAACTGATTCCGTCTCTCAGAATAAATAAGGTGCTTTGAATGCCTAGAACAACAAATAAATTCTAAGACAATAAAAGTTTGTCATAATGGATGCTGTTTAAAATTTTAAAGTCACCTTAAGCCCCAGGTCCTTTACGCTGTAAGATTTATATCTGTTGCAATGAGAGCTAAGCTTATTCCTCAGCCATGCTAATAGCTTTGTACACACTGTATGTTCATCCATGCTTCTAAGTCCATTCAGACTGGAAAGAGAATCCTACTACACCAATCACTCAGTTTATTTATTTAGACTTTTTTGGTGGCATCTCAAGGCTTATGGAATCATAATTCCCCAACCAGGGGTCCAAACAGGATCTACAGCAGGGAAAGCACCGAATCTTCATCACTGGACCACCAAGAAATTCCCCCATCACTCAACTCAAATGTGGAAAACAAAGGAAAGTCTTTCAGTTCAGTCCAGCCACTCAGTCATGTCCGACTCTTTGCAACCCCGTGGGCTGCAGCACCCCAGGCTTCTCTGTCCATCACCAACTCCTGGAGCTTGCTCAAAGTCTTGCAGAGAATGTTACAGTAATTCTTCTAGACCTGGGCCTAGGCCTTTAGTGAATGCGAATTAAGACAGATTCAACTCAAATTCTGAATGAAAATTTAATTCTTACAAAATCCAAAAGTGTCCTTCTTTTAACCATTTCTCGGACTTTCCACACTGCATATCTTTTTTTCAATTTTAGAGGAAATATTGTTTACGTTTGTTTTGTTTTGTTAGAAAAGAAAAAAGTTGGTGTACCTTGGATCCAGCCCCGGTGCTCAGAGATAAGCCAGCTTGTTCTGTTCTGTGGGCTTAAAAGAGCCTCTTTTAGAAGAGTGAAACCATAAAACAATTCAGCATCAATAACTGTTTCCAATGAGACCTCCTAACTGGAGAAGCCTGGATCGTCTGCCTCAGAGAATATTGCATACTCTACTCCGCTCTCGTCCTTGAGAATTTTAGAACTGAGGACCACTTCAGGATAAGTTTCATAAATAATTAATGCAGCTTCATTTCTTCAGTTGCAAAAATTAGCCTCAATTTTTGGTTACTTAATTCTCTCAGTAAAACGCAGCTGTTTTTAAAGCACACTGTTTAAAGTGTGCTTAAAAAACAGTTTAAAGCTGTTTTTAAAGTGTTTATGAGGACACACTGTATTCATGGATGCTATGGGGGTCTTCGCAAATTTTCCCAGCTGGCATTCTAACAACATCCTAGGGATGAAACAATTAGAGAGATCACATATCAGGATTTACACAGCAAATCAATCTTTTAGATTAGGACTTCTCCAGGCCAAGGCACATTTCAGGGGTTAGGCTAAGGTGAGGTGAGTGGAGAAGCAGGTAAATATGAGAGATAAAATGTTTAATAGCCCTTAAATAAAACATATTTGGATAATTTGGGCCAGGCCCTCTCCCATAGATCCTTTCTGTTTATTCTCACCACAGCTTTATAGACAAGGTAGGTAGTATGAGGCCACTGGCAGAAGTTGGAAATTCAGAGAGACTGCCAGTCTGTCCAAATATCACACAATCAGTCACACCAGAGACTGCAGCGCAGGGCTGTCTTACATCTTACAATCAGGTCAGCATACAATGCTGTATTAGGTTTACAAGTGTTTTTATTTTTGTTAGCTTGGGGTATTGTTTGTTTGGTCAACTGGTTTCTTTTCTTTGGTTGTTGTTCCTCCCTGGCACTATTAAGCCACAGGTATATAATCCAACTCACTTTTCTCTAAAGACTTTGGACAAGATACTTTAATTGACCTTAATACTATATACTAAAGTAATGCTCAAAATTCTCCAAGCCAAGCTTCAGCAATATGTGAACCGTGAACTTCCAGATGTTCAATTTGGTTTTAGAAAAGGCGGAGGAACCGGAGATCAAATTGCCAACATCCACTGGATCATGGAAAAAGCAAGAGAGTTCCAGAAAAACATCTATTTCTGCTTGATTGACTATGCCAAAGCCTTTGACTGTGTGGATCACAACAAACTGTGGAAAATTCTCAAAGAGATGGGAATACCAGACCACCTGACCTGCCTCTTGAGAAACCTATATGCAGGTCAGGAAGCAACAGTTAGAACTGGACATGGAACAACAGACTAGTTCTAAATAGGAAAAGGAGTATGTCAAAGCTGCATATTGTCACCCTGCTTATTTAACTTATATGCAGAGTACATCATGAGAAACGCTGGACTGGAAGAAGCACAAGCTGGAATCAAGATTGCCAGAAGAAATATCAATAATCTCAGATATGCAGATGACACCACCCTTATGGCAAAAAGTGAAGAGGAGCTAAAAAGCTTTTTGATGAAAGTGAAAGAGGAGAGTCAAAAAGTTGGCTTAAAGCTCAACATTCAGAAAACAAAGATTATGGCATCTGGTCCCATCACTTCATGGCAAATCGATGGGGAAACAGTGGAAGCATTTTTGGGGCTCCAAAAACACTGCAGATGGTGATTGCAGCCATGACATTAAAAGACGCTTACTCCTTGAAAGAAAAGTTATGACCAACCTAGATAAAATATTCAAAAGCAGAGACATTATTTTGCCAACAAAGGTCCATCTAGTCAAGGCTATGGTTTTTCCAGTGGTCATGTATGGATGTGAGAGTTGGACTGTGAAGAAAGCTGAGAAATGAAGAATTGATGCTTTTGAACTGTGGTGTTGGAGAAGACTCTTGAGAGTCCCTTGGACTGCAAGGAGATCCAACAGTCCATTTTGGAGGAGATGAGCCCTGGGTGTTCTTTGGAAGGACTGATGCTGAAGCTGAAACTCCAATACTTTGGCCACCTCATGCAAAGAGTTGACTCATTGAAAAAGACTCTGATGCTGGGAGGGATTGGGGACAGGAGAAGGGGACGACAGAGGATGAGATGGCTAGATGGCATCACTGACTCAATGGACGTGAGTTTGAGTGAACTCCAGGAGTTGGTGATGGACAGGGAGGCCTGGCATGCTGCAATTCATGGGGTTGCAAAGAGTCGGACATGACTGAGTGACTGAACTGAACTGAACTGAATACTAAATCTTCCCTGGAAAGTCTTTAGATTTCAATAAACATTTCTTTACTACAGGAGGAAAGTTAAAGAACACAACAAAGTAGAAATTCTAACCCTGTTGAGTGCTTTTCTACAAGTGCCTGTTGTTTCTCTGAAATAATTGACTAATTTCTCCTTGGCACATTTGTACAATATGAATTCAAGAACCGATCGTGTCTAGAAATTATCATCAGGACTTTGCAGGCAGGAGCAGCAGGAAAGGCAGAAAAGAATCTCAAAAATTCACTATATAATATGTTTCTATTTAATTTACTTTTTTCTATTCTTGTTCTATGAAATTTTAAAATTCCCCCCTCTTGTGAAACATTGGGGAATAAATTGCTATGCTTCTTTTAAAGACTCAACATTTCATGTGTTCTGACTTATAAAAACAGGTTATGATCAAATATTGTTTGCTTTGTTGAGTGAGCTGAAGGGTGACATGTGAAAAGACTCCCATCTGGTAAGGATATCAGTTTTATTGAATTTTAGCTTTGTGCCTTTAATGTTTTTTAACAACATACCACTCGACCAGAAATGATAGGACATTAACTAGCATAGTCCCTATGGTTTGATGGTTTGTTTGTTCTTTATCCCTGTGGCGACGTTCTTGAGTCCTGGAAAGATAGATCAACATTCACAGAAATAGACAATGCTAAATGAAAAACAAGGCTATGGTTTTTCCAGCGGTCAGTATGGATGTGAGAGTTGGACTGTGAAGAAAGCTGAGCACCGAAGAATTGATGCTTTTGAACTGTGGTGTTGGAGAAGACTCTTGAGAGTCCCTTGGACTGCAAGGAGATCCAATCAGTCCATTCTAAAGATCAGTCCTGGGTGTTCATTGGAAGGACTGATGCTGAAGCTGAAACTCCAGTACTCTGGCCACCTCATGCGAAGAGTTGACTCATTGGAAAAGACCCTGATGCTGGGAAAGATTGAGGGCAGGAGGAGAAGGGGATGACAGAGGATGAGATGGTTGGATGGAATCACCGACTCGATGGACATGAGTTTGGGTAAACTCCGGGAGTTGGTGATGGACAGGGAGGCCTGGCGTGCTGCAGTTCATGGGGTTGCAAAGAGCTGGACATGACTGAGCAACTGAACTGAACTGAATAACAATGTAGTCCATCCGCTCCCTTCTACTACTTATTTTCCTATGTGCCCATCAGTCCTCTGGTCATACAGGTTTCTCTTATTCTTCAATGTCCTCTTCAAACCTTCTCCAAGTGTTTCTCAAGTTTCATTTCCCTGATAACTTTTCTTTGTATCCATTCCTTGATTCAACCAGCCTTTCTCATACCTTCAACTGCCACTCTATGTTAATAGTATTTACCATATTAAATCTTTATGGTAGACAGGTGAATGGAGGAAGAAAGAAGGACATTTACTCCTAAGATCTTTCTCCCCAACTTCTCCCTCAAGTTCCAGATCCCCTTTTCCAACCCCAAGTTGGACATGAGCACCCAAATAAACTACCCACAGCTCAAACACTCAAATGGATGTTGGAATCACCTTTAAAAGTTTTTATTGAGATATAATTGATATAAAATAAATTGCACATATTTTATGAATACAATTTGATAAGCTTTGACATATGTATATACTCATGAAGCCATCACTGCAATCAAGGTAGTAAACACATGTGTCATCACGTAGTTCAGTTCAGTCGCTCAGTCGTGTCCGACTCTTTGCGACCCCATGAATCACAGCACGCCGGCCTCCCTGTCCATCACCAACTCCCAGAGTTCACTCAGACTCAAAGTCCATTGAGTCCGTGATGCCATCCAGCCATCTCATCCTTGGTCGTCTAAGGTTTCCTCATGTCCCATTCTAATCCCTCCCTTTCCACTCTACTCTGCTCTTCCATCCCTTCCTGCCTCCCCAAACTGATCTTTCTATCACTATAAATTTGTTTTCATTTTCTAGAGTTTTATATGAATGCAATCATCCAGTAGACACTCCTTTTAGATTGGCTTATTTTACTCAGTATAAATAGTGAGTCATCCTTGTTGTTGGCTGTATCTACAATTCACTCCTTTTTATAGTTGAGGAGTATTACACTGTATAGATATACAATGATTTGTTTATTAACCTATTGATGGGAATTTGGGTAGCTTACTATTTGGGACTGTAAATAAAACTGCTATGAACATTTGTGCACAAGTCTATGTATGGACAAGTATTTTCTTTTTTGGGGGGGTTAGTATCTTGGGGTGGAATGGCTGGATCATCTATACAGATCTATAGTTAACATATTAAGTAATTGCCAAACTGTTTTCCAAAGTGAACGTACCTGTAACAGTCTCAGTAGTATTTGAGAGTTCTAGTTTCTCCACATCCTCTCCAACACTTGCCATGGTCAATCGTTTTAATGTTAGCCACTCTAAAGTTTTAAATTTGCATTTTCCCAATAAATAATGACATTAGGCATATTTTCACTTAATTATTTTCCAGCTATGTATCTTCTTTGGCAAAGTGTCTTTTCAAATCTTACCCTACCCCATTTTTATTGGGTAATTTCCTTATTATTGTTTCCAGTATTCTTTTTAAATTCTGAAATCAAGTCCTTTATAAAATGCTTTCCAAAGATTTTCTCCTAGTCTGTGGCTTTTTGTCCTTGCCTAACAGTGTCTTCTGAAGAACAGAAATTTTAAATGTTGATGAAGTCTAATTTGCCAATTTGTCCTTTATTGATTATCACTTTGGTGTCTTTTCTAAGAAATATTGCCTAACTCAAGTCACAAAGATTTTCCCATTTTCTTCCATGATTTTTATGCTGTAGGTTTTACATGTAGGTAAATGGTCTATTTAGAGTTAGTTATTGTATACATGCATGGTATGGACACAGATTCTTTTCTAAATATGTATATATAGAGAGAGATACAACTATCTCCACACCATCTGTTGAAAAAACTCTCTCCAATTCATTGCCTTTACACTGCTGTAAAATATATAAATCAAATGTTCATATATGTGTGAGTCTATTTTAGAACTCTCTATTCTGTTCTTTAGATATAATTACCTTCCTTCATGCCAATACCAAATTTTTATTAACATAGCTTAGTAATAGTGCACAATGTCTGTTGATGTAGCCTTCTTTTATTATTTTTAAGCTGTTTTAGTTATCCTAATCTTTGGCATTCCTATGTGAATCAGCTGGCCAATTTTTGCTGAGACTTTGATTGGGATTATATTGAATCTATAAATCAATTTGGGGGGAACTAACATCTCAACAATACTGGGTCTTCCCACCCAGGCATGAAGTATATCTCTCCATTTATTGACCTTTTTCATGTCTGTAAGCAATATTTAGTAGTTTTCAGTGCACAGGATCTGTACATCTTTGATCAGAGTTGTCCTTAAGTTTTCATATTTTTATGCTATTATAAATGGTATTTTAATTTCAGTTTTCAGTTGTTTGCTGCTTGGTATATGGAAGCACAATTTCCTCTTGTGAGGATTCAAAGTACCTTAAATATTCATTGTATAAGAAAACTGTTAAAAGTCTGGCATGTAGCAAGGAATATAAAAGCGGTTTATAAGTATCAACAAGGTCTAATAATAAATTAAATGGATCATATGTGTTTGGAATATGTTCAGGAGAACAAAGAGTCAGTAACAAAAGATAATTGAGATTTCTAATTGAGATGACTTAGGTGGCAGTGACCTTGTTAATTGAGATGGTTAAAACAAGGAGATAAATGCACTTTATAGTGAAGACAATAAGTTTAGCTTCGAACATGTCATTTAGCAATACCTTTTGATATCAAGATAGAAAAATTTGGCAAGCAGTTGGAAACTAGATCACACAGAAAATAAATGTGGAACTGGGTTTTTCAACTTAGCCAGAATCCAGAGACTGTCTCCTCAGGTTCCACTTTCCACTGTCTCCCACTCAATGTTTTAAGTCATTGTGCTGGGTACTATTTGGCAATCTCCAAAGCAAAATAATTTATAATATTTTACAAAAATTGATTAAGTAATTCTTCAGTTCAGTTCAGTTGCTCAGTCGTGTCCGACTCTTTGTGAACCCATGAACTGCAGTGCACCAGGCCTCCCTGTCCATCACCAACTCCCAGAGTTCACCCAAACTCATGTCCATTTAAGTAATGCTAGGTCTTCTTAAAGTATGCTAAGGGAGAGTTAGTTCAATGCTCAGTCCAAAGAATGTATTATCACTTAATACCTAATTCCATTGTTATTATAATACTCTTACTTTTAATATCTGCATTTCATTGAGGTATTATATTATTGAAAACTTATAATACATAATGGTATGATTTAACCTATGATTACAGTATAAACTTGAGTTCATTGTATTGCAATAGACATCTTTTGATATTTGGTCTATATCATCATTTATATCTACAACTACCACTAATATTAGCTATAAAAGTTTCCCATGGGGAGTGATGTATGTATGAATGCATGTGTATGTTATATATGTTTCTCTGAATATATATATAATATATAAATATATATTTATACACATGCAACTGCTGCTGCTGCTAAGTCACTTCAGTCAGGTCTGACTCTTTGCGACCCCATGGACTGTAGCCTGCCAGGCTCCTCTGTCCATGGGATTTCCCAAGGCAAGAATACTGGAGTGGGTTGTCATGCTCTCCTCCAGAGGATCTTACTGACTGAGGGATTGAACCTGTGTCTCTTATGTCTCCTACATCAGCAGGCGGGTTCTTTACCACCCTAGAGATGTTTATATACATACATTTCACACACAGGGACATGAAACACACATAGGGAATTCGTTTAATAATGTCATAAGTTTCTTTCAAGTTTTTAATATTTATTTCCCATTTTCTCTGCTGTCAGAACTTGTCTCAATATTAAAGTTTAGGGATAGGTAAATGAAATCTTTCAAGGGGGAAATTTTGAACGAGGAGAGAAGTAGTGGGAGGTAGTTTTATTTGCCCATTTAGCTGACCAGTTAAGGTCTGTTCTTGTCCTTGGCTAAGAGATTTTCATAAACGCAGCCAAATTATAACTGCCCAAGGAGAGATCATAAAAGTTAACCTCATCTTTCTGATTCTCTCCAGTTCTCTAGATGCACTGAATCCACCCCATAACAATTAATAAAGCAGCTACTATTACAAATGGGATTTGAAGTCATGGGATCTGTGTTTGAATTCAATTCTGTCACATACTGAATGATCAAGAGCAATACAGCTAATCTTACTCAGAGCCTTTTACTTATCTATGTCTTTTACCATTCTTCTATTGCTTCATTCCAGTCACATTGCCTCTCCTATAATTCTATTTACTATGGTTCTTGAACACATTGAAGAACATCCTCTTCTCCAGGACTTCCTGTTTCCTCTGCCAGGGATATTTTCCTCTGGAATCCTTTGCTCAAATGTCACCTTATCAGAGGGAATTTTCCTGACTATTCTATATAATATATAAAGTAGTATTCATATAAGTAAGTAAGTAAGTAAAGTCACTCAGTCGTGTCCGACTCTTTGTGACCCCATGGACTGCAGCCCACCAGGCTCCTCAGTCCATGAGATTCTCCAAGCAAGAATACTGGAGTGGGTTGCCATTTCCTTCTCCAACAACCCTCATATTTCCCTGTTCCTTTTACCCTGCTTAACTTTCTCTGTAGAACTGACATAAACATATTTATTTGTTTATTGTCTGTCTTGCCCACTAATACATAAGCTCTATGAGAATGAGGTTTTTGTTTAGTTCATTACATATCCTCAATGCCTGTTGCAGAGCAAGGCATTAATAAATACATGTTGAATGAACATATTAAATTAATGAATAATAATACATTTCCTATCTAGTCATAAAATTGTAAAAACCAAATGGCTACGTAAAAGCTCTCTGTAGAGTGCTGCACAAATGAGGTGCTCTTCCTACAGTGAAGAGATTATTAAATGATATTTTCATAGCCAAGGATTATTTTCAATAGGTGAATAAATGCCAACACGAAAGATCAAGAAATTAGCCATACCTCTCATATATATGCCCTAATATAGAAGAACCAGTTAGGAAATATAAAAGTCAATCACTAGTCTTTTAAGAATATTTTTCCCAATATTAAAAACTAGTCAGTCAACTAGCCAGCTTTTAGTTCTTAGAAAGTTAAATGTTTCAGAATTATCTGTTTGCTATTCCAGAGCAACTACAAATCAAAATAGCATTCAAGTCAATTATAACTCAAAGTATTGAGAATAATATTGCTTAACTAATTACTAAATTTGAAGAGCCAGAACTCAGGCCAATTTAACTTCTTGTATTAGTGTGTAATCTCTACCACCCCTGTTCTACTTTAAAAGACTTATACAAGCATGAAAATTCTGGACAACACAATTTTCTATTAGAGGGGTTAAAACCTTACCTCTAGATTTATTTTAGCACTTATTGATTTTAGCCATGTGCCAAGTGATTTGATGATTTAAGGATACCTTGCCTTTGTGAGAACAAGAATTAGTTTTCATTTCCTGTGGAGTATTGAGATCACTGGCTAGGAAAGGAAAAGAATTAATAATGAGAAGTCCTTCCTATTTCTTCTGCTACCAGAATCTGTTATCTGAATATTAAAGATTAAGAACAGCTGAATGAAGTCTTTATTTTCTTTTTGTGTGTGTGAGATTTTAAAATTAATTTATTTCATAGCAAATAGAAAAAAGCAAGTGAAGTATAAGGTGAAATCTTATTATAAATATTCCAGTGAGCAACCAGAATTATTGCTCTATGTCCATCAGTTACCAGCTGTTAGACTTTGACTTTGTCTTAAAACTTACTCTTAGAAAAACTGCTAACAAGAGAATATGACTGTGTCATGTGTGTTGAAAAGAAAATAGATTAGCTAAGAGAATATGAAGTACAACCCTTTATTTACAGCAAAGTCTCTAGGTTTATTAAAACTAAAAGATAATATATGTAAGTTCGTGAGTCTGTGAACACCATTTTTAATTAATTTATATTTATTAATAGATAATCAAGAGTTTATGATAGATAGATGATAAATATCCAACTATGTATTCTTGTACAAACTGTAAAGTTAGGTGAATATGAGTAACCTGGAAAAGTTAGAAATAAACTGAATAAAACTAATGATGAAATGTTAACTACTTATCAGTTGAGTTCTGTTACCAGCCCTATGGAATCAATAAATGTCAGAAAAATTATTTTTGTACTGAACATTTTTTTTAAAAAGCTGGAATATACATTATTCATGGCTGAGTTGAAAGAGTAAGAGTACACTGAAAAGGCAGAAATAACTGAACAGTGAGATAGCCCTAGAACCACACCTCTGCAGAGAGGCTGGAACAGCGCTCCAGTTTCAGCCCTGAGATACAAAGCTCCTAAGTCGCCATTCCTGTATTTAGTCTCGTCTTCCAAGTGATAATTATGTAATGTGACGGAAATATAAAGTAACATTTTCAGTTCAGTTCAGTCGCTCAGTCGTGTCCGACTCTTTGCGACCCCATAAATCGCAGCACGCCAGGGCTCCCTGTCCATCACCAACTCCCGGAGTTCACTCAGACTCACGTCCATTGAGTCCGTGATGCCATCCAGCCATCTCATCCTCTGTCGTCCCCTTCTCCGCCTGCCCCCAATCCCTCCCAGCATCAGTGTCTTTTCCAATGAGTCAACTCTTCGCATGAGGTGGCTAAAGTACTGGAGCTTCAGCTTTAGCATCATTCCTTCCAAAGAAATCCCAGGGTTGATCTCCTTCAGAATGGACTGGTTGGATCTCCTTGCAGTCCAAGGGACTCTCAAGAGTCTTCTCCAACACCACAGTTCAAAAGCATCAATTCTTCATTTCTCAGCTTTCTTCACAGTCCAACTCTCACATCCATACATGACCACAGGAAAAACACAGCCTTGACTAGATGGACCTTAGTCGGCAAAGTAATGTCTCTGCTTTTGAATATGCTATCTAGGTTGGTCATAACTTTTCTTCCAAGGAGTAAGCGTCTTTTAAATTCATGGCTGCAGTCACCATCTGCAGTGATTTTGGAGCCCAAAAAAATAAAGTCTGACACTGTTTCTACTGTTTCCCCATCTATTTCCCAAAGTAACACTATAGTGACAATCAAATTGCAGTATGTAAATGTATCAACTCAACATGTTGTACACCCTAAACTTATACAATGTTATATTTCAGTTATATCTCAATTTTTAAAAGAATTCTGGGTCAAGTCTTTCACCATGTCTACTTCCATTTACCTTTAACATGTACAAAATGTACAGAATAATAAGAATTTCTTGGGACTTCCCTGGCGATCCAGTGGTTAAGACTCCATGCTCCCAAATGCAGCAGGCCCAGGTTCAATCCCTGGTCAGGAAACTAGATCCCACATGCCACAACTAAAAGTTTGCATGTCACAATTAAAGATTCCACATGCTACAATGAAGACTGAAGATCCTGTGTGCTGAGACTAAGACCCAGCACAGTCAACTAATTAATTAATTTAAAAGAAAGAGTTTCTTACATTTCAGTAAAGCTTTTTTTAAAAAATATTTGTTCAAATGTCATTCAGATGACCCTGTGTGGTAGGTAAGGTAGAGATTATCATTATCTACATAGCTGCTGCTGCTGCTAAATCACTTTAGTTGTGTCCAACTCTGTGCAACCCCATAGATGGCAGCCCACCAGGCTCCCCCGTTCCTGGGATTCTCCAGGCAAGAACACTGGAGTGGGCTGCCATTTCCTTCTCCAGTGCAGGAAAGTGAAAAGTGAAAGTGAAGTCGCGCAGTCGTGTCCCACTCTTCGCGACCCCATGGACTGCAGCTCCGTCCATGGGGTTTTCCAGGCAAGAGTATTGGAGCGGGGTGCCATTGCCTTCTCTGATCTACATAGCTAGTAAGTAGTAAAGGCAGGATTCAAACACAGTTCTCCTTAAAAATGACTCCAACACTTAAAGCCTAGATATGAAAAATGTTAGGATCTTAGACAAAGAGGAGATTGTTTAAATTTCTGATATGCTGAGTTTATGGAGAGAGCAGGAGTCAATAAGATCGGCGTATCTCTCACTTTCCACAGGCTGCCGGTCTGAAAGATGATTGACGCATAGTGCCCTAAGCTAGGGCACTGTTGTATCCTTTCCAGTTTTAGGTCTGAATTTCCCAGATCTGCTTACATATCTTTCCATTCTATTCCAAGCCAGTTCAGCTTAGATAACTTCCAGATAAAATCAGAGTAGGCATTTTGTATACATGACTATTTGAAGCACAATGCTGACACCTAGTGTATTACCTGATTTTTTCTTTCATTATTTTCTATTTCATTCCTTCATTCTGCTCTCCCATCCTTCCTTCTTTCCCTCCTTCCTTCCCTTTTTTCCTTCCTCCCTCCCTCCCTTCCTCCAAGAATGGCTACGAGGATATAGGGTTTTGCTTGTGGGCTCTTTTGGCTGCACCATGCAGCCTGTGGGATCCTAGTTCCCTAACCAGTGACTGAATCCTGCCCCCTGGCAGTGGAAGCCTAGAGTCCCAACCACTGGAATGCCAGGGAACTCCCTAGGATATAGTTTAAGAAAAGCCAACTTTTATTGAGAATTTACAACATATTTATCTTCATCAACTACAAATAATTCTTCACCATCATCCCTATTTCACTAAAACAAAAGGCAGCAAGTGGGAGAGGTTAAGAGAGTTTAAATTTGATGGGAAATTTTCTTTCTGGTGGCAAAAGGTCTCCTCACTTTAACTAACAGTTTCTAAGTTCTAGTTAGTTACTTTCTTAGTTCTAATTAGTTAATTTCCCATCCAGGAGGAGACCAACCTGAAAATTACCTTGGACAGGACAGCTCCAATGATAATCACAGTAAAACTCATAGCCCTTCTTTCACATCAGATGCACCTTTTCTGTCAGATAATCAAGATAAGGAGATCAAGCCCTGAGCCTTTGGAGTGGGACACTGACTCCAAGACCCTAGACAACCAGAGAACTCACTATTTGATAGGGAGTATCAAATAGTGAGAACTCACACAAATGAAACCACTTGAATACAAGACCCAGCATCACCCAACCACCAGTAGCACCCTCTACAGGACACCTCATCTAAACAACAAACAAAGCAAAAATACAAACCCAATCATCAGCAGACAGGATTACCACCTCACTCAAGCCTTGCCCATCAGAGGAAAAACAAGCAAACAAACACAAAAACTTAGCACAAATCTCACCCTACACAAAGCTTACACAAACCACTGGACCAACCTTAGGAGGGCGGAAACCAAAAGGAAGAAAGAATTCAACCTTCTTCAAGGAAAGAATTCAGCTTTCCTTGAGGCCTGGGAAAAGGAGACCTCAAACACAATAACTTAAAAATAAATAATGAAAAGGCAGAGAAATACAAAAGAAGGAACAAACTAGAAACACAGAAGTGCAAATAAATGAAGAGAAAATAGGCAAACTACCTAGAAAAGAATTCAGAATAATGATAGTAAAGATGATCAAAAACCTTGAGAACAGAAATGGAGAAAATGCAAGAATCAATTAACAAGACCTAGAAGAATTAAAGAATACACATACAAGAGACAAAAAACACAATTACTGAAATTAAAAATACTCTAGAAGGAATCAATAGCAGAATAGCTGAAGCAGAAGGATGAATCAGTGAGCTGGAAGATAAAAAAAATGGTAGAAATAACTTCTGAAGAGCAGAATAATGTAAAAAGAATTAAAAGAACTGAGGATATTCTCAGAGACCTCTGGGACAGTATCAAACACACCAACATTCAAATTACAAGGGTCCCAGAAGAAGAAGAGGAAAAGAAAGGGTATGAGAAAATTTTTGAAGAGATTATAGTTGAAAATTTCCCCAACATGGAAAAGGAAATAGTCAATCAAGTCCAAGAGGGACAAAGAGTCCCTTACAGGATAAACACACCAAGACACACACTAATCAAGTTCATAAAGACTAAACAAAGAAAGATATTAAAAGCAGCAAGGGAGAAGCAACAAGTAACATACAAAGGAAACCTCGTATGCTTAACAGCTGATCTTTCAGCAGAAACTCTGCAGGCCAGAAGGGAATGGCAGGATATATTTAAAATACTGGAAGGGATAAATCTACAACCAAGATTACTGTATCCAGCAAGGTTCTCATTCAAAATTGATGGAAAAATAAAAAGCTTTTCAGACAAACAAAAGTTAAGAGAATTCAGTACCACAAACCAGTTTTACAACAAATGTTAAAGAGACTTGTATAGTCAAGAAATACAAGAGAAGAAAAAAGATCTACAAAATCAACCCCAAACAATTAAGAAAATGGCAATAGGAATATATATATCAATAATTACTTTAAATGTAAATGGATTAAATGCTCCAACCAAAAGACACAGACTAGCTGAATAGTTACAAAAACAAGACCCATATATATGCTGTCTACAAGAAACCCACTTCAGACCTCAAGACACATGTAGACTGAAAGTGAGAGGATGGAAAAATATATTCCATGCAAATGGGAAGCAAAAGAAAGCTGGAGTAGCAATCTTCATATCAGACAAAATAGACCTTAAAATAAAGAATATTACAAGATAAGGAGGGACACTACATAATGATCAAGGGATCAATCCAAGAAGAAGACATAACAATTGTAAGTATCTATGCACCCAACATAGGAGCACCTCAATAATAAGACAAACACTAACAGACATAAAAGGAGAAATTGAAAGTATCAAAATAATAGTAGGAGACTTTAACACCCCACTCACACCAATGGACAGATCATCAATACAGAAAATTGATAAGGAAAAACAAGTCTTAAATGATATATTAGATGAGATGGATCTGACTAATATCTTCAGGAAATTCCATCCAAATGCAGAAGAATACACCTTCTCAAGTGCACATGGAACATTCTCCAGGATAGACCACATCTTGGGTCACAGATCAAAACTCTTAAATTTACCTTTCTTAAATTTAAGAAAATTGAAATTGTATCAAGCATCTTCTTGACCACAATGCTATGAGATTAGATACAAATTAAAAGAAAAAAAACTGTAAGAAACACAAACACATGGAGATTAAACAACACATTTCCAAATAACCAACAGGTTACTGAAGAAATCAAAAGGGAAATCAAAAAACTTCTAGAAACAAATGACAGTGAAAACACAACAACTCAAAACCTATGGGATGCTACAAAAGCAGTTCTAAGAGGGAAGTTTATAGCAATACAATCCTACCTCAAGAAACAAGAAAAACATCGAATAGACAACCTAACTTTACATCTAAAACAACTGGAAAAAGAAGAACAACAACAACAAAAAAAACACACACACAAAATTAGTAGAACGAAAGAAATCATAAAGATCTGAGCAGAAATAAATGAAAAAGAAATGAAAGGAACAATAGTAAAGATCAAAAAATCTAAAAGCTGGTTCTTTGAGAAGATAAAAAAAATTGACAAGCTTTTAGCCAGACTCATCAAGAAAAAAGAGAGAAGAATCAAATCAACAAAATTAGAAATGAAAAAGGAGAGGTTACAACAGACAATGCAGAAATAGAAAGGATAATAAGAGACTGTTATGAAAAACTATATGGCAATAAAATAGATAACCTGGAAGAAATGGACAGATTCTCAGAAAAGTTCAATCTTCTGAGACTGAACCAGGAAGAAATAGAAATTATGAACAACCTAATTACAAGCACTGAAATTGAAGCTGTGATCAAAAGTCTCCCAAAATATAAAAGCCCAGGACCAGATGGCTTCTATCAAACATTTAGAGAAGAGCTAATGCATATCCTTCTAAAACTCTTTTCAAAAATTGCACTTCCAAACTCATTCTATGAGGCCAGCATCACCCTGATACTAAAACCAGACAAAGACAACACAAAAAAAGAAAACTACAGGCCAACAACACTGATGAACATAGATGCAAAAATTCTCAACAAAATTTTAGCAAACAGAATTCAGCAACACATTAAAAAGTTCATACACTGTGATTAAAGTTGGGATTATTCCAAGGATGCAATATTCTTCAGTATATGCAAATCAATCAGTGTGATACACCATATTAACAAATTGAAAGTTAAAAACCATATGATAATCTCAATAGATGCAGAAAAAGCCTTTGACAAAACTCAGCACCCATTTATTATTAAAACTCTTTAAAAAATGGGCACAGAAGGAACCGACCTCAACATAGTAAAGGCCATATATGATAAGCTTACAGCAAACATTATTCTCAATGGTGAAAAACTTAACTTAAAGCATTCCCCCTAAGATCAGGAACAAGACAAGGGTGTCCACTTTCCCAACTATTATTCAACATAGTTCTGGAAGTTCTAGCTACAGCAATCAGAGAAGAAAAAGAAATAAAAGGAATCCAGATTGGAAAAGAATAAAATCTTTCACTGTTTGCAGATGACATGATACTGTACATAGAAAACCCTAAAGATAGTATGAGAAAATTACTAGAGCTAATCAGTGAATTTAGCAAAGTTTCAGGATACAAAATCAATACACAGAAATCACTAGCATTTCTATATACTAACAATGACAAATCAGAAAGAGAAATTAAGGAATCAATCCCACTCACCATTGCAACAAAAAGAACTATCTAGGAACAAACCTACCTAAGGAGACAAAAGAACTGTACACAAAAAATTATAAGACACTAATGAAAGAAATCAAAGATGACATAAACAGATAGAGAAATATTCCATGTTCCTGGATAGGAAGAATCAGTACTGTAAAAATGACTATCCTACCAAATGCAGTCTACAGATTCAATGCAATCCCTTTCAAATTACCAATGGCATTTTTCACAGAACTAGAACAAAAAATTTTGCAATTCATATGGAAACACAGTTCAGTTCAGTTCAGTCACTCAGTCATGTCTGACTCTTTGCAACCCCATGAATCACAGCACGCCAGACCTCCTTGTCCATCACCAACTCTCAGAGTTCACTCAGACTCACGTCCACTGAGTCCGTGATGCCATCCAGCCATCTCATCCTTGGTCATCCCCTTCTCCTCCTGCCCCCAATCCCTCCAGCATCAGGGTCTTTTCCAATGAGTCAACTCTTCACATGAGGTGGCCAAAGTACTGGAGCTTCAGTTTTAGCATCATTCCTTCCAAAGAAATCCCAGAGTTGATCTCCTTCAGAATGGACTGGTTGGATCTCCTTGCAGTCCAAGGGACTCTCAAGAGTCTTCTCCAAAAGACTGCAAATAGCCAAAGCAGTCTTGAGAAAGAAGAATGGAGCTGGAGGAATCAACTATCTTGACTTCAGACTACACTGCAAAGCTACAGTCATCAAGACAGTATGGTACTGGCACAAAAACAGAAATGTAGACCAATAGAACAAGATAAAAAGCCCAGAAATAAACCCATGCACCTATGGGTAGCTTATTTTTGACAAAGGAGGCAAGAATATACAATGGAGCAAAGACAGCCTCTTCAATAAATGGTGCTGGGAAAACTAGAGTTGACTCATTGGAAAAGACCCTGATGCTGGGAGGGATTGGGGGCAGGAGGAGAAAGGGACGACCGAGGATGAGATGGCTGGATGGCATCATGGACTCAATGGACGTGAGTCTGAGTGAACTCCGGGAGTTGGTGATGGACAGGGAGGCCTGGCGTGCTGCGATTCATGGGGTCGCAAAGAGTCGGACACGACTGCGCGACTGAACTGAACTGAACATGTAAAAGAATGAAATTAGAACTCTTCCTAACACTATACACAAAGATAACTCAAAATGGATTAAAGACCTAAATGTAAAACTGGAAACTATAAAACTCTTAGAGGAAAACATGGGCATAACACTCATTGACATAAATCAAAGCAAGATCCTCTATGATCCTCCTCCTACAGTAATGGAAATAAAAACAAAAGTAAACAAGTGGGACCTGATTAAACTTAAACACTTTTGCACAGCAAAGGAAACTATAAGCAAGGTGAAAGGACAACCCTCAGAATGGAAGAAAACAATAGCAAATGAAACAACTGATAAAGGATTAATTTTCAAAATATACAAGCAGTTCATATAACTCAATATCAGAAAAACAAACACCCAATCAAAAGGTGGGGAAAAGACCTAAACAGACATGTCTCCAAAGAAGACATAAAGATGGGTAACAAACAAGAAAAGATGCTCAACATTGTTCTTTATTAGAAAAATGCAAATCAAAGCTACAATGAGATATCACCTCACACCTGTCAGAATGGCTATCTTCAAAAAGTCTGCAAACAATAAATGCTGGAGAGGTGTGGAGTAAAGGGAATGCTCTTGCACTGTTGGTGGGAATATAAACTGATGCAGCCACTATGGAAGACAGTATGGAGATTCCTTAAAAAACTAGTAATAAAACCACCAAAAGACCTAGCAATCCCAGTCCTAGGCATATACCCTGAGGAAACCAAAATTGAAAGAGACACATGTATCCATTGTTCATTGCAGCACTATTTACAAAAACTAGAACATGGAAGCAACCTAGATGCCCATTGACAGATGAGTGGATAAAGAAGTTGTGCTACAAATATACAATGGAGTATTACTCAGCCATAAAAAGGAATGCACTTGAGTCAGTTCTAATGAGGTGGACGAACCTAGAACCTATTATACAGAGTGATGTCAGAAAGAGAAAGATAAATATCATATTCTAACACATATATACCAAATCTAGAAAAATGGTACTGAAGAATTTATTTACAGGGCAACAATGGAGAAACAGACATAGAGAATAGACTTATTGACATGCGGAGAGAGGAGGAGAGGGTGAGATGTATGGTAAGAATAACATGGAAACTTACATTACCATATGTAAAATAGATAGCCAACAGGAATTTGCTGTATGGCTCTGGAGCTGAAGCACTCAATAACTATTCTTAAAATTAGTTTTTTAAATAGATTGTTTTATTGGACAGTTAACTTACTTTATATGTTATTCATTTGGAGTACAAGTTTACAACAGACTTCATTCAAGACTATCCATAAGAGTCAAGGTAGAAAATATGACAAATCTTAGTTCTTCTACGACAGGAAGTCAAGCCTAGCATCACCCAGATCTGTTGGCCTTTCATTCTCCCTTTGAGGCATAAGAAGATTCATGGAAGCCTCCATGTAAGTTCTCGTTACCTCGGGTTTTTCAGAAAGGACAGCACTATCTCATGAGCAATACACATTATAGTATAGTTCCTGATAGGGAGAGCCTACTTTTCCTCAGGTTAACTCGTTTCTTCTGGACTGAGCACCACAAGAGGCCAGAACATATGCCTTTCTTATTTTCAAAGGCATAAAACTTGCCATAGAGTGGGTACTCAGTAATAATGTGCTAAATATACTAAAGAAAGGTTGAGATTCTGTTATTTCTTATTTCAAGTTATTTTCTTTGCACCTTTTATTTAGAGTATCCAATTCTTTGAGTTCAGGTGCCTGGTGCAAAGACAATGGTTCTAAGTGCAAACTCCAAGTGAGCTGCTTGTCTCAAGAAAACAAGGAGGTGGAAGGAGGGCTCAGGATTGGGAACTCATGTACACCCACGGCTGATTCATGTCAATGTATGGCAAAACCAATACAGTATTGTAAAGCAAAATAAAGTAAAAATAAAAATTAAAACAAAAAGAAAACAAGGTCCCCAGGATGCGAAATGTCTCCAACCAAAGGCTCTTTCAAGAGTTTTATTTCCCTTTGCCTTCTCCTCCCCTCACAGTTCTGAAACTAAGATGCATCAACTGTTCTAAAGCAATGGGAATAAGATGGTTAGAGAAGTAACCGTTAACATGCGCAGTGTCAGGCTTTCCAGTTAATTTGATCAAGCATAACTTTGCTCCTTCTAGGGTTTCCCTTTCAACTTTCTTGGATCAGTCTGTCACTAATTCTTTTTGTCTAAATCTCTGTAATTAAACTTGAAAAGAATCTGTCAAAATACTTCTAGCCTAGTTCTTCAAGACTAGCTTTTATTCCTCCCCTCTGGTGTCTGCCTATAGTGCAGGAGACCTGGGTTCAATCCCTGGGATGGGAAGATCCTCTGGAGAAGGAAATGGCAACCCACTCCAGTGCCTGGAAAATCTCATGGATGGAGGAGCCTGGTGGGCTACAGTCCTTGGGGTCTCAAGAGTCAGACACAACTGAGTGACTTCCCTTTCACTTTCCAGTGTCTAACATACAATGCATCCTTGATGAAAGTTTAGTACTAGAGAAAATAAAGCTACCATTGATCAAATTTGGCACATACAAGTTCCTTGCTTAACAAAGCACATATATTATATCACTTTACAATATTAGGAAAAAAAACTATTATTATTGCTTCAATTTTACAGATTAGGAAACACAATAAGAAAACTTAAGTAATTCATCCAAGTTCAAGCTCAAGAGTAATATTTGACTCAAAATCCAACACTTTACAACTACGAATCCCAAGTCCAAATCTCAGTGTTCCTTTTGTTCCTTTTGCATGAAAAAAATTCCTGCTAGGCCTGAACTTCAATTTGAAAGTTATCCAAACACCCATCTGAAAACAGCAGTGCTGACCTTTTACTTTACTAAAAATTACCTTTTGATACAGAATATCCCAAATACTCTGGATGCAGAATATCCCATAATCCTCTTTCTGGGAAACTCTGTAATAAATTCATTCAAATTAAAATGTATGTGATTAATGACTTTTGTTTACTTGATGTAAGGACCTTTAGATGAAGTAGAAATTTAGAGCTGATTTAATACCATGTTATTTCTATTAACACAAAGTTGGATTGGACAAATCCATATTCAACAATTTTATCCTTTTCCAGAAAATCAAATTCATTTGTATCAGTGACTTACAGTCTGTTTCAGTAAAGTAAATGCCACTGTCTGAAAACTGTAGATATTAAAGGTACTCAGACTTCCCTAGTGGTCTAGTAGTTAAAAATCTGCTTTTCAATGAAGATTTGATGCAGATTTGAACCCTAGATGGGCAACTAAGCCCCAACGTGACAACTACTGAGCCCATGTGTTACAACTGGAGAGCCCATGAGACCCAATGCAGTCAAATAAACAATTTTTTTAAAAGAAGACATCTTTAGGTAGGTATATTCCTAAGTATTTTATTCTTTTCATTGCAATGGTGAATGGAATTGATTCCTTAATTTCTTTTTCTACTTTCTCATTATTAGTGTATAGGAATGCAAGGGATTTCTGTGTGNGATGATTTGGGAGAATGGCATTGAAACATGTTTAATATCATATATGAAACGAATCACCAGTTCAGGTTCGATGCAGGATACAGGATGCTCGGGGCTGGTGAACTGGGATGACCCAGAGAGATGGTATGGGGAGGGATGAGGGAGGGGGGTTCCGGATTAAGAATAAATTATTTTGAATAAAATAATTTTTAATGGAAAAAATAAATGTTAAAAAATTGATCATAAACCTCACTATAAGAGCTAAAACTATAAAACTGTTAGAAATAATAGGAGTAAATCTTAATTGCCCTGGATTAAGCAAAGTTTTCTTAGCTGTGACACCAAAAGCACAAGCAGCAAGAAAGAAAAAACAGATAAATTTGACCTCATCAAAAAATTTTTATGCTAAAAACAACCCCATCACAAAAGTGAAAAGGTAATCCACAGAATGGGAGAAAACATATGCAATTTGAATATTTGATAAGGGATTGGTATCAACAATATATAAAGAACTCATTCAACTCAATAATAAAAAGGCAAATAATCCAATTTGAAAATGGGCCAGGATTTTGAGTAGACATTTCTCTGAAGAAGATGCACAGATGACCAATAAACTCATGAAAAGATGCTTACCATGATTAGTCATTATGGAAATGCAAATCACAAACACAATGCGATTTCATTTCACACCTGCTAGGGTGGTTATAATTAAACAGATGGGTGATAAGTCTTGGAGAGGATGTGGAGAAATTGGACCCCACATACACTGCTGATGGAAATACAAGATTCCGTCTGACACACACTGAAGAAAAATTTAAAGACTACTGTTCATTAAAAAGGAAAATGACGCCAGATGACATCATCTGTGATGTAGCAAGGAAAGGAGAGCAAAGAAGGTGGTAAATATGTGGCTGAATCTAAATAACCATTAACTATATAGAACAGCTGCACTCAGTATGCCAGCAGATCTGGAAAACTCAGCAGTGGCCACAGGGCTGGAAAAGGGCAGTTTTCATTCCAATCCCAAAGAAAGACAATGCCAAAGAATGCTCAAACTACCGCACAATTGCACTCATCTCACATGCTAGTAAAGTCAGCTTAAAATTCTCCAAGCCAGACTTCAGCAATACATGAACCGTGAACTCCCTGATGTTCAAGCTGGTTTTAGAAAAGGCAGAGGAACCAGAGATCAAATTGCCAACATCTGCTGGATCATGGAAAAAGGAAAAGAGTTCCAGAAAAACATCTATTTCTGCTTGATTGACTATGCCAAAGCCTTTGACTATGTGGACAACAATAAACTGGAAAACTCTGAAAGAGATGGGAATACCAGACCACCTGACCTGCCTCTTAAGAAAAATTTATGCAGGTCAGGAAGCAACAGTTAGAATTGGACATGGAACGACAGACTGGTTCCAAATAGGAAAAGGAGTACATCAAGGCTGGAGGAAGCACAAGCTGGAATCAAGATTGCAGGGAGAAATATCAATAACCTCAGCTATGCAGATGACACCACCTTTATAGCAGAAAGTGAAGAACTAAAGAGCCTCTTGATGAAAGTGAAAGAGGAGAGTGAAAAGGTTGGCTTAAAGCTCAACATTCAGAAAACGAAGATCATGGCTCTGCTCCCATCCCTTCATGGCAAATAGATGGGGAAACAGTGGAAACAGTGGCTGACTTTATTTTTCTGGGCTCCAAAATCACTGCAGATGGTGACTGCAGCCATGAAATTAAAAGACGCTTACTCCTTGGAAGGAGAGTTATGACCAACCTAGATAGCATATTCAAAAGCAGAGACATTACTTTGTCTCTGAGAGTCAACAAAGGTCTGTCTAGTCAAGGCTATGGTTTTTTCCAGTGGTCATGTATGGATGTGAGAGTTGGACTATAAAGAAAGCTGAGCACCGAAGAATTGATGCTTTTGAACTGTGGTGTTGGAGAAGACTCTTGAGAGTCCCTTGGACTGCAAGGAGAGCCAACCAGTCCATCCTAAAGGAGATCAGTCCTGGGTGTTCATTGGAAGGACTGATGTTGAAGCTGAAACTCCAATACTGTGGCCATCTGATGGGAAGAGCTGACTCATTTGAAAAGACCTTGATGCTGGGAAAGATTGAAGGCGGAGGAGAAGGGGATGACAGAGGATGAGATGGTTAGATGGCATCACCAACTCAATGGATATGAGTTTGGGTAAACTCTGGGAGTTGGTGATGGACAGGGTAGCCTGGTGTGCTGTGGTTCATGGGGTTGCAAAGAGTTGGACATGACTGAGTGACTAAACTGAACTGAACTGAATATAAAGCAGCAATAATAATAACATCTTGTGGGGTTTTGAAACTATATGCCATCAAAATACATAACAATACTACATATAATTTTTTTGAGGGGAAAGAGGTAGTTAAGGTATTCCAAGTTTCTTGCACTTTTTCAATGGGAGGATAAAAATAAAATTAACATCAGATTTTGGTATTTCAAAGATGCTATGGGATAATCATGAAAAAAGTGGAAAAAGTATGCAATTTTCCCACCATTCTGTCTTTTCCAAATATATGAAAAATACAGAATGATACAAAACAGTCCATTTAAAGGAAACGAGAAGAAAAGGAATGCAAAGTTTAGTTCAGTAGCTCAGTTGTGTCTGACTCTTTGCAACCCCATGAACTGCAGCATGCCAGGCTGCCCTGTCCATCACCAACTCCCGGAGTCCACCAAAACCCATGTCCATTGAGTCAGTGATGCCATCCAACTATCTCATTCTCTCTCATCCCCTTCTCCTTCTGCCCTCAATCTTTCCCAGCATCAGGTGGCCAAAGTATTGGAGTTTCAGCTTCAACATCAGTCCTTCCAATGAACATCCAGGACTGATCTCCTTTAGGATGGACTGGTTGGCTCTCCTTGCAGTCCAAGGGACTCTCAAGAGTCTTCTCCAACACCACAGTTCAAAAGCATCAATTCTTCGGTGCTCAACTTTCTTTATAGTCCAACTCACACAAGCATACATGACCACTGGAAAAACCATAGCCTTGACTAGACAGACTTTGCTGACAAAGTACTGTCTTTGCTTTTGAATATGCTATCTAGGTTGGTCATAACTTTCCTTCCAAGAAGTAAGCGTCTTTTAATTTCATGGCTGCAGTCACTATTGCAGTGATTTTCGAGCCCAAAATGATAAAGTCAGCCACTGTTTCCACTGTTTCCCCATCTACTTGCCATTAAGGGATGGGATCGGACGCCGTGATTTTAGTTTTCTGAATGTTGAGCTTTAAGTCAACTTTTTCACTGTCCTCTTTCACTTTCATCAAGAGTCTCTTTAGTTCTTCTTCACTTTCTGCCATAAAGTTGGTGTCATCTGCATAGCTGATGTTATTGATATTTCTCCTGGCAATCTTATTTCCAGCTTGTGCTTCCTCCAGGAAGCATGAAAGGAGAGGAAAAGGAATCCAAAACAGTGGCTCAAATAGAAGAAAATAATAAGATGATAAATTTAAATTTGCCAGTAGTTTTATTAAATATAAATGAACAAAATACTCCAGTTAAAAGATAAAGATTTTTAAGGTGAAATTTAAGAAATACTCATTATAAGCTGGTTACTAGAAAAAGATAAAAAATAATAAGGTTTCAAAAAGGTTGAAGAATGAAAAATGGTATCATGGAGAAAACTAACTAAAAGAAAGCTGGTATGATTATTGTCAGACATAATAATACTTTCTTGCTTAAAGTCTGTTGCTGCTGCTAAGTCTACGTAAGTAATATTATTAGAGTGGGTCAGTTCTTTCTAGCAAATAGAAAGATTTAATAATTCTAAAATTTTAGTTCTAGTAAGCTTTTAGAAATTTGAAATTTATGTAGTATCTTTTCATATTCTAAGTAAGGTTAGTTTTGTACCTAATATTGTATTCAAAATTCTGTGTTGTTTTTCTTAAAGAATTCTCCTCTCTGCCTAGTTCCCTGGTTGTGTGTATCCCCCTTAGTAACTGTGCTTCAGTCTCTCTGGCCTCCTTTCAATTGCTTGAATGTGTCAGGTCTCAGGGCCTTTGTGTATAACTGGTATTCTGACTTTTCCACATCCCTTAGATCTCTACTCAAGTGACATCTCCCCAGAACACCTTCTCTGACTACTCTGATTCCCCACATAGATTGCACACCCCCATTATTGTACATCTCACCCTGGTTTTCTTGCTAGTACTTATTGTGATTTTAAATTACTTTGTTTAAATTATTTGTTTACTTGTTTTGAATGGCTAGGGCAAGAGCCTGCCTTCCATTCTAAAAAGTAAGCCCTATGAGGGCACTAACTATGTCTTGCTCACCATTGTATTTCCAGGACTTAACAAAATGTGGAATGAATAAATGTGAAGAAGGGATTGAAGGAGAATAGAGCAAAGGAGGTTGTGGAGCTAGCATGCTCAGAGTAGGTTGAAGCAGAGGGGGTGAGACTAGGGCCAGAATAAAAGGCCTGGATTTAGGTAAGAGGTTACTCCCACCAGGGGGGCCAGAAAACTGAAGAAGATGATCTCATCCATGCCAGAGCAGATCCTGGGCTGCACAGCCAGAAGAGAAAGAGACACAGGCTGAGCCCCACCCACAGGCCTGATGTGACTGCGTAAGGCTGTTGCTGTTTTCCATCATGGGTGTTCCCAAAGTGATGAGAGCCGTGTTCTAAGAACTCAGACTAAAAACAGTCTTCCACTTTCTCCAGCACCAGTGTTCACCTGGTCCTCACCTGTAAAACATGCTACTAGGATGAGATAGTCCGGAGGAATTTTGCAGGTTTAAGAGTTTATATTCTCTGCCTTCCTTTCCCCATCTGTTCAGATCCTCACCCTCCCAGTCACATAAGCTGGAAACCTTTAATTCACTCCTGATGTTTACCTCTGTCCCAAAAATCCTCTTTGATTTTCTTTGTAGTCTCCTAGCCCAGACAGTATCACTCCCTACTTTCTATCTACTCTATCTGGTTCCAGTGTAGTCCCCTGACTTTACTTGGTGTCTGGTTTATCTTTCAAAATCACCATCTTTTTCAAGTCATCCCAATATTAAAACAGTTTTAAGAGCATCCTGATGTTAGCGGAGAGAGTCTGAACTCTGATCTTAAAGGGTTTTTGACCTCAACGTACTATTGGAGCCTTATCTCCCACTACTTCCCTGAAAGAGACTTCTGCTGCCTCCAAACTGGTTTGGTTACTATTTCTGCAACATATCATGCTCCTTTTGATTGCCATACATTTGCTGATTCCCTCATTAGTACTTGTACTGCTAGATTCATACTCTTCCCTTGGAAATATGATTAAATCCTATCTTCTTCAATAATACTTATTTTACACCATACATATATGACACTGATTATTTTTATGGTCCTTGATAAAGGTTGCTGTGTGTGCTTAGTTGCTCAGTCATGTCTGACTCTTTGCGACCCCATGGACTGTAGCCTGTCAGGCTCCTCTGTCCATGGGCATTCTCCAGGCAAGAATACTGGAGTGGGTTGCCACGCCCCCTTCCAAGGGGTCTTCCCAACCCAGGGGTCTAACCCAGTCTCCCACATTGCAGGTGGATTCTCTACTGTCTAAGCCACCAGGGAAGCCCTTCCTGCATTTTCACATCTCTAACCTTGAGTTCGTCTTCTATAAAATAAAACAATTAAAGGAGATGATCTTTAAGTTTCCTTCAAACAGTAATAGTTTATACCTTGTTAATTTCTTTGTGCATAGGGCTTTTCCTTCATACTGAATGCAGCACCTTTGAACTTACCAAACATTCTGGACACTCTGACATGGTCCCGTGTTAGGCCCTGTTAGAAGTGCAAAGATGAATAACAGAAGTTCCAGGGTCTCATAATTATGGTGATGGGGGAGGAAGGAAAGGGGGAACAGAGACAGATCTACTCACAAGAAATTATGATATAAGGCAAATTAAGAGAGGTGCTATTGAAGTATCATAAAATGGGTTGGGAGAAGGGATAAGGAGAAATTAATTTTGACTGGTAGCATCTGGAGAAGCCCCATCAAGAAAGGTGATGAAGCTGAACTTTGGCTGATGAATCTAACTTTAAGCTTACATGGAATTTGAGGAGGGAGGGTAAAGAAGAGGCATGAGGGCATGAGAAGCTATGGACTTCAGTGTGGCCAAACCATGGGGCACAGGGGGCATTCTTCCTCTAGATCAGGTTGTGGAAAGCCCTGCACCACAGACTAAGACATTTGGATTTTATTTTTGTGATATTATTGAAGATGTGTCAAGCAGGGCCATGACGTGATTATTAATGTATGTTGGTAAAGTGAAGGAGAAAAAGATTAAACAAACAGAAAGGAAGACACAGCCAAGAAAGAAATTTTCTTTTAGCCTAGAGAAGTCTCCCCACCAAAAATCAGTAAATATCTATGACAGTACCTAAGAAGACAGAGCAGCATGTTTGGGAGACAAGAGAATTGCTCATAATAAATTATTTAGGTCTACTGTGTGCCCAGAACCCAACAAATCCCTCTTTAGTAAGAATCTAGGCTATGGCAAACTTTC
Organism: Aepyceros melampus; assembly: GCA_006408695.1. NCBI lineage: Eukaryota > Metazoa > Chordata > Mammalia > Artiodactyla > Bovidae > Aepyceros > Aepyceros melampus. The sequence continues at coordinate 145,691 of SJXQ01009455.1, read as the reverse complement.
ACTTTATTTAACATCTTATTCATTGTTCCTGGGGGGTTGTCTTCCTGGTACTGTGAGTAAGAGTGGGCAGGCTGCGTAGACGAACATCCTGTTGGAGAACAGTGTGGAGTGCCACTCTCTATGTGCTGGAACGAGGTGTTGAGGGGCTCAGCTCATCCCTTCTTCCACCAGGATGTTCTGGTGCAGAAGGGTTTCTGGATCATCTGCCTTTGTTAACTTCTCCAGTAATCAGGACTCTCAAGAACCCAATAATTTCAGAACAAATAAAAAGAAGCTGAGATCTAAAGCAATCCTTAGATTGGTATGTGTGTGTATGTGTGTGCGTGTCTCTATTATATAGAGAAACTCAGTTACAAGACAGCCAAGAGCTGAAAAGGCCTCATCTTTTGTCTTCTGTATGTTCCTACTAGGTTCCTCGGATTATTTGTCTCAGTTCTCAGTTCTTGTTTTTTCTGCCTACATTCTAAGTGTTCTACCATCACCATCTTCTCTTTCTCCTTCAGACTTTTTCTGGTGGCCCCCATGGCTCCAAATTCCATCTACAGACTAAGGAATCTTGGATATTTATCTTCGGGTACGAAGCAGAGCTAAAGGCTTTCAGACATAAAGGATTTCTTCTGAGATTTCAATGAGTCAATTAAGAATAGTAAAAAATTTACTCCAGCCATGGGGGTTGATAGGGTTAAGCGGGAGTGAAGTATTGGGAGACTCTTCCAGCAAGACAAAAAATCTAGATATGCTGCAACAACTTAACCTTAGAAAACGAGGTCAACTGCTTAGTCAGGTAAAGAAACATAAGGCTTCATTTGCTAGTTACTAATAATATGAAATGCCCCAGGGAAATAAACAGGTTGCTGTGCTGCGCTCAGTCGTGTCCGACTCTTTTGCAACCCCATGGACTGCAGCCCCACCAGGCTCCTCTGTCCGTGAGATTCTCCAGGCAAGAGTACTGGAGTGGGGTGCCGCTTCCTTCTCCAGGGATCTTCCCGACCCAGGGAGCGAACAGGCATCTCCTGCGCCTCCTGCATGGGCAGGCAGGTTCTTTACCGCTGTGCCACCAGGGAAGCCGCATAAACAGGTTAGCAAGGTTTTTTTATGCTTGTTTTTCATATGAAAAATTGGTAATATGATTAATACAATCAGCCTCTTAAAGAAGAGCATGCTGTGCTGTGGAATGTCTGTTGAGTGGGCTTGTTGGTTACCCAGGCTATGTTAAAACATCATTTCAACCCTCACACTTCTTAAAACTGACTCCTTTCCATCTTGACTTCGAGGCTCTGTTTGGAGTTCCCTTATATTCTTTGCAGTCAAAGATGGAGAAGCTCTATACAGTCAACAAAGACAAGACCGGGAGCTGACTGTGGCTCAGATCATGAACTCCTGATTGCCAAATTCAGACGTAAATTGAAGAAAGTGGGCAAACCACTAGACCATTCAGGTATGACCTAAATCAAATCCCGTATGATTATACAGTGGAAGTGAAAATTGATTTAAGGGTCTAGATCTGATAGATAGAGTGCCTGATGAACTATGGAATGAGGTTTGTGACATTGTACAGGAGACAGGGATCAAGACCATCCCCATGGCAAAGAAATGCAAAAAAGCAAAATGGCTGTCTGGGGAGGCCTTACAAATAGCTGTGAAAAGAAGAGAGGCGAAAAGCAAAGGAGAAAAGGAAAGATATAAGCATCTGAATGCAGAATTCCAAAGAATAGTAAGAGGAGATAAGAAAGCCTTCTTAGCGATCAATGCAAAGAAATAGAGGAAAAGAACAGAAGGGGAAAGACTAGAGATCTCTTCAAGAAAATTAGAGATACCAAGGGAACATTTCATGCAAAGATGGGCTCGATAAAGGACAGAAATGGTCTGGACCTAACAGAAGCAGAAGATATTAAGAAGAGGTGGCAAGAATACACGGAAGAACTGTACAAAAAAGATCTTCATGACCCAGATAATCATGATGATGTGATGACTAATCTAGAGCCAGACATCTTGGAATGTGAAGTCAAGTGGGCCTTAGAAAGCATCACTACGAACAAAGCTAGTGGAGGTGATGGAATTCCAGTTGAGCTGTTTCAAATCCTGAAAGATGATGCTGTGAAAGTGCTGCACTCAATTTGCCAGCAAATCTGGAAAACTCAGCAGTGGCCACAGGACTGGAAAAGGTCAGTTTTCATCCCAATTCCAAAGAAAGGCAATGCCAAAGAATGCTCAAACTACCGCACAATTGCACTCATCTCACATGCTAGTAAAGTAATGCTCAAAATTCTCCAAGCCAGACTTCAGCAATATGTGAACCGTGAACTCCCTGATGTTCAAGCTGGTTTTAGAAAAGGCAGAGGAACCAGAGATCAAATTGCCAACATCCGCTGGATCATGGAAAAAGCAAGAGAGTTCCAGAAAAACATCTATTTCTGCTTTATTGACTATGCCAAAGCCTTTGACTGTGTGGATCACAGTAAACTGTGGAAAATTCTGAAAGAGATGGGAATACCAGACCACCTGACCTGCCTCTTGAGAAATCTGTATGCAGGTCAGGAAGCAACAGTTAGAACTGGACATGGAACAACAGACTGGTTCCAAATAGGAAAAGGAATACGTCAAGGCTATGTATTGTCACCCTGCTTATTTAACTTATATGCAGAGTACATCATGAGAAATGCTGGATTGGAAGAAACACAAGCTGGAATCAAGATTGTCGGGAGAAATATCAATAACCTCAGATATGCAGAGGACACCACCCTTATGGCAGAAAGTGAGGAGGAGCTAAAAAGCCTCTTGTTGAAAGTGAAAGAGGAGAGTGAAAAAGTTGGCTTAAAGCTCAACATTCAGAAAACGAAGATCATGGCATCTGGTTCCATCACTTCATGGGAAATAGATGGGGAAACAGTAGAAACAGTGTCAGACTTTATTGTTTTGGGCTCCAAAATCACTGCAGATGGTGACTGCAGCCATGCAATTAAAAGACGCTTACTCCTTGGAAGAAAAGTTATGACCAACCTAGATAGTATATTCAAAAGCAGAGACATTACTTTGCTGACTAAGGTCCGTCTAGTCAAGGTTATGGTTTTTCCTGTGGTCATGTATGGATGTGAGAGTTGGACTGTGAAGAAGGCTGAGTGCCGAAGAATTGATGCTTTTGAACTGTGGTGTTGGAGAAGACTCTTGAGAGTCCCTTGGACTGCAAGGAGATCCAACCAGTCCATTCTGAAGGAGATCAGCCCTGGGTGTTCTTTGGAAGGAATGACGCTAAAGCTGAAGCTCCAGTACTTTGGCTATCTCATGTGAAGAGTTGACTCATTGGAAAAGACTCTGATGCTGGGACGGATTGGGGGCAGGAGGAGAAGGGGACGACCGAGGATGAGATGGCTGGATGGCATCACGGACTCAATGGACGTGAGTCTGAGTGAATTCCGGGAGTTGGTGATGGACAGGGAGGCCTGGCGTGCTGCGATTCATGGGGTTGCAAAGAGTCGGACATGACTGAGCGACTGAACTGAACTGATGTTTCTCGCCTGGACTAATGCACCAGCTCTCTGTTTTCTGTCTCCATACTTCTGCAGTCTGAGGTGCCCATGCTGTGAGTTGGCCTGTCATACTCCTGCCTAAAGTCCTCCAGTGACTGTACCATCATCCTTGGAATGAAGCTCAACCCCCTTAACAAGGCCCTAGAGTCCTTCAGGGTCTGGCCCTGCCTTGTCTTCGACCTCATCTCATGCTCGCCTCCTTTGCTTCATCGTATTTCTTGCAGCTCTCCATGCTCTCTGACCGTGTTCCTCCTGCTCTGTGCTCTGCTCTTGTTGACTGCTTTGTCTCAGGGCCCTCTCAGGCCTCTTGCCAGCTCTTTTTTCCCACCCTAGCTAACTCATTCTTCATCCCCAACTCTGCTCAGGCTTCTCTCCTCCAAGAGTTCAAGATGGGCTTGGCAGCTTACCTCTAGGGTCCCCTAGCATCCTCTCTTGTAGCATTCACCACTTTAAAGTGATCTCCTTGCATGTATTTTCCCTGCTATCTGTGAGTATTTCTCATTTTTTTAAATACCCACATGTGTTAATATGTGGAAAGATAGTGTATTGTAGAGAAGAGAGCACTAATCCAGGAGTTAAGAGACTTTGAGGCTTAATCTCAAATACCAGCTGTGTGTCTCTGGCCAACATTCTGGATGACTTCATGGTTTTGATAACCATGAGAGATAATACGTGAGAAATCTTTTGAAAAGTAAAGTACTAAACAGGTAGACAACCACTAGCTACTTCCTAAGTCTTACACTTAATAGCCTTTCTTGACGTCCCATCATATAAGCATCTGGCAGGCTTATAATCACAATCTCTTCTTTTGTCCTTTACATGTTCCTATTGATTGGATGATTTTTCTCAGTTCTCTGGTTCTTGTTTTTCTGCCCACATCCTAAGTTTTCTGCCATTAGCGTAATCTCTTCCTGCTTCCAACTTTTCCTGGTGGCCCCCTTGGCTTCAATTTTCAGATCTTTTATCTTCAGCCTTCTCTTCCTCAACTTCACACTTTCCTTTCTAACTCTATGCTTAGCATCTCCACCTATGATTTATCCCTTAGGCACATTGAAACAAAGATGTCTCAAAACCATATGCCCTCCTTCTGCAGCTTCTCATGTTTCCATGAATGGCACCGTCCACTCTGTGAGTCAAGCTAGAAACCTTGGACACCTCCTTACCTGTGTGTCTTCCTCGATATCATAGCAATGTGAGGAAAAGAAGGAGGGAGAAATAGAGATGAAGAGTTTTGGAGGCAAATCCTTCAGTGAGACAAAGAGTACAAACAGAAGCAGGGAGGTGCTGAGTGGTGAAAGAAGGTAGGCAGGGACCAAACCTGAAAGAGCCACATAAGTCATCCTAAGGAATTTGGACTAATGCTGGAGACAACTAAGATTCATCCATCGGAGACTTTGAGAAGGGGGCATTCATGATGAGCTTACTCTGACTGCAGTGTGAAGAATGGATTGCAGTTTGAGTTAGGAAGAATGTCAGGACCTGGATGTAAAAGGGGAAATGATGAGATAACAAAGAGAAGAGGAGATCCTGAACAAAACCAAAGTATGAAGGTGGCAAGATAAAGCTGAATTCTCAGTAGAAGTCAAAACACTGGAGGGCCAGTCCTATCTCAGCTGGAGAGACTGAAAGGGATGAGGAGGAGAAGGCTGTGTGAGTGAGGGCAGGTCTGGGTTCTGACCCACCTTTCCCCCTTACTAGGGCTGGAGTTTATTTTGTCTGATGAGAATACAAGAGAACTAATCAGGAGATCATGAACAGAACTAATTTTGGAGTAAATCACAAAGAACAAAACGTATTAACAAGAATTGATGCATAACCATTGAGATAGGAACTAAAAGGAAAGACTTACACTCTCACAGATTATAGTTGTTGATGGTTTACAAGTCCTTAATGTCTTCTTTGAGAAAGTGGATGAGTTTTGACCCTCAGCTGGCCACAGTTACACTGGCAAGTGGCTCCAGGGGAAAGGAAAGAAAGCAGCAGGTTGCTTTGTGTTGCTCAAACGCCTATCTGCATCATCCCCCAAAGAGCAAGGATTCTTCCAAAGAGGTAATATTTATACATGAACATTGCTTCTCTCCTTGTAAAATAAAAGTGAGAGGAGAAACTGAGAAGTCAGGAAAGAGGAGTTACTTGGATATAGTGCCTCTGCTCACAGAGACTTGGAAATGTAACAGGCAGGCTGTGTTTGTCATTTTGTTGGGGATCATTACAACTAGGGAGGATAGAAAAGCTGACTTCTTTTTCAATGTGACCTTGGGACTGATAAAGGGAGATGTGATGTGGCTCGTGTATTAAGGGTGAGTTAAATTTCCTTTAGGCTTTTTCATGTTCGGCAAATGTTACCATGGGTGGGACTCAGGTGACTGGGAAGACTGGAGACACCACCCTCACACCTGTGGAGTAAAGTGAAGCTTTCCCATTATCTTGGTTAAATAACTTAATAAGTCTTTCCTTAAAAAGTCAGTGTTGTTATCGTTGAGTCCCTCAGTTGTGCTCGACTCTTTGCGACCCCATGGGCTGCAGCATGCCAGGTTTCCCTGTCCTTCACCATCTCCCGGAGTTTGCTCAAATTCATGTCCATTGAGGCGGTGATGCCATCCAACCATCTTGTCCCCTGTTGCCCCCTTTCCTGCCCTCAACCTTTGCCCACAGTCTTTTCCAATAAGCCGGCTCTTTGCATCAGGTGGCTGAAGTATTAGAGCTTCAGCTTCAGCATTAGTCTTTCCAATGGATATTCAGGATCGACTCCTTTAGGATTGGCTGGTTTGATCTCCTTGCAGTCCACGGGACTCTCAAAAGTCTCCAACACCACAGTTTGAAAGCATCAATTCTTCAACAATGTTTTCCCCCCATAAAACAGAGTTCTGCTGCTCTGCTGCTAAGTTGCGTCAGTCGTGTCCGACTCTGTGCGACCCCATAGACGGCAGCCCACCAGGCTCTGCCGTCCCTGGGATTCTCCAGGCAAGAACACTGGAGTGGGTTGCCATTTCCTTCTCCAATGCATGAAAGTGAAAAGTCACAGTTAAGTCATTCAGTCGTGTCTGACTCTTCGCCACCGCATGGACTGAAGCCTTCCAGGCTCCTCTGTCCATGGGATTCTCCAGGCAAGAGTCCTGGAGTGTGTTGCCATTGCCTTCTCCAGAGTTCAGAGAAGATTAAACTTCATTTGAAAACTTTCAAGTTCACATATGATCCTTGTTAGTGTACACCCAGACACACTTGTATTGTTGCATAGTTTCATGCCCTGGGCTTTAAGGATCATTCAGACACTGAGCTGTTTATGGCTGCATCTGCCTTGCAGGTGCACTGTAAGAAGTAGATCTTAAGTCTTAGGTGGTCACGTCATTTCAGCAGCTGGGAGTTTACTGCTTAAATCACTCATAGATAGAAGCATTTAAAGACAGCATTTTCATGCTCATAAATTTGATAACAAAGTTCAGAACTAATCTTATTAAGCAACTAAACTTTATGTTTATTGACATGCCCTTCACAAATGCATCTAAGCAAACAGAAATAAATCTCAGGGTAAGAAAAGAGCAGAAAGATTTCCTAAGAGGACCTAGGCCATAACTAAGTTTTAAAATAGAATGTAATAACATTTAAAATGAGATCTTGATGGCCTTGTTGAAGTCTAAGATGCTCACTTTTAAGAGAAGATTCATTTTACACTATTAATGTTACAGATGTAGACAAAATGTTCCAAAGACCTAACCATCAAGAATGGCAAAGTTCTAAATCCTAATGACTTGACCCTAAATTTCAGTTTAAAAAATCAATGGTTGTCATTAACATTGGGAGAATGGGTTCTCAAATGTGTCTCCTCTAGCTTCTGAAATTCTGTTGATGTCTCATCCTGACATCAGAATCACCCTTCATACATTTTTGTTCCTGTCCTTCCTAGTATTCTAAAATTAATTTAAAAAAAGGAAAACTGAAGAAATGACATTGAGTCAATAGGTCTGCTACATCTCATCACTGTGTTAACTGAGAAACCAGCAGCTGGTACTACTGCCTTCCATGGGAAGATTAGGAGGCTCAGGCTCAGATTTAGATTCAAATATAATCTTCTGAAATAAAAGTATTATCATTTTTAAACTTAACAAAATGTATATTATCTGAATAAAAGGAATATTGATAGCAAGTCAAAACTTCAAATCATGCCAGTACTATGAAAAAGTTGAAGAAACAATGTGAATTTAAGAAAGCCAAATTTTAACTTATGGTTTATTCCTGGAAGGATGGAAATTGCTGCTGTATTCCTCTCCTTATTTTTGAACGATGTGGTGGCTCCATTTTGCAAGGAGCTGCAAGTAGTGTAGACTGTCTGGTGGGTGTCAAGCATGGTACTGCTTTGTTCCAGATGCTCACTGTGCTGTTCAGACTGTCAGAAAGTCAGACCCATGAAATCCTTTTGATCATTGTATAGTTTTTGCATGGTCACTGTAATAAAATACCCTAACTTGATTAAAACAATATACATTTATTCTCCTACTTTTCTGGAAGCCAGAAGTCTGAAAGCATCTTCACTAGCCCCAAACTGAGGTGTTGACAGGGCTGCCAACTCCAGAGGCTGATGGAATCGGTTTCCTTGACTTTTCCAGCTTCGATAGTGGCACAGCTTGTGTTCTTTGGCTCATGGTCCTTTCTTCTATCTTTGAAGCCCAAAGAGTACTGTCTTTAAATCATCTCTTTCTTAAATCCTTTTGATCATTGTATAGTTTTTGCATGGTCACTGTAATAAAATACCACTAACTTGATTAAAACAATATACATTTATTCTCCTACTTTTCTGGAAGCCAGAAGTCTGAAAGCATCTTCACTAGCCCCAAACTGAGGTATTGACAGGGCTGCCAACTCCAGAGGCTGATGGAATCAGTTTCCTTGACTTTTCCAGCTTCGATAGTGGCACAGCTTGTGTTCTTTGGCTCATGGTCCTTTCTTCTATCTTTGAAGCCCAAAGAGTACTGTCTTTAAATCATCTCTTTCTTTGTTAAAGCTGTCACATTGCTTCCTCTTACAGTAGAATCTCCTTCTGTCTGTCTCTTGTAAGGATGAACATGATTACATTTAATGCCCACCTGGATAACAAGACAATCTCCCCATCTCAAGATTCTTAATTACATCCACAAACTTCCTGTTACCATATAAGGTAACATTCACAGGTTCAAGGGATTAGGACATGGATATCTTTGAGTGCCATTATTCAGCCTATTATAGTCACAACTCAACATTCCAAAAACTAAGACCATAGCTTATGGTCCCATCACTTCGTGGCAAATACATGCGGCAACAATGGAAACAGTGACAGACTTTATTTCCTTGGGCTACAGAATCACTGCAGATGGAGACTGCAGCAATGAAATTAAAAGATGTTTGCTCCTTGGAAGAAAAGCTATGACCAACCTAGACAGCATGTTAAGAAGCAGAGAGATTACTTTGCTGACAAAGGTCTGTCTAGTCAAAACTATGGTTTTTCCAGTTCAGTTCAATTGCTCAGTCATCTCTGACTCTTCGTGACTTCACAAACCGCAGCATGCCAGGTTACCCTGTCCATCACCAACTCCCAGAGTTTACCCAAACTCATATCCATTGAGTTGGTGATGCCATCCATCTATCTCATCCTCTGCTATCCCCTTCTCCTCCTGCCTTCAATCTTTACCAGCATCAGGGTCTTTTCCAGTGAGTCCGCTCTTTGCATCAANCCGCAGCATGCCAGGTTACCCTGTCCATCACCAACTCCCAGAGTTTACCCAAACTCATATCCATTGAGTTGGTGATGCCATCCATCTATCTCATCCTCTGCTATCCCCTTCTCCTCCTGCCTTCAATCTTTACCAGCATCAGGGTCTTTTCCAGTGAGTCCGCTCTTTGCATCAAGTGGCCAAAGGATTGGAGTTTCAGCTTCAACATCAGTCCTTCCAATGAACACCCAGGACTGATCTTTAGGATGGACTGGTTGGATCTCCTTGCAGTCCAAGGGACTCTCAAGAGTCTTCTCCAACACCACAGTTCAGAAGCATTAATACTTCGGCGCTCAGCTTTCTTTATAGTCCAACTCTCACATGCATACATGACCACTGGAAAACCATAGCCTTGACTAGACAGACTGTTGACAAAGTAATGTCTCTGCTTTTTAATATGCTGTCTAGGTTGGTCATAACTTTCCTTCCAAGGAATAAGTGTCTTTTCATTTCATGGCTGCAATCACCATATGCAGTGATTTTGGAGCCCAGAAAAATAAAGTCAGCCACTGTTTCCACTGTTTCCCCATCTATTTGCCAGGAAGTGGTGGGAGCGGATGCCATGATCTTTGTTTTCTGAATGTTGAGCTTTAAGCCAACTTTTTCACTCTCCTCTTTCACCTTCATCAAGAAGCTCTTTAGTTCTTCACTTTCTGCCATAAGGGTGGTATCGTCTGCATATCTGAGGTTATTGATATTTCTCCCTGCAATCTTGAATCCAGCTTGTGCTTCCTCCAGTCCGGCGTTTCTCACAATGCACTCTGCATATAGGTTAAACAAGCAGGGTGACTATATACAGCCTTGACATACTCCTTTTCCCATTTGGAACCAGTCTGTTGTTCCATGTCCAGTTCTAACTGTTGCTTCCTGACCTGCATACAGGTTTCTCAAGAGGCAGGTCAGGTGGTCTGGTATTCCTATCTCTTGAAGAATTTTCCACAGTTTATTGTGGTCCACATAGTCAAAGGCTTTGGCATAGTCAATAAAGCAGAAATAGATGTTTTTCTGGAACTCTCTTGCTTTTCCCATGATCCAGCGGATGTTGGCAATTTGATCCCTGGTTCCTCTGCCTTTTCTAAAACCAGCTTGAACATCAGGGAGTTCATGGTTCACGTATTGCTGAAGCCTGGCTTGGGGAATTTTGAGCATTACTTTACTAGCATGTTAGATGACTGCAATTGTGTGGTAGTGTGAACATTCTTTAGCATTGCCTTTCTTTGGAATTAGAACGAAACTGCCCTTTTCCAGTCCTGTGGCCACTGCTGAGTTTTCCAAATTTGCTCGCGTATTGAGTGCAGCACTTTCACAGCATCATCTTTTAGGATTTGAAAAGGCTCAGCTGGAATTCCATCACCTCCACTAGCTTTGTTTGTAGTGATGCTTCCTAAGGCCCACTTGACTTCACATTCCAAGATGTCTGGCTCTAGGTGAGTGATCACATCATCATGATTATCTGGGTCGTGAAGATCTTTTTTGTACAGTTCTTCCATATATTCTTGCCACCTCTTCTTAATATCTTTTGCTTCTGTTAGGTACAGCCCCGGTGGATCCAGGGAATTCAAAGGGGGGACAGCGTGGGCGAGGAAAAACTTATTTATTTAGAAATATAAGAATAGATTAGGAAGAAATAGTATAGTAGGAAAATTAGATGGAGTAAAGAGGGCTGAATAACTTGGTTTATGGGGAAAACCAATAAAACCTCGAGACAAGAGGTTTGCACCATCTACGTAGGCCACCGGCGTCCACTTGAATCTCTAAAGATGCCCCACCTTGGGCTCCCTTTCTTGCGGATCTTAGCAGCCAGGGCAAGTAAGTAGACATGGTGAGCCTCCCCGCCCCAGATGGGAATTCAGCCGAAAGAGGGGAGAAAAGAAGGAGAAAAGAACGACATGGGGGAAGTCCAGCATCGGTAGAAGACTCACCAAACTTCATTTTTTTCAAAATCAGCTTATATATCCCAAGTCTTACATAATGGAATATGCAGAGGTATGCAGGGGCAGCAGTCCTGATCCTCATTGAGACAAGGCTTTCCTTTTTGCATATCCCCTTGTTACAAAAGTCCCAGGTGGTTTACATTATCATCTGGCCAAGAGGCCTGTTAACATTTCATGGCTCTCTTCCGATGAGGTTTTGTTAACCAGCAGACTCATTTGTGTTAACCTTTTTAGAGTCTGAATGCCATTTTCAGAAAACACTAAATAAAAATACAGCAATTTATAATAAAAGGAAGTACAGTGATTTATAGCAAAAGAAAAAGTAATTTACTCAGAAGTTTAGTTTTGCTAACATCAAAGCTAGTATATATCCTTTTCATATCCCATTTACATTGATTACATCTTCCCGGGTGCCTGATAGATAAAAAATAAGGAGGTCTGGCAGCAATCATTGAGTAAACCATGAAATCCTGTCACCAATATAAATTTTAAAAGGCTCTTGAAACTTTAAGATACTTTAAAGCTTTTGTGCCTCTCACAGTTGGGAGGTTGTGAGCAATTCACAAGCTTGTAGAAGGTCAGGGGGACTTGTTAGGCAGGCTAGAGCATTATCAAAAAGGGGGTTGGGCTGGAACACTCCTTTCAAATGCAGAAGGCTAAAGCCCTGAATTAACTTTTTCCAGAGAAGGTCAGAAAATAATGGGAAAACAGACAAATTATTATTATTATTATTATTTTTTTTTTTTTTGGGGGTACATGCTCAGGAAAAACCAGGGAGAAATCTGATGACTCAGATAGCCCTGCCATCTGAGTTGGCCACGTGACCCTGTCACAGGTGGGATTCCTCGCTCTGGCTCCCGACAGTCCATATCATTTCTGTCCTTTATTGAGCCCATCTTTGCATGAGATGTTCCCTTGGTATCTCTGATTTTCTTGAAGAGGTCTCTAGTCTTTCCCATTCTGTTCTTTTTCTCTATTTCTTTGCATTGATTGCTGAGGAATGCTTTCTTTTCTCTCCTTGCTATTCTTTGGAACTCCGCATGTAAATGAGTATATCTTTCCTTTTCTCCTTTGCTTTTCACTTCTCTTCTTTCCTCAGCTATTTGTAAGGCCTCCTCAGACAGTCATTTTCCTTTTTTGCATTTCTTTTTCATGGGGATGGTTTTGATCTCTGTCTCCTATACAGTGTCACAAACCTCTGTCTATAGTTCATCAGGCACTCTGTCTCTCAGAACTAGTCCCTTAAATCTATTTCTCACT